>JAVIWB010000603.1:0-16365 GCA_031893035.1 Dermolepida albohirtum | reverse complement strand
ACAGTCGTGTCACAGTCTATAAGTACACACCTAAAAAACAATCACTTTTGAAAGTCAGTTTCCGCCTAACGCTACATGTGAGCTCTGTCTGATGGCGTTCTAAGGTCGCTAATAACTTCGGAACGAGAAGAGATACAATGTTCTGGTTTGAAGCAGCGTAACAGTCGTGTCACAATCTATAAGTACACACCTAAAAAACAATCACTTTTGAAAGTCAGTTTCCGCCTAACGCTACATGTGAGCTCTGTCTGATGGCGTTCTAAGGTCGCTAATAACTTCGGAACGAGAAGAGATACAATGTTCTGGTTTGAAGCAGCGTAACAGTCGTGTCACAATCTATAAGTACACACCTAAAAAACAATCACTTTTGAAAGTCAGTTTCCGCCTAACGCTACATGTGAGCTCTGTCTGATGGCGTTCTAAGGTCGCTAATAACTTCGGAACGAGAAGAGATACAATGTTCTGGTTTGAAGCAGCGTAACAGTCGTGTCACAATCTATAAGTACACACCTAAAAAACAATCACTTTTGAAAGTCAGTTTCCGCCTAACGCTACATGTGAGCTCTGTCTGATGGCGTTCTAAGGTCGCTAATAACTTCGGAACGAGAAGAGATACAATGTTCTGGTTTGAAGCAGCGTAACAGTCGTGTCACAATCTATAAGTACACACCTAAAAAACAATCACTTTTGAAAGTCAGTTTCCGCCTAACGCTACATGTGAGCTCTGTCTGATGGCGTTCTAAGGTCGCTAATAACTTCGGAACGAGAAGAGATACAATGTTCTGGTTTGAAGCAGCGTAACAGTCGTGTCACAATCTATAAGTACACACCTAAAAAACAATCACTTTTGAAAGTCAGTTTCCGCCTAACGCTACATGTGAGCTCTGTCTGATGGCGTTCTAAGGTCGCTAATAACTTCGGAACGAGAAGAGATACAATGTTCTGGTTTGAAGCAGCGTAACAGTCGTGTCACAATCTATAAGTACACACCTAAAAAACAATCACTTTTGAAAGTCAGTTTCCGCCTAACGCTACATGTGAGCTCTGTCTGATGGCGTTCTAAGGTCGCTAATAACTTCGGAACGAGAAGAGATACAATGTTCTGGTTTGAAGCAGCGTAACAGTCGTGTCACAATCTATAAGTACACACCTAAAAAACAATCACTTTTGAAAGTCAGTTTCCGCCTAACGCTACATGTGAGCTCTGTCTGATGGCGTTCTAAGGTCGCTAATAACTTCGGAACGAGAAGAGATACAATGTTCTGGTTTGAAGCAGCGTAACAGTCGTGTCACAATCTATAAGTACACACCTAAAAAACAATCACTTTTGAAAGTCAGTTTCCGCCTAACGCTACATGTGAGCTCTGTCTGATGGCGTTCTAAGGTCGCTAATAACTTCGGAACGAGAAGAGATACAATGTTCTGGTTTGAAGCAGCGTAACAGTCGTGTCACAATCTATAAGTACACACCTAAAAAACAATCACTTTTGAAAGTCAGTTTCCGCCTAACGCTACATGTGAGCTCTGTCTGATGGCGTTCTAAGGTCGCTAATAACTTCGGAACGAGAAGAGATACAATGTTCTGGTTTGAAGCAGCGTAACAGTCGTGTCACAATCTATAAGTACACACCTAAAAAACAATCACTTTTGAAAGTCAGTTTCCGCCTAACGCTACATGTGAGCTCTGTCTGATGGCGTTCTAAGGTCGCTAATAACTTCGGAACGAGAAGAGATACAATGTTCTGGTTTGAAGCAGCGTAACAGTCGTGTCACAATCTATAAGTACACACCTAAAAAACAATCACTTTTGAAAGTCAGTTTCCGCCTAACGCTACATGTGAGCTCTGTCTGATGGCGTTCTAAGGTCGCTAATAACTTCGGAACGAGAAGAGATACAATGTTCTGGTTTGAAGCAGCGTAACAGTCGTGTCACAATCTATAAGTACACACCTAAAAAACAATCACTTTTGAAAGTCAGTTTCCGCCTAACGCTACATGTGAGCTCTGTCTGATGGCGTTCTAAGGTCGCTAATAACTTCGGAACGAGAAGAGATACAATGTTCTGGTTTGAAGCAGCGTAACAGTCGTGTCACAATCTATAAGTACACACCTAAAAAACAATCACTTTTGAAAGTCAGTTTCCGCCTAACGCTACATGTGAGCTCTGTCTGATGGCGTTCTAAGGTCGCTAATAACTTCGGAACGAGAAGAGATACAATGTTCTGGTTTGAAGCAGCGTAACAGTCGTGTCACAATCTATAAGTACACACCTAAAAAACAATCACTTTTGAAAGTCAGTTTCCGCCTAACGCTACATGTGAGCTCTGTCTGATGGCGTTCTAAGGTCGCTAATAACTTCGGAACGAGAAGAGATACAATGTTCTGGTTTGAAGCAGCGTAACAGTCGTGTCACAATCTATAAGTACACACCTAAAAAACAATCACTTTTGAAAGTCAGTTTCCGCCTAACGCTACATGTGAGCTCTGTCTGATGGCGTTCTAAGGTCGCTAATAACTTCGGAACGAGAAGAGATACAATGTTCTGGTTTGAAGCAGCGTAACAGTCGTGTCACAATCTATAAGTACACACCTAAAAAACAATCACTTTTGAAAGTCAGTTTCCGCCTAACGCTACATGTGAGCTCTGTCTGATGGCGTTCTAAGGTCGCTAATAACTTCGGAACGAGAAGAGATACAATGTTCTGGTTTGAAGCAGCGTAACAGTCGTGTCACAATCTATAAGTACACACCTAAAAAACAATCACTTTTGAAAGTCAGTTTCCGCCTAACGCTACATGTGAGCTCTGTCTGATGGCGTTCTAAGGTCGCTAATAACTTCGGAACGAGAAGAGATACAATGTTCTGGTTTGAAGCAGCGTAACAGTCGTGTCACAATCTATAAGTACACACCTAAAAAACAATCACTTTTGAAAGTCAGTTTCCGCCTAACGCTACATGTGAGCTCTGTCTGATGGCGTTCTAAGGTCGCTAATAACTTCGGAACGAGAAGAGATACAATGTTCTGGTTTGAAGCAGCGTAACAGTCGTGTCACAATCTATAAGTACACACCTAAAAAACAATCACTTTTGAAAGTCAGTTTCCGCCTAACGCTACATGTGAGCTCTGTCTGATGGCGTTCTAAGGTCGCTAATAACTTCGGAACGAGAAGAGATACAATGTTCTGGTTTGAAGCAGCGTAACAGTCGTGTCACAATCTATAAGTACACACCTAAAAAACAATCACTTTTGAAAGTCAGTTTCCGCCTAACGCTACATGTGAGCTCTGTCTGATGGCGTTCTAAGGTCGCTAATAACTTCGGAACGAGAAGAGATACAATGTTCTGGTTTGAAGCAGCGTAACAGTCGTGTCACAATCTATAAGTACACACCTAAAAAACAATCACTTTTGAAAGTCAGTTTCCGCCTAACGCTACATGTGAGCTCTGTCTGATGGCGTTCTAAGGTCGCTAATAACTTCGGAACGAGAAGAGATACAATGTTCTGGTTTGAAGCAGCGTAACAGTCGTGTCACAATCTATAAGTACACACCTAAAAAACAATCACTTTTGAAAGTCAGTTTCCGCCTAACGCTACATGTGAGCTCTGTCTGATGGCGTTCTAAGGTCGCTAATAACTTCGGAACGAGAAGAGATACAATGTTCTGGTTTGAAGCAGCGTAACAGTCGTGTCACAATCTATAAGTACACACCTAAAAAACAATCACTTTTGAAAGTCAGTTTCCGCCTAACGCTACATGTGAGCTCTGTCTGATGGCGTTCTAAGGTCGCTAATAACTTCGGAACGAGAAGAGATACAATGTTCTGGTTTGAAGCAGCGTAACAGTCGTGTCACAATCTATAAGTACACACCTAAAAAACAATCACTTTTGAAAGTCAGTTTCCGCCTAACGCTACATGTGAGCTCTGTCTGATGGCGTTCTAAGGTCGCTAATAACTTCGGAACGAGAAGAGATACAATGTTCTGGTTTGAAGCAGCGTAACAGTCGTGTCACAATCTATAAGTACACACCTAAAAAACAATCACTTTTGAAAGTCAGTTTCCGCCTAACGCTACATGTGAGCTCTGTCTGATGGCGTTCTAAGGTCGCTAATAACTTCGGAACGAGAAGAGATACAATGTTCTGGTTTGAAGCAGCGTAACAGTCGTGTCACAATCTATAAGTACACACCTAAAAAACAATCACTTTTGAAAGTCAGTTTCCGCCTAACGCTACATGTGAGCTCTGTCTGATGGCGTTCTAAGGTCGCTAATAACTTCGGAACGAGAAGAGATACAATGTTCTGGTTTGAAGCAGCGTAACAGTCGTGTCACAATCTATAAGTACACACCTAAAAAACAATCACTTTTGAAAGTCAGTTTCCGCCTAACGCTACATGTGAGCTCTGTCTGATGGCGTTCTAAGGTCGCTAATAACTTCGGAACGAGAAGAGATACAATGTTCTGGTTTGAAGCAGCGTAACAGTCGTGTCACAATCTATAAGTACACACCTAAAAAACAATCACTTTTGAAAGTCAGTTTCCGCCTAACGCTACATGTGAGCTCTGTCTGATGGCGTTCTAAGGTCGCTAATAACTTCGGAACGAGAAGAGATACAATGTTCTGGTTTGAAGCAGCGTAACAGTCGTGTCACAATCTATAAGTACACACCTAAAAAACAATCACTTTTGAAAGTCAGTTTCCGCCTAACGCTACATGTGAGCTCTGTCTGATGGCGTTCTAAGGTCGCTAATAACTTCGGAACGAGAAGAGATACAATGTTCTGGTTTGAAGCAGCGTAACAGTCGTGTCACAATCTATAAGTACACACCTAAAAAACAATCACTTTTGAAAGTCAGTTTCCGCCTAACGCTACATGTGAGCTCTGTCTGATGGCGTTCTAAGGTCGCTAATAACTTCGGAACGAGAAGAGATACAATGTTCTGGTTTGAAGCAGCGTAACAGTCGTGTCACAATCTATAAGTACACACCTAAAAAACAATCACTTTTGAAAGTCAGTTTCCGCCTAACGCTACATGTGAGCTCTGTCTGATGGCGTTCTAAGGTCGCTAATAACTTCGGAACGAGAAGAGATACAATGTTCTGGTTTGAAGCAGCGTAACAGTCGTGTCACAATCTATAAGTACACACCTAAAAAACAATCACTTTTGAAAGTCAGTTTCCGCCTAACGCTACATGTGAGCTCTGTCTGATGGCGTTCTAAGGTCGCTAATAACTTCGGAACGAGAAGAGATACAATGTTCTGGTTTGAAGCAGCGTAACAGTCGTGTCACAATCTATAAGTACACACCTAAAAAACAATCACTTTTGAAAGTCAGTTTCCGCCTAACGCTACATGTGAGCTCTGTCTGATGGCGTTCTAAGGTCGCTAATAACTTCGGAACGAGAAGAGATACAATGTTCTGGTTTGAAGCAGCGTAACAGTCGTGTCACAATCTATAAGTACACACCTAAAAAACAATCACTTTTGAAAGTCAGTTTCCGCCTAACGCTACATGTGAGCTCTGTCTGATGGCGTTCTAAGGTCGCTAATAACTTCGGAACGAGAAGAGATACAATGTTCTGGTTTGAAGCAGCGTAACAGTCGTGTCACAATCTATAAGTACACACCTAAAAAACAATCACTTTTGAAAGTCAGTTTCCGCCTAACGCTACATGTGAGCTCTGTCTGATGGCGTTCTAAGGTCGCTAATAACTTCGGAACGAGAAGAGATACAATGTTCTGGTTTGAAGCAGCGTAACAGTCGTGTCACAATCTATAAGTACACACCTAAAAAACAATCACTTTTGAAAGTCAGTTTCCGCCTAACGCTACATGTGAGCTCTGTCTGATGGCGTTCTAAGGTCGCTAATAACTTCGGAACGAGAAGAGATACAATGTTCTGGTTTGAAGCAGCGTAACAGTCGTGTCACAATCTATAAGTACACACCTAAAAAACAATCACTTTTGAAAGTCAGTTTCCGCCTAACGCTACATGTGAGCTCTGTCTGATGGCGTTCTAAGGTCGCTAATAACTTCGGAACGAGAAGAGATACAATGTTCTGGTTTGAAGCAGCGTAACAGTCGTGTCACAATCTATAAGTACACACCTAAAAAACAATCACTTTTGAAAGTCAGTTTCCGCCTAACGCTACATGTGAGCTCTGTCTGATGGCGTTCTAAGGTCGCTAATAACTTCGGAACGAGAAGAGATACAATGTTCTGGTTTGAAGCAGCGTAACAGTCGTGTCACAATCTATAAGTACACACCTAAAAAACAATCACTTTTGAAAGTCAGTTTCCGCCTAACGCTACATGTGAGCTCTGTCTGATGGCGTTCTAAGGTCGCTAATAACTTCGGAACGAGAAGAGATACAATGTTCTGGTTTGAAGCAGCGTAACAGTCGTGTCACAATCTATAAGTACACACCTAAAAAACAATCACTTTTGAAAGTCAGTTTCCGCCTAACGCTACATGTGAGCTCTGTCTGATGGCGTTCTAAGGTCGCTAATAACTTCGGAACGAGAAGAGATACAATGTTCTGGTTTGAAGCAGCGTAACAGTCGTGTCACAATCTATAAGTACACACCTAAAAAACAATCACTTTTGAAAGTCAGTTTCCGCCTAACGCTACATGTGAGCTCTGTCTGATGGCGTTCTAAGGTTGCTAATAACTTCGGAACGAGAAGAGATACAATGTTCTGGTTTGAAGCAGCGTAACAGTCGTGTCACAATCTATAAGTACACACCTAAAAAACAATCACTTTTGAAAGTCAGTTTCCGCCTAACGCTACATGTGAGCTCTGTCTGATGGCGTTCTAAGGTCGCTAATAACTTCGGAACGAGAAGAGATACAATGTTCTGGTTTGAAGCAGCGTAACAGTCGTGTCACAATCTATAAGTACACACCTAAAAAACAATCACTTTTGAAAGTCAGTTTCCGCCTAACGCTACATGTGAGCTCTGTCTTATGGCGTTCTAAGGTTGCTAATAACTTCGGAACGAGAAGAGATACAATGTTCTGGTTTGAAGCAGCGTAACAGTCGTGTCACAATCTATAAGTACACACCTAAAAAACAATCACTTTTGAAAGTCAGTTTCCGCCTAACGCTACATGTGAGCTCTGTCTTATGGCGTTCTAAGGTTGCTAATAACTTCGGAACGAGAAGAGATACAATGTTCTGGTTTGAAGCAGCGTAACAGTCGTGTCACAATCTATAAGTACACACCTAAAAAACAATCACTTTTGAAAGTCAGTTTCCGCCTAACGCTACATGTGAGCTCTGTCTTATGGCGTTCTAAGGTTGCTAATAACTTCGGAACGAGAAGAGATACAATGTTCTGGTTTGAAGCAGCGTAACAGTCGTGTCACAATCTATAAGTACACACCTAAAAAACAATCACTTTTGAAAGTCAGTTTCCGCCTAACGCTACATGTGAGCTCTGTCTGATGGCGTTCTAAGGTTGCTAATAACTTCGGAACGAGAAGAGATACAATGTTCTGGTTTGAAGCAGCGTAACAGTCGTGTCACAATCTATAAGTACACACCTAAAAAACAATCACTTTTGAAAGTCAGTTTCCGCCTAACGCTACATGTGAGCTCTGTCTGATGGCGTTCTAAGGTTGCTAATAACTTCGGAACGAGAAGAGATACAATGTTCTGGTTTGAAGCAGCGTAACAGTCGTGTCACAATCTATAAGTACACACCTAAAAAACAATCACTTTTGAAAGTCAGTTTCCGCCTAACGCTACATGTGAGCTCTGTCTGATGGCGTTCTAAGGTCGCTAATAACTTCGGAACGAGAAGAGATACAATGTTCTGGTTTGAAGCAGCGTAACAGTCGTGTCACAATCTATAAGTACACACCTAAAAAACAATCACTTTTGAAAGTCAGTTTCCGCCTAACGCTACATGTGAGCTCTGTCTTATGGCGTTCTAAGGTTGCTAATAACTTCGGAACGAGAAGAGATACAATGTTCTGGTTTGAAGCAGCGTAACAGTCGTGTCACAATCTATAAGTACACACCTAAAAAACAATCACTTTTGAAAGTCAGTTTCCGCCTAACGCTACATGTGAGCTCTGTCTGATGGCGTTCTAAGGTTGCTAATAACTTCGGAACGAGAAGAGATACAATGTTCTGGTTTGAAGCAGCGTAACAGTCGTGTCACAATCTATAAGTACACACCTAAAAAACAATCACTTTTGAAAGTCAGTTTCCGCCTAACGCTACATGTGAGCTCTGTCTGATGGCGTTCTAAGGTTGCTAATAACTTCGGAACGAGAAGAGATACAATGTTCTGGTTTGAAGCAGCGTAACAGTCGTGTCACAATCTATAAGTACACACCTAAAAAACAATCACTTTTGAAAGTCAGTTTCCGCCTAACGCTACATGTGAGCTCTGTCTTATGGCGTTCTAAGGTTGCTAATAACTTCGGAACGAGAAGAGATACAATGTTCTGGTTTGAAGCAGCGTAACAGTCGTGTCACAATCTATAAGTACACACCTAAAAAACAATCACTTTTGAAAGTCAGTTTCCGCCTAACGCTACATGTGAGCTCTGTCTTATGGCGTTCTAAGGTTGCTAATAACTTCGGAACGAGAAGAGATACAATGTTCTGGTTTGAAGCAGCGTAACAGTCGTGTCACAATCTATAAGTACACACCTAAAAAACAATCACTTTTGAAAGTCAGTTTCCGCCTAACGCTACATGTGAGCTCTGTCTTATGGCGTTCTAAGGTTGCTAATAACTTCGGAACGAGAAGAGATACAATGTTCTGGTTTGAAGCAGCGTAACAGTCGTGTCACAATCTATAAGTACACACCTAAAAAACAATCACTTTTGAAAGTCAGTTTCCGCCTAACGCTACATGTGAGCTCTGTCTTATGGCGTTCTAAGGTTGCTAATAACTTCGGAACGAGAAGAGATACAATGTTCTGGTTTGAAGCAGCGTAACAGTCGTGTCACAATCTATAAGTACACACCTAAAAAACAATCACTTTTGAAAGTCAGTTTCCGCCTAACGCTACATGTGAGCTCTGTCTTATGGCGTTCTAAGGTTGCTAATAACTTCGGAACGAGAAGAGATACAATGTTCTGGTTTGAAGCAGCGTAACAGTCGTGTCACAATCTATAAGTACACACCTAAAAAACAATCACTTTTGAAAGTCAGTTTCCGCCTAACGCTACATGTGAGCTCTGTCTTATGGCGTTCTAAGGTTGCTAATAACTTCGGAACGAGAAGAGATACAATGTTCTGGTTTGAAGCAGCGTAACAGTCGTGTCACAATCTATAAGTACACACCTAAAAAACAATCACTTTTGAAAGTCAGTTTCCGCCTAACGCTACATGTGAGCTCTGTCTTATGGCGTTCTAAGGTTGCTAATAACTTCGGAACGAGAAGAGATACAATGTTCTGGTTTGAAGCAGCGTAACAGTCGTGTCACAATCTATAAGTACACACCTAAAAAACAATCACTTTTGAAAGTCAGTTTCCGCCTAACGCTACATGTGAGCTCTGTCTTATGGCGTTCTAAGGTTGCTAATAACTTCGGAACGAGAAGAGATACAATGTTCTGGTTTGAAGCAGCGTAACAGTCGTGTCACAATCTATAAGTACACACCTAAAAAACAATCACTTTTGAAAGTCAGTTTCCGCCTAACGCTACATGTGAGCTCTGTCTTATGGCGTTCTAAGGTTGCTAATAACTTCGGAACGAGAAGAGATACAATGTTCTGGTTTGAAGCAGCGTAACAGTCGTGTCACAATCTATAAGTACACACCTAAAAAACAATCACTTTTGAAAGTCAGTTTCCGCCTAACGCTACATGTGAGCTCTGTCTTATGGCGTTCTAAGGTTGCTAATAACTTCGGAACGAGAAGAGATACAATGTTCTGGTTTGAAGCAGCGTAACAGTCGTGTCACAATCTATAAGTACACACCTAAAAAACAATCACTTTTGAAAGTCAGTTTCCGCCTAACGCTACATGTGAGCTCTGTCTTATGGCGTTCTAAGGTTGCTAATAACTTCGGAACGAGAAGAGATACAATGTTCTGGTTTGAAGCAGCGTAACAGTCGTGTCACAATCTATAAGTACACACCTAAAAAACAATCACTTTTGAAAGTCAGTTTCCGCCTAACGCTACATGTGAGCTCTGTCTTATGGCGTTCTAAGGTTGCTAATAACTTCGGAACGAGAAGAGATACAATGTTCTGGTTTGAAGCAGCGTAACAGTCGTGTCACAATCTATAAGTACACACCTAAAAAACAATCACTTTTGAAAGTCAGTTTCCGCCTAACGCTACATGTGAGCTCTGTCTTATGGCGTTCTAAGGTTGCTAATAACTTCGGAACGAGAAGAGATACAATGTTCTGGTTTGAAGCAGCGTAACAGTCGTGTCACAATCTATAAGTACACACCTAAAAAACAATCACTTTTGAAAGTCAGTTTCCGCCTAACGCTACATGTGAGCTCTGTCTTATGGCGTTCTAAGGTTGCTAATAACTTCGGAACGAGAAGAGATACAATGTTCTGGTTTGAAGCAGCGTAACAGTCGTGTCACAATCTATAAGTACACACCTAAAAAACAATCACTTTTGAAAGTCAGTTTCCGCCTAACGCTACATGTGAGCTCTGTCTTATGGCGTTCTAAGGTTGCTAATAACTTCGGAACGAGAAGAGATACAATGTTCTGGTTTGAAGCAGCGTAACAGTCGTGTCACAATCTATAAGTACACACCTAAAAAACAATCACTTTTGAAAGTCAGTTTCCGCCTAACGCTACATGTGAGCTCTGTCTTATGGCGTTCTAAGGTTGCTAATAACTTCGGAACGAGAAGAGATACAATGTTCTGGTTTGAAGCAGCGTAACAGTCGTGTCACAATCTATAAGTACACACCTAAAAAACAATCACTTTTGAAAGTCAGTTTCCGCCTAACGCTACATGTGAGCTCTGTCTTATGGCGTTCTAAGGTTGCTAATAACTTCGGAACGAGAAGAGATACAATGTTCTGGTTTGAAGCAGCGTAACAGTCGTGTCACAATCTATAAGTACACACCTAAAAAACAATCACTTTTGAAAGTCAGTTTCCGCCTAACGCTACATGTGAGCTCTGTCTTATGGCGTTCTAAGGTTGCTAATAACTTCGGAACGAGAAGAGATACAATGTTCTGGTTTGAAGCAGCGTAACAGTCGTGTCACAATCTATAAGTACACACCTAAAAAACAATCACTTTTGAAAGTCAGTTTCCGCCTAACGCTACATGTGAGCTCTGTCTTATGGCGTTCTAAGGTTGCTAATAACTTCGGAACGAGAAGAGATACAATGTTCTGGTTTGAAGCAGCGTAACAGTCGTGTCACAATCTATAAGTACACACCTAAAAAACAATCACTTTTGAAAGTCAGTTTCCGCCTAACGCTACATGTGAGCTCTGTCTTATGGCGTTCTAAGGTTGCTAATAACTTCGGAACGAGAAGAGATACAATGTTCTGGTTTGAAGCAGCGTAACAGTCGTGTCACAATCTATAAGTACACACCTAAAAAACAATCACTTTTGAAAGTCAGTTTCCGCCTAACGCTACATGTGAGCTCTGTCTTATGGCGTTCTAAGGTTGCTAATAACTTCGGAACGAGAAGAGATACAATGTTCTGGTTTGAAGCAGCGTAACAGTCGTGTCACAATCTATAAGTACACACCTAAAAAACAATCACTTTTGAAAGTCAGTTTCCGCCTAACGCTACATGTGAGCTCTGTCTTATGGCGTTCTAAGGTTGCTAATAACTTCGGAACGAGAAGAGATACAATGTTCTGGTTTGAAGCAGCGTAACAGTCGTGTCACAATCTATAAGTACACACCTAAAAAACAATCACTTTTGAAAGTCAGTTTCCGCCTAACGCTACATGTGAGCTCTGTCTTATGGCGTTCTAAGGTTGCTAATAACTTCGGAACGAGAAGAGATACAATGTTCTGGTTTGAAGCAGCGTAACAGTCGTGTCACAATCTATAAGTACACACCTAAAAAACAATCACTTTTGAAAGTCAGTTTCCGCCTAACGCTACATGTGAGCTCTGTCTTATGGCGTTCTAAGGTTGCTAATAACTTCGGAACGAGAAGAGATACAATGTTCTGGTTTGAAGCAGCGTAACAGTCGTGTCACAATCTATAAGTACACACCTAAAAAACAATCACTTTTGAAAGTCAGTTTCCGCCTAACGCTACATGTGAGCTCTGTCTTATGGCGTTCTAAGGTTGCTAATAACTTCGGAACGAGAAGAGATACAATGTTCTGGTTTGAAGCAGCGTAACAGTCGTGTCACAATCTATAAGTACACACCTAAAAAACAATCACTTTTGAAAGTCAGTTTCCGCCTAACGCTACATGTGAGCTCTGTCTTATGGCGTTCTAAGGTTGCTAATAACTTCGGAACGAGAAGAGATACAATGTTCTGGTTTGAAGCAGCGTAACAGTCGTGTCACAATCTATAAGTACACACCTAAAAAACAATCACTTTTGAAAGTCAGTTTCCGCCTAACGCTACATGTGAGCTCTGTCTTATGGCGTTCTAAGGTTGCTAATAACTTCGGAACGAGAAGAGATACAATGTTCTGGTTTGAAGCAGCGTAACAGTCGTGTCACAATCTATAAGTACACACCTAAAAAACAATCACTTTTGAAAGTCAGTTTCCGCCTAACGCTACATGTGAGCTCTGTCTTATGGCGTTCTAAGGTTGCTAATAACTTCGGAACGAGAAGAGATACAATGTTCTGGTTTGAAGCAGCGTAACAGTCGTGTCACAATCTATAAGTACACACCTAAAAAACAATCACTTTTGAAAGTCAGTTTCCGCCTAACGCTACATGTGAGCTCTGTCTTATGGCGTTCTAAGGTTGCTAATAACTTCGGAACGAGAAGAGATACAATGTTCTGGTTTGAAGCAGCGTAACAGTCGTGTCACAATCTATAAGTACACACCTAAAAAACAATCACTTTTGAAAGTCAGTTTCCGCCTAACGCTACATGTGAGCTCTGTCTTATGGCGTTCTAAGGTTGCTAATAACTTCGGAACGAGAAGAGATACAATGTTCTGGTTTGAAGCAGCGTAACAGTCGTGTCACAATCTATAAGTACACACCTAAAAAACAATCACTTTTGAAAGTCAGTTTCCGCCTAACGCTACATGTGAGCTCTGTCTTATGGCGTTCTAAGGTTGCTAATAACTTCGGAACGAGAAGAGATACAATGTTCTGGTTTGAAGCAGCGTAACAGTCGTGTCACAATCTATAAGTACACACCTAAAAAACAATCACTTTTGAAAGTCAGTTTCCGCCTAACGCTACATGTGAGCTCTGTCTTATGGCGTTCTAAGGTTGCTAATAACTTCGGAACGAGAAGAGATACAATGTTCTGGTTTGAAGCAGCGTAACAGTCGTGTCACAATCTATAAGTACACACCTAAAAAACAATCACTTTTGAAAGTCAGTTTCCGCCTAACGCTACATGTGAGCTCTGTCTTATGGCGTTCTAAGGTTGCTAATAACTTCGGAACGAGAAGAGATACAATGTTCTGGTTTGAAGCAGCGTAACAGTCGTGTCACAATCTATAAGTACACACCTAAAAAACAATCACTTTTGAAAGTCAGTTTCCGCCTAACGCTACATGTGAGCTCTGTCTTATGGCGTTCTAAGGTTGCTAATAACTTCGGAACGAGAAGAGATACAATGTTCTGGTTTGAAGCAGCGTAACAGTCGTGTCACAATCTATAAGTACACACCTAAAAAACAATCACTTTTGAAAGTCAGTTTCCGCCTAACGCTACATGTGAGCTCTGTCTTATGGCGTTCTAAGGTTGCTAATAACTTCGGAACGAGAAGAGATACAATGTTCTGGTTTGAAGCAGCGTAACAGTCGTGTCACAATCTATAAGTACACACCTAAAAAACAATCACTTTTGAAAGTCAGTTTCCGCCTAACGCTACATGTGAGCTCTGTCTTATGGCGTTCTAAGGTTGCTAATAACTTCGGAACGAGAAGAGATACAATGTTCTGGTTTGAAGCAGCGTAACAGTCGTGTCACAATCTATAAGTACACACCTAAAAAACAATCACTTTTGAAAGTCAGTTTCCGCCTAACGCTACATGTGAGCTCTGTCTTATGGCGTTCTAAGGTTGCTAATAACTTCGGAACGAGAAGAGATACAATGTTCTGGTTTGAAGCAGCGTAACAGTCGTGTCACAATCTATAAGTACACACCTAAAAAACAATCACTTTTGAAAGTCAGTTTCCGCCTAACGCTACATGTGAGCTCTGTCTTATGGCGTTCTAAGGTTGCTAATAACTTCGGAACGAGAAGAGATACAATGTTCTGGTTTGAAGCAGCGTAACAGTCGTGTCACAATCTATAAGTACACACCTAAAAAACAATCACTTTTGAAAGTCAGTTTCCGCCTAACGCTACATGTGAGCTCTGTCTTATGGCGTTCTAAGGTTGCTAATAACTTCGGAACGAGAAGAGATACAATGTTCTGGTTTGAAGCAGCGTAACAGTCGTGTCACAATCTATAAGTACACACCTAAAAAACAATCACTTTTGAAAGTCAGTTTCCGCCTAACGCTACATGTGAGCTCTGTCTTATGGCGTTCTAAGGTTGCTAATAACTTCGGAACGAGAAGAGATACAATGTTCTGGTTTGAAGCAGCGTAACAGTCGTGTCACAATCTATAAGTACACACCTAAAAAACAATCACTTTTGAAAGTCAGTTTCCGCCTAACGCTACATGTGAGCTCTGTCTTATGGCGTTCTAAGGTTGCTAATAACTTCGGAACGAGAAGAGATACAATGTTCTGGTTTGAAGCAGCGTAACAGTCGTGTCACAATCTATAAGTACACACCTAAAAAACAATCACTTTTGAAAGTCAGTTTCCGCCTAACGCTACATGTGAGCTCTGTCTTATGGCGTTCTAAGGTTGCTAATAACTTCGGAACGAGAAGAGATACAATGTTCTGGTTTGAAGCAGCGTAACAGTCGTGTCACAATCTATAAGTACACACCTAAAAAACAATCACTTTTGAAAGTCAGTTTCCGCCTAACGCTACATGTGAGCTCTGTCTTATGGCGTTCTAAGGTTGCTAATAACTTCGGAACGAGAAGAGATACAATGTTCTGGTTTGAAGCAGCGTAACAGTCGTGTCACAATCTATAAGTACACACCTAAAAAACAATCACTTTTGAAAGTCAGTTTCCGCCTAACGCTACATGTGAGCTCTGTCTTATGGCGTTCTAAGGTTGCTAATAACTTCGGAACGAGAAGAGATACAATGTTCTGGTTTGAAGCAGCGTAACAGTCGTGTCACAATCTATAAGTACACACCTAAAAAACAATCACTTTTGAAAGTCAGTTTCCGCCTAACGCTACATGTGAGCTCTGTCTTATGGCGTTCTAAGGTTGCTAATAACTTCGGAACGAGAAGAGATACAATGTTCTGGTTTGAAGCAGCGTAACAGTCGTGTCACAATCTATAAGTACACACCTAAAAAACAATCACTTTTGAAAGTCAGTTTCCGCCTAACGCTACATGTGAGCTCTGTCTTATGGCGTTCTAAGGTTGCTAATAACTTCGGAACGAGAAGAGATACAATGTTCTGGTTTGAAGCAGCGTAACAGTCGTGTCACAATCTATAAGTACACACCTAAAAAACAATCACTTTTGAAAGTCAGTTTCCGCCTAACGCTACATGTGAGCTCTGTCTTATGGCGTTCTAAGGTTGCTAATAACTTCGGAACGAGAAGAGATACAATGTTCTGGTTTGAAGCAGCGTAACAGTCGTGTCACAATCTATAAGTACACACCTAAAAAACAATCACTTTTGAAAGTCAGTTTCCGCCTAACGCTACATGTGAGCTCTGTCTTATGGCGTTCTAAGGTTGCTAATAACTTCGGAACGAGAAGAGATACAATGTTCTGGTTTGAAGCAGCGTAACAGTCGTGTCACAATCTATAAGTACACACCTAAAAAACAATCACTTTTGAAAGTCAGTTTCCGCCTAACGCTACATGTGAGCTCTGTCTTATGGCGTTCTAAGGTTGCTAATAACTTCGGAACGAGAAGAGATACAATGTTCTGGTTTGAAGCAGCGTAACAGTCGTGTCACAATCTATAAGTACACACCTAAAAAACAATCACTTTTGAAAGTCAGTTTCCGCCTAACGCTACATGTGAGCTCTGTCTTATGGCGTTCTAAGGTTGCTAATAACTTCGGAACGAGAAGAGATACAATGTTCTGGTTTGAAGCAGCGTAACAGTCGTGTCACAATCTATAAGTACACACCTAAAAAACAATCAC
>JAVIWB010000602.1:0-161356 GCA_031893035.1 Dermolepida albohirtum | reverse complement strand
CTTACCACCATTTTATATACAAGAACGAGATTTACTTGGCAATAAATTTAAGATAATGAAGAAATGCAAAGAAGAAAACCTGTTCAGTGCTTCGTAAATAATAATAATGAATTAAAAAGTTGCACTGAAATTTATCAACACATTTGCACGGACATTAAATAGTATTTTAAATTGAAGTTCAAGGTAAATATATATGTTTTTCTTGAATATTTAATTATATTTAATTGGTAGGTTTTTTCTGTCGTTTCTAATACAGAGGATTTTTTTGCGTGCATTCACAGCTCGTGCGATAAGATCATTTTCTCATTATGTGCCGCTACAACCGTTAATTTCAAGATTAAATCGATAAAATATAAATAGCGGTGTAACTGAATGTAAGTGATGATTATACAACATCTGCATAAAGCACATTTGAGAGGAAGGATGTTCTCAAGGTAAAATTTTGCATATCAAAGAGTTTATTTTTAAAGTCTACGTAAAGCGGTTAATTTAAAACAGTAATTTCGATCAAATTACATGCCATCAAAACTATACTAGGAGAATCGAAATCAGGTTATCCCAGTATCGATTCTCATTGCTCGAGGTGTCATTACGCATAATAAAAATAAATGACACAAGTGAGAGTTTACATCGACATTGATTTTAACTGTACATACGTATACACACGGGATCTGAATAGAATTATTTTATGCGATAATGCGTACCTGCATACATGATGATCTTTTAATTAATTCATTTAGATACTTTTGGATAACTAACTCAAACTAGTAGCAATATTATATTTGAGGCCTTTCTGTAAAACAAGACTTAATCAAAGAATATGAATTAGCACATAGATTTTTTAAACTCTCTAATGTCAACACACTTATATCAGTCATTTTAAAATATGCACAATTCTTACGACATCAAAATACTAGTCTATTGTTACAACAACCTCTTTGTCTTAAATGTATTTCCTGCAGAGAAAAACCTTGCGAATCCAGATACTGCTAGAGCTGACAAGTGGGATATACGAAAAAACTTGCACCTTAACATAAGATGCTTTTGCAATGTGAAATGTTAGAATTTGATTATAAATAATAATAATAAAAATAAATTAAGTCGATATTTGATATTCGATTAAATGATATTTTATCATTTGAAAAATTTAGATTTCCGGATGTATCAATAATATACCCACTCAAGTAATAACTGTTGCTTATCATTATTATTGCATCAATTATTTGTTATAAGTTGATATATATACTCGGTAATAGGAAACTTATTAGGTTGCTGCATAGATTCGTAGCAATTTTGATTTCTAGGATGCGAGCGCGTTGCAAAAGAAACTTGTTAGGCATACGTCAAAATTATTTTAATATCGTGTTACTATTTTAATTGAATAGTTTTTGAATTTATACTAAGACAGTATTATTTACGAGTATTAACAAAAGAAAATAGTTAGTAAAGAAAAGCGAGCATTTCCGACGTATCCTTTTCGAGTTCAACAGAAGTTTTAATATATCGGGAGGCATTAGGATCATTGTGCTGTTTACAGAGAAAACATAATTGAGGAGAATACGGAACAGAAATGTTTTTTTTTATTTAAAGAGGGCTTTAAAATTAACTGGACGACATCTTCACTTTTAAACCACCATCTTTTCTCCGGCATAGAATCGAAAATTTGCCAGATCATTGGAAGACAGTCGCAAAATAATGAAGGAGAATGTATATGGCTTGTAGACTTCTGCAGTCGTTATCCTTGGTTACTTTCTGAAATTTTTTCTGTGTAACAACGCAAAGTAGTAGCAGCAGTTAAGCCTTGAGGATGTTCCATGAAAGTGAAGACGAAACGTCATCAGCAGAAGTACTGAGGATACCGTTCCTTCCCGGAAGCCAAGATTAAGTAACCGAGATGAATATATTCCTGATTAGTTCATGTATTTTGTTTGTTAAAAAAATAATAGATTTTAAGTTCGATAAAAACATTACATTATCTGATCGAATTTGTTAACATTGGGCAAATCCTTGATATTGCCTCTCTATTTAATATATTACTAAATTTTAAAAAATAAGTTTCTTATTTAACACGTTCTTACTATATAATAAGATGGTAACAACGACTTGCTAAACATTTTATTCCAGTGTAGGCTGCTATTCAATATATTCATCAATAACACAATTCGACTCATTGAAGAGTTGTGTTAGAAATTTATTTCTGTAAAGTCTCTATTAACACTGGTCAATAAGTTTTTCTCTTTTACATTAATATGTGGATCTTATGTATTTTTGAATCCTGATTCTGAAATTAATTTGTAGATTTTCCATTACGATAGGATTTTCCTAAAAAAGGAATGTTTTACTAAATTTAAATATGTATTTTATTTTAGCAATTTGCAAAATCTTACAAAAAATATTGTATTATTTAACGTATTTTAATAAGTTAAAATATGTTTTAGCATATTTACTACGTTATATACCAGGATAGTTTGACAAGTAGTGAAAATGACACATAGGTGGCGCTCTAATTGGTAAAATAAATGCACTGTAATTTAGGTTGGCTATTTATATGTTTACATTCCGATATTTAGATAAATCGGTTGATTAGTTTATTTAGGTAGTTATAGTTTATATATTTATATTATTTATTTATTAGTTTTCAGATGATTGAAAAAGAAGCAACACGTCGTTTTGTTAAAATGAAAAAAGCAGAGTATCGTGCGGTGTTTAAATACTTCGTAATTAAGGATATGAAAACTACCAAAATAAAAGATGAGTTACGGGAAACATTAGGTGAATCTGCTCCATCATCCGCCACAATAAGTAGATGGGTAAATGAATTTGAACGTGGTAGAACAAGCTGTGTTGATGAAGCGCGCTCTGGAGCACCCAAAATCGTGACTTCTAAGGAAATGATTATAAAAGTCCATAATATTATTACGCAAGATCGACGACTCAAAGTGAGAAAGATAGCAGACATGGTAAACATTTCAACAGAACGCGTACAGCACATTTTAACGAAAGAATTGGGCCTTTCCAAGCTTTCGGCAGGATGGGTGCCGCGATTGCTTACAACTGATCAAAAGTTCACTCGTTTGCCCATTTCCAATGAGTGTTTGGACCTTTATAAGCGGAATCCGGTTGATTTTTGTAGGCGATTTGTTACTTGCGATGAAACTTGGATACACTACAGTACACCCGAAACTAAACAACAGTCGAAACAATGGTTAGAACGTGGTTCTGCACCTCCAAAGAAAGCGAAAACAACTTTATCGGCAAACAAGGTGATGGCATCAATTTTTTGGGATTTAAAGGGCATTTTGCTCATTGATTACCTTCAGAAAGGTGCCACAATAAACGGACAATATTATGCATAACTTCTACAAAAATTAAATGTTGAGATTCGTGCTAAACAGCCAGGAATGGCAAAGAAAAAGATTCTATTTCACCAAGACAACGCTCCCTCGCATACCAGCACAGTTGCGATGTCCAAGATCCATGAGTTGCATTTCCAATTAGTACCGCATGCGCCTAATTCGCCGGATCTAGCCCCTTCCGACTTCCACATTTTACCTCCAAAATTGAAAACGGCACTAGGTGGAAAGAAATTTTCGTCTAACGACGAGCTTATCATCTTCGTAAATGAATATTTTGCAAGTCTTCGGGAATCGCATTTTAGAGATAGCATAAGGGTATTGGAGCACCGTTGGAATAAATGTATTGCTCTTTTAGGAGAATATATTAAAAAATAAAAATTATTTTGTATTTAAAAAATTCGTTTTTCTTTTCCATTCTCACTACTTGTCAAACTACCTTTGTATTTACTACTCTATATACATTCAACGACACTCCTATTTGCTCTACGACCAATTAAAACATTAATAGTTATATGCTATATGGGTACATAAGAAGCTACCTATTAGTTTTTTATATCAAATTAAATAAATTGGTGATAATCTAACAGTCGAAAGTGTGTTTATATCAACAATGTCACGTATGTGTGCAAATGATCCCAAAAGTATTTACTATGTATGTGAATAATTCATAATTCATCAGCATAAACGAAATACATTGCTCAAAACAATTATTCAGGAAAATGATAATAACTTTAAACATAATTTTTTGACTTCAGTACATTTTTTCACAACTACCTATTGTATATTAGTTTTTTCGGACAAGTTTTAATGTGAAGCATTATTGCATTTAGAAATGCATCTAGAAATATTAAATTTTTGCAAAAGATTTATTGCAATAATTTTTACAAGTGACCATATAAAAACATTTGTTTTTTTAAAGGCATGGCTCAGATTACAATGTCAAACATTTCTCGAGGAATCATATCCCATTCTTTCCTGACTGAAATTCGTAATGCATGAAACGTTCTTAGGAGCATATTTCATTCAGCAATACGCCTTCCTACAACATTCCAAGCGTGTTCTATTGAATTACTGTTTGAGAAATTGGTTGATCACTCCATTTTTTCTATACCAACTTCATCAATGCAGTTTTCCACGTTGTTTCGAGCATTATTGTTCATAAAAATAAATTGTACCCTCAACATAGGGAAGAACAATGAACTGCAAAATCTCGTCCAAATATCTCTAGACAGTGAGAGAGAGCTTAATTTTCTATTAAATAAAAATCGGTGCGCCTCCCTGTACTTATCCGATCCCATACCATTACACCACCACTCTTATATTGAGGCCATTCCTGAACAAATTTTGTATTATCGCATATGACAGGTTCACAATAAACCGAAATACACCTATAACTTAGCTGTAACGTAAATCTGAACTAATCGCTGAATAATAATAGCTTCCGTTTATTATGACCCCAATCAATATGCTCATTTGCCCACAATCTACAGGCTCTTTTATGCTCTGCAGCAAGAGGAATACAAACTAACCATCTTTGGGCATGCAGTCCAAACGTATACAAACGATTTCTTATTTTTTGCGTTAATAATAGCTTCCCAATGTCCACAGCAAGCTTCCTTCAAATCTTGATTGCATTAAAAGCATAATTTTTACGCGCCAATTGTGACAGTTATCGATCGTGTCTTAGTGTTGTTGTTGTTGGTCGACCTTACTTTTGCCTTCGTTGCATACTGCCAATTTCCAAAAAGCGATTTTAAGGTTTAGAATTTATTTTGTTTTATTCTTTCACTTTCTAATTGTCCAATTGTCCTCTAAACCTCTCTTTCTGACAAATCGTGATATCTGTCAATTTCAGGGGACACTAAAAATTGTAAATCTTCAACAGTACTACCAGAGGTGAACTTTTGGATATTGACCGAAGAGCGTGTTGAAATGCGCTTTTATATTCTCTAGCCGCGAGCACTTAAACACATCCGTAAATATGTTAAGACACGTCTGTGTATTCGCTTTCCTGGCTAAAAAGGTTGAAACTAGTTTATAGAAATATTTGTAGAAGTTATATGGTACTACCTTTTATTATTAATTACGTAGAATATCCGTTAATTGTTTTAAGCAGTATATTATGGATTTAGTCATATTTACTGTGCACGATGCACTGATACTTTCCGAGACTGGTCAAACGGGAGTGTTACTTGAAATGCTTTTAAAAACGTGACAAAATACTTTCTAATAAACAGAATGTATAATGAAGAAATTATGAATTAAGTAATCATGCATTGGGCTATAACATAAACTTTAAATACATTTTTAGCCTTGAATACTAAAAGGTTTGGGATTTATTATTGGACATTGGTGTCATGAAATTCTATAGCTTAAAATACTCGTAAAAGAAAAATAAAAAGAAAGAATTTTTAATTAACTTCCACAGTAGCTATGGTACATAGTTATATCATTAATAGTCCTTATTTTATAATTTTTTCAAGTGTTAGAAAAATTCGTTTTTATTATTATTAGATTTAATTATACAAAACTGAAAATTTGTTGTCTAATATATTTATTTTGTAATTAAAATGAACCTGTGTTAAATTTTAAAATGGAATACATCCGAAGAGGTTATTTTGTCATAAAACGAATCTACAATCTTTTTTCTTTGTATTGTCCAAACTGTTGTAGATTACTGTCATATATATGAAACATCACAAAATAATGGCTAGTAGTGTTAATTGCTTGATTATTATTTTTAAATATAAATGTACGAATGCTATTAACAGCAAAAATATTTCGAAAAAGTATGATGATATTATTTAATAATTTTAAACCCTAACTTGAGAAATTTTATTATTTATCAACAAGAATTTACTACGCTGCTGCTTTTATTAAATAATTTTAAATTAAAATTATGCAGTAATTTAGTGTCTTTCCGTAAAGTTCTAATGTAAAATGTTTAAAAAATTAGTACACGCACACATATACAATAGATATGTCTTTGGTTTAACGCATCCTGTATGTGTATTATGTCCGTAGATAAGAAATGATCAGAAAAAGGCTAGCAATTATACTAAAACAACTGAATGTACATACTTTTCAAATTAAGACCGATAAACTTAATAGATTAGCAATCCATCAATTTCAATCTGTATTCGCCTCTGTTTCAGATTTCTTCTATAGTGAATCGCTTAATAATCCTTTAGCGTACTCTTTTTCATTCGCATCGGAAGATGAGTTAATTAAATTAATGGAAACTTTTCCTAACAAATTTACGACGAGGGACGATTAATTTCCTAGCTTCTTGATTTATGATGGTAGTTACTTACGTCTTAGCTTTTCTTCTTAAAATAATTATCAATCTTTTTATATCAGTACGTTTCCTGATCGATAGAAAACTATAGGAATTGTTCCGGCACACAAGAACGAGATCGTAAATTGCTGAGTAATTGTAAACTAATTTTTATTATCTTTAATTTCGCGGAAGTTCACGAGAATGTACTATATTTTAGGCTCACCAATTCAGTTACAATACTTTACATAGGCGAAACCCTGGACAGGCGTTGACTGATAGATGTAATTTACACGGACCTTTCTAGAGCTTTTGTTATCATAGACAACAAAATATTATTACATAGCTCGTCTCCTTTGAACCGATCTGTTTCAACGACTTTATTTTTATGTTAGGTGCACCCTAAAAGTCAAATCGAGGTTTTTTATTATTTATTTTATGTATAAATGATTTGCTTTTTCAAGTCGGCTTTCTTATACTTGCGTATGTCGAGGACATAGAAATTTATTGGGAAATTATTTCTACCGATAATGTTGATAAACTAAAGCGGTTTCGATCTTTTAGCTGTATTGCGCAAATTCTTTAAAGTTAAACATTAGAAAATATTGTGTTATGACATTTTCTCGATTTTCTACACTTTTCGAATCATCTTACCACATCAAGAACGTTTACTTAAAGAACGTGACCGAAATGAAAGATCCTGGGGTGACATTTGCCTGAGGCTCGCTTCTAGATCACGCACTACCAATATTTGTTTTGAAGCCTTTGAGTCACTGAGATTTGTCACCCATTTGCCAAATATTTTAATGATATGCTTATATATCAAACAAAACCGAATACGCATCTTTAATACGACATCTCGTACTTTGGAACGTATTCATCAAAGTTTCTTTTTTTCAAGATTGTCGAAGTTTATCAGCAGAGCGATTTAATTCAAAATGAATTGCTTTATCAACATAATATGACTTCAATGACTGCCAGCAGGGTTACCCTTTGCAAAAATGTTTTTGTATGGGCTTGTCTATTCTTTCTTGTTCGATCGTGTTTTCTACTAACTCTCATTAACTTCAGAAGCATTTCTGGTTCTGATTGCAAAAACGAACGTCCGTCTATATTTTATCCAGAATAGCCAACAAACTTGCGGAGGGCATATTTACCTAAGCAAAATTATTTTGAAGAAACGTATGTTTACTTTTACTTTCTATAATTCTGCAAAAAATATAACTATTTCACATGTCAAGTGAATGCGTAATTTAATAATGTATTTCATCGTATTATTGAGCTTCGGTCTGTTGAAAATAAAGATTATCCTTATTATGATTTTCTTTGTAAGACATCCGCAGTTGTGTTCATCAAAGTAACAACGTTCTCGGCGCAAAAGTTTAATTTTTAATAAACGCAATAAAATCATTCGGTAGTCGACTAATTATACATTGTATGAACAACTGAAAGATAACACAGGAGGTACATCATTCATTTAATCGAAAACCTGATAACGACATCGACGTTCTAAATTTAGATAAATACGTGTTTACATTTCCGCATATTCCATTAGTTCCTCTATAAAATTCATTGATAATATTTTTTCCCCATCGGCTGTTGAATGTAAATTATTTATTGTTCGTAGGTAGCTCAAGTATATTCACGTGCGGGTCAATTAAACACGAATTTTAAAAGGTGATGCTGCACGATTTAGAACGGCGAGACGAATAATCAAGGACAAGTTGCTATAATATGAGTTATTTCCAAAGAAGTTAATTGATGTGATAACTAGCTATTTGTGCGAAAAGTAATAACGTGACCTTAATTTCCCTGTATAAATTATTATTACCTTGTGAAGAGAAAACATTTTCAAACGTAAAATATTTATATATTCCTCAATGGTAGATATTTTAAATTATAAACAAAAATACTAAATGTAATATCGATCAGAATGTATTAGATTCTACAAGTTAATTTGCTCACGAACGCTAGGCGTGCTAACAGTAATGCCATGATAAGGTTAACATCCAACGATGTGTTCTCTAATACTTCATACTAGTCTAATAGCAACTGTTTTTTGAGTCTTCTATTATTTCTTGATCTTGTTAACTCTTCTAATACCCAATATTACTTGTGAGTTTTAAATTGTAAAAAATGTAGATACTTAAATCACTGAATTCTAAGTATGACTTATTATCCCGTTTAGCTACACTCCAACAATAATCCATGCATTCACATCCTCCAACACCTTAAAGCCCACTACAGGGAGTTTTGGCAAATCACGAGTTATTATTACATCTGCGCTCTTGGCGTGACTTAAGAAGAGAAACCACGAAAAACCTTCCCGGATAACAGGTTATCGATCTTGAACTCGAGACTTCCAGTATGATAACTCAGTGGCTTACCATCAAGCTATCAGTCGGCTATGTTTTTAAGTCACAATTTGCTTTCGAAGTGCTGAAAACATATACATATATAGAGCAGCAAACAGCTTTGGCATAGTGAGTAAACGCGGACAAGTAAACTACAGTTTATGGTACTTGTACCCTCTGCCTAATAAACGTACAGTTGCTGGTCGCTCCCATGGAAATTAGACATAGAAAACATACATATTTAATGCACATCTACAGATGTTTAAAAATTTAAAATGAGTTTAATATTGTATTTTTGCAAAAAATTTACCTCGTCTTAATAACAAGCAATCAAATTAATACAGAGTACCAACCGGGATCCATAGGATTTATTGAGGCGGGGCATAGGAGTTGCAGAGAAAACTATCTTCCTCCACCCTACGACAGAGGAGGAAGTAAGAGAAGTTGTTTTCGGCTTCAAGAGTTAGTGGACTACTGATATATATGAAATGAACGTTAGCATACTAAAAAGAGTATTGATTATATAGTTGATCCAGTAACAGACATTTTCAATGAGTGTTTATCCAGGGGGCTGTTCCCAGACCCTCTAAAAATGGTAAAAATGCTTCCGATACACAAAGGAAGATCAACGGACAAAACGAATTTTAGACCAATCTCCATTCCACCCGTGATGTCAAAAATCTTGGAAACCATTATCAAAAAGAGATTAATCCAGTTCTTTGAGACACACAGACTCATAAATATAAATCAGCATGGCTATCTGAAGGGCAAGTCCACGACTACCGCAATTACAGAGGTCCTGGAATATATAGCGGATGCACTCGATGCTAGAAATGCGGTAATTCTGGGGTGTTGCGACCTGAGTAAGGCTTTCGATACAATGGACCATGGGATACTTCTGGGAAAGTTAAACATGTATGGAGTGAGAGCACAAGCAAATGAGCTGATCGGTTCGTATTTGGCCAACAGAAGACAGAAGGTATACTGGAATGATCGGCTCTCGGATGCAGCGCCAATTGACGGGGGGTTCCACAGGGGTCAATATTGGGGCCTCTTCTGTTTCTAATCTATGTCAATGATATGCCCCATAATGTTACCGTGGGTAAAGTCACCCAGTTTGCAGATGATACGTCAATAATTTCATCAATATGAAACACGAAACCGGAGTAGTTTAGTCATACCGTATCATCGCATTAGGAAAAGTCAGCTAAGTTCAAATTACCTGACTGTGAAGATATACAATGCTTTGCCTGATAGGTTTAGGGGCCTTCCATGGATTAGACTCAAAAGATTAATAAAAACAGTGCTGGTGGAGAATTGTTTCTATTCAGTAAATGACTTTCTGAAATATAAATTTGGACACTGCCATTTTTGTGTTTTTATGTCTTCATTGTTATTCTGGTGTTTTGTATAAATCTTGCGAGTTTTAAAGTGTTTAGTGGCGTATTTATTGTGAGCCACAAAGGTTTTTTGTGTTTTTATTTATTTATATCATGTAATGACGTGTGTATGTACATATAAATCAATAAATTTTTATTATTATTATTATTATTATTATTAACCCATTTTTGGTCACTGTACTTACTCCATGTAGTCCTGACGAGATCTTACAGCAAATTAATTTCTATATTTTTGTTTTGAAATCCATTTTGTTTTCATTTTAAATCGTGAATAAAGGTATGTGTACTTATAATTTATAATATATAAGTATGTACATAGGTGTGTTTAACTAACTGATATTTATTTTATTCGTTAAAAAAGATATGAAGTCGAAGAAAAGAATTAGGGGAATCAATTATTCATTGAAAGAAAAAAATATTTTATTAATTTGGTCAATAATAAAAAATTAAAAAATAATTAAAAAATTTAATGCTCTTCGTCTAGCCACTAGAATAATTAATTCAGACAATTTTACAGAAAAAAAATTACTAGTCTCAGTTTAACTATCAAGACCGGTCATCTTACGTGAGATCGGATTTCGTTTGAGACAAAAAATGTAGAAAAAGGGTAGTTTTCATTAATTATCATGCGAAAGACCACAATATATATATATATATATATATATATATATATATATATATGTATATGTATTACACATTATACAGAAATGTAAATTGTCTAAGAACAAGGAATCCTGTAGACGCTTCGTCGTCCAAAAATGAAATATGGAAAAAGTCGAAGCTATGAAATTTGAAACAAATTACTTGTTCTCATTTGAAGACGAAAGCAGTTAATGAAAATACATTTTCGTATAAACATAGACCTGCTGTTGCCACCGCTTTAAGCAGCAGCCATATTTCAAAAGTATACATATGTATATAAACATAACAAGAGAGGCTGGAAATTCTTCAAAATAAAGAAAAGCGTAGTGTAAAAACTAAATTGAAAAACAATGTATTTTTTTCTGCCCCTATTTTTGTTTTTTACAAGTTCTGGAAGTAGAATTACGGGTAAAATTAGAAAAGCTGAGAAAAATTAATCTAGATTGAGTAGAAAACTTTACTAATTTTTAAAAAAATAGTTTTTCTTATTAAAGATATATTTAATGCTTACCTAAAAAACATTCTAATTTGACAATTTACTTTTGCTCAAAATATGTTTTTAATCAAATATCTTTCCAGTCAAGTTTCAGAAAAAAATTTAAAGTAGAGAAATAATTTATTAGTTCTAGTCTTACTTAAAAACATTGTTAATGTTATTAGCATTAAATTAAATAACAACATTACCATTTTCTATAAATTCATCTAATATTTGACTATTGTCGTTATTTAGATTTTCTTCCCCAGTATCTCTCGCAGTATTATGCAAAACAGCAAAAGCAATCATAATATTCACAATTGATTTATTGATGAAACTTTTATTTTTATGAAAAATGTAAGAATATAATAATTCTAATGATCTACAGGTTAGATCTAGGTTCTAACCTGGATAATTGAATTTAAAATCGCTTTGTAACAGACGGAAATGTATTTTTTTTTGTAGTATTAACTGCATACGGAAGGCAATAGATTGTTGAAAGTCAAAAGCTGGACTTTTAGTAAAGTTTCCTTTATTAAAAGTCCATATAATAACAGAAAGGTTATTATAACGACACAAGTGTGAGAACTAAACTGAACTATCGAGCGTACTTAAAAACAACAAATGAGTGAGTCTTCATTTCAGGTTAGTTTCACTTTTGTTTATATAAATTAAAAAATTTTAGAGGAGCTATCATTTATAACAGTAAAATGCACACAATATTACTCTTCAGAACTACGTAAATTTAGTGTTCCAGTTCATAATCTTCTTCTTTCTTCAATAATTATCGGAAGCTATTTTTCAATAAGATAATGCTCGACTACATATCGCGCCAACTTTTCATTTAATAAATAATGTTATCATCTCCTTACGATCTGCGTGGCCAGTCAATCTGGGCTCGATTGAAAATTTATGAAGTTCATTTCATGCTGTATCAATAACTGTTACGAAATTTGGAAGAACTATGGGAACACATTAATAACAAATAATTTAAAGTAACGCAGTGGTACAATTCATTGGAACAACCGATAGAGGTTGTCATCTCAACAATAGAAGGAAAAACTGGTAAATTACCATTTATTCTTCACTTTTAATTAATAATAATTTAATAAATATTCTGAGTTTCATTATGTCTAGACGTATAATAAACAATAGTTTATTTATATACAAAATAGAAACCACCCAGCTGCAGTTTCTCTTAGAACGCGACAAGCAAATTTGATCTATCGAGTGCACAAAATTGCTTTCACTTTAACTCTAGAAGTTCATTGAAAGATATTCTATTAAATTCATATCGCCTCAATATTAGTTATATACGAGGGCAGATCAATAACTAGTAAGATTAACAACAAAAACGTTTTTTTTTCCTTTTTTCCAACCTGAAAGCTTATCTTGATGGCAAGAGATTTGTATCAAATGACAAAGTAATCACTAAAGCTAACAAATATTTCAAACAGTATAATACAGTTTAATTTTCTAAACGAATGAAAGAACTCGAATATCGGTGAATCAAATGTAACAAACTGTAAAGAAAATACATTGAAAAATATAATAATTTTTTGCAAAAAAAATTATTTTATTTAAAATTTTTTTATCGCCAGGAATTTTGCAACTTCAATTTTTTTGTTATTTTTAGTATTTTCAAGAAGCCATTATACCATATTTCTTCAAAACGATAATATTTGGCAGAAAATCAACTAACGAATATATCGATATATACCCAAAGTACTAGAGCGAATCAGTAATTAGCGAGCTAAGGTAAGAAAACCCAAACTCTTTAATAAAAAATATTTCATTTTGCAACGTATTCTCTTTGTGACTCTATATTTAATCCAAGCTTTATCAAACTATTCGAAATACGTTAGTTACAGTGCTCACTTCCTCATTCGACCCCATATCTTACCATCAAGCCAAGTTTTCAGGATGGAAAAAAGAAAAAAGTCTGAGAGGACCAAATCTGGCGAACAAGTTGGACACGAAAACCGTAGTTCATGAATTGTGTAGACCTGCTACTTAATTTTATTCGGAGGTCACCTACCACCACATCATTTAATAATTTTTGTTGTACATCTAATATAAAAGTGTTTCAAATTGAGCGTTTTTTTAAAAATAAATAAAATATAGATGGCGCACTGAATTTGTCTGGGTATGTGGACATTTAAAAGGTGTGGTGTATGACATTTATAAAAATGGATTCGTACACGGTACAACAACGCGTTCAAATTGTTGAATAATTTTATGAAAATCAGCGTTCTGTGAAAACTGTTTTTACAAAATTACGTGAATTTTATGGTTTACATAATGGTCCATCTGAAAGCACTATTGGTCAAATTATTAAAAAATTTCAAGAGACCGGTTCCGTGAAAGATCGAAAAAGTGAAAAATACAGTCGTAGTGGTCGTTCACAAGGAAATATTGGTTTGATTCGTGAAAGTGTTGCCGAAGATCCTGAAATGTCCATTAGACGACGTTCACAACAACTTGGACTTAGTAGATCAACAACATGGCGTATTTTACACAAGGATTTAGCTCTGAAGGCATATAAGGTTCAGATAACACAGGAACTGAAGTCATTAGATCATTTAAAACGTCGTTCATTTGTCAATTTTATCAATGAACAACCAGCTGATTTTTCTCAATGTGTTTTCCGATGAGGCATATTTTGAACTTGGTGCCTAGGTTAATAAACAAAATTGCCGTATCTGGGGTGAGGAAAATCCACGAATTATTCATGAGAAACTTATGCAGCCTAAACTAGTTACTGTTTGGTTTGCATTATGGTCAGGTGGTGTAATTGGACCTTACTTCTTTGAAAATGCTGCTGGTGAAGCTGTAACTGTCAATGGTAATCGATATCGTCGGATAATAACCGAATTTTTGTGGCCTGAATTAATTAATATTGATCTAGAGGCTATGTGGTTTCAACAGGATAGCGCTACACTTCACTTTGTACACGAATCAATTGATTTATTGAGAGAAAAATTTCTTGGACGTGTAATCTCAAGAAACGGTAATGTTAATTGGCCACGAAGATCATGTGATTTGACACCGTTAGACTATTTTCTTTGGGTTTATGTGAAAAGTCAGGTTTATAAAAACAATCCACAATTAATTGCTGCTTTGGAAGATGAAATTATTCGTGTCAGTAGTGAGATAGAGCCTCAATTATGTCAAAATGTCATTGAAAATTTTAACAAAAGAGTGGATGTTTGTGGAGCTGCAAGAGGAGGCAATTTGGCAGATATTATTTTTCGCATATAAATGTCATAACTGATACTTCAATTACCAATAAAAAGTTTTTGAAAGTGAATGCAAATTATGTGTTTTATTTATTCTTTAAAAGAACCGCGAAATTTAAAACACCCTTTATAAACCTGGTTACATTTAAAGCTTCTCATTGTTATTTTAAAGTCATTTGGTGTCAGTTAAAAACTTTGCGGAAGATGACAATTTCGTATGGTGAACCCCATTTTATTTTTTGAAAAACGAAACGCCGCAAGAAGCTAAAGCCACATAGGATAAACTATACATACATATATATAGCCGAAAATGCTAATTATTGGAAAGCGAGAAGTCTTTCTTTGGATTACCCATTGTAATTATTGTGCGAAAACTAAGTTTGCATATTAATATGAACATATTATTATATTTTATGCAATTGTTATTTTATGTATTCGAGATTTATGCATGACATTTTCACGTTGTTTGTTAAATATGTATTTACGCAATGACAGATGTAATACATTTAATTTGAATTAGTATGGTGTTCATAGTATAAAAGATCATGAAAGCATTCCTCAATATTATTGAAACTATATGAGTGTTACGCATATGTAGAAAAAAACATCTGCACATACATTTAGAATTATGAACAATTGACATACTTCGTAATAAAAGAATTTACATTTACCGCAAGTATTTTGATGGAATAAAAAATTTACTTTAATAAACATTATAAAACACACCTGTCGCAAAATGTGTGCATTGCAACAGAAGAAGAAATATCTTTTTCTAATTTAATCAGCTTTTGTACTCAACGCAGTCATGGCCTCTTCTAGTAAATGGAAACATAACGTTATATCAAACAGTTGACTATATATTATTTTAATTCGCGCTTTAGTTAACATACAATATATACATAATTAATTATTGGCTTGCAAATGTTGGAAAAGTGTAAATATTTATTTCAATTCTTATCATTAACACCTAATAGAAATTGAAACCGTGTCAGTCCCAAACTGCAAAATATACCACCAAATTAGAATAAATTATTGTAAGCCCTAAAACTAATGTATAGTTGAAGTTATCACGGATGCTTTTGATTCCATATGTTGAATAGCCACCTCAACAGTTAAATGTAACCGAAGAATATACTTAAGCACGTTCGAAAAGAATAATGTTTATAAATATTGTTGCAAAAATATTTGCAATTTCTTTGTTACATATGTTATCAACTTCCATTATTTCTTGTATATTATGGGCCCTCATTGATTTACATTGTTGTCCTTGTTATAACGCATTTTTGTTTTATTGTTGGTCTTTTTCTTGCTTCTATTCAATTTTATTATTTATTTCTACTACAAAGCTTGAGTTTATTCTTGCATTTGTATTTTCTTCTTTTTATGCCACGAAAATCTAATTTCAGTTTCGTTGTTATTAATTGTCGTTTTTGCTATTTATTTGTTAAAGTTTATGCTCTATATTGAAAGTTTTACTCATTATTTTTATTTGCAAATATATATATATATATATATATATATATATATATTTGTTTATGTTAATTTTTATGCTACCATATTCCGCATTTTTTATAAATTAATTAATTACAGTCCTTTATTGTATATAATTATGCGCCTTTAGGATGTGAAACTGAAACTGAAACATTCAAATTTTTACAGCCTTTTACCTCATATATACGCTGTAAAAAGTTGTTGAAAAAATTTACTGCTCTCTGGTGAGATTTGAACTCATCATCTCATATTTGTCAGACATGTGTCTTAACCACTCTATCACCGAAAACTGTGGTGCAATTAAAACCAGCTAAAGGTTCCATTTAATATCAAGCGGGTTTTAATTGCACCACAGTTTTCTGTGATATTTAATATCTGTTCCCATAACACAGTTAATGGCATGTTAATTGATTCGAATATCACAGTTATCCGCGGTCAAGTGGTTAAGATATATGCCTGGCAAACATAAGATCGTAAGTTCGAATCTCACCAGAGGGCAGAACATTTTTTCAAAAATACTTGCAACATATATACAATGTATAAGGTTGTAAAAATTAAAATTTTGCAGTTCTTAATTATTATTTAAATATATTTGAAATGGTATGGAAGACATGCTATTTCTAAATACTAATCATACTCTTTACTTGTCCAAGAATCATAGCTATTTATAGAACACAGTAACTCGTTGTTATAATGTGAAAAATTGCAACTGGAAATCTATGATACCACAAAGTATAATAAGCTGAAGAACCACTAAAAAAAAGGGTAATTACTCTTCACAGCTTGACTGTGACTGTGAATTACCAATTTTTTTCGCTAATAAAGATAGGTCCTTCGATTAAGGAGAATCATGAAGCTCACCGATTTTTTAAATATCTATAACCTATGAAAAACATAAAAAAATATGTCGTGAATTTTCCGACAATCCAATAAATTAATATGCTCTAAATTGAATATATCTATTTCTAAAACAGTCCGTCTGCCTATACACAAGGGTAGCCGTCTATATTTCGGGAACTAACAACACTGTTAGAGTTGCCTCCGATCTGATGATTGCATCGTGAAGTTTGTCATTTTTGACAATATATTTACCTTGGAAGTTTTATTATCCGGTCGTTATTTCTATTGTTGACAGTAACTTGAAAATTTTATGTCAGCGAAAAAATGGAATTAACTGGTGAACATTTTCGTGCAATTATTTTTTATAACTTTGGGCGTGGATTATCTCAACAAGAATGCATCGACGAGCTGAATTCTTTTATGGCGATGAAGCACCATCGAAAACTACAGCATATCGTTGGTATAGCGAATCAAACTCGGACGACGTTCTTTAGACGATGAATTTCGTGAATGTCATCCTACAAATGTTGTTGTGTCGGAAAACATTAATGTAGTGTCTGAATTGATAATGCAAGACCGTCATGTGACATACCGTGAGACAGAGGCATCTCAAGGTTTTAGTAACACTAGCGTGCATAAGATCCTGCATGAACATTTAGCCGTTAAGAAGCTATGTTCACGTTGGGTACCACACAATTTGACAACCGTTCAAAAAAGGACTCGCGTCGATTGGTGCCAAGAAATGCACAAAAAATAAAATGATGGTGCTTCAAAGAACATTTATAAAGTCATTACAGGTGATTAATCTTGGATCTATACGTACGAGCCCGATAGTAAACAGCAGTCGACTGTGTGGGTATTTCAAGATGAGCCAAAACCAACAAAACTTGTTCGCGCTCGAAACACATCAAAACATTTGTTTTGATGTGTTCGCCTGCTTTTAAGAACCGTTGCAACCGTGCCTTTAGAGAGTTGTGGAATGGTCAATTCCGAATGGTACACAACTATTTGTTTGTCAAAAGTTTTTGAAGAAATAAGGAAAACAAACCGAAAACGACAAATCATTCTCCACCATGACAATGCGTGGTCTTACAGGTCCGTTCAAACAATTGAATATTTGACCGGGCAAAACATTGAATTGATGAGCCATCCGCCGTACAGCCCTGATCTAGCACCCTGTGATTTCTTTTTATTCCTACACGTGAAGAATAAACTTCGTGGTCAAGGGTTTTCTACGACGTAAGAGGCAGTTGAAGCATTCAAAACTCATATTTTGGAGATACCGCCTTCACAGTGGCAGCAATGCTTTTCGGATTTGTTTAAACGAATGCAAAAGTGCATTGATTTTCAAGGAGAAAATTTTGAAAAGCAATAAAACTATTTTCGATAATAAAAATTTTTTTTGTTTGCTATTCCCGAAATATTGTATAAACGGCTATCATCATATAAATGTTATTATGTTCAAATAAAAAATCAACACCGAAGGGCTATCAAAATTATGTTTATATTTTGTGGATTATAAGAAAGAAATCTAGATCAGGTTCTAATTGATGTATAAAATAGTAATTATTTGTAATAATTAGCACTACGTTTCCTAATATTTCATTGATTTTTAATAAAGTAGGCATTTACTACATTATCGTGTTGCAAGTACATACATACATTAGCTGTGATGTACATAACCTGACTCGAATAACAATAGACAATTGTTAATCTTATATGGTATTTAATTGTCTGAATAATTAAACACAGTTTATTTAAATCGTATATTACATATAAATGTGTGAATTTTAAATGACTATTTATCCTTGGGGACGAATTACACACAATCCATTTTTCTCTATATTCACCAAAGAAAGATGATGTAGCACATGAAGAATCATTTAGGTCAATGATACACCACCACTTTTAGCAGCAAAATTGTCACAATGAGCGTTCTCCAGATAAGTGTATGTAATTAAATGCCATAAACAAGAAGAATGTATTGAACGACAAATCGAACTTAACAAGGTCAAAGAAGATGCAAGGTAAAGAATTCCTTTTAATAATTCACGCCGTTCTGAAAAAAAGTGTGCTGATGCTCACTTACAGTAACATTAAGGTTAAAATTGATCCAGTTTTAATTTGAAAAGAGAATGTTGTATAAGGAGGTAAACAAGTATCAAAAGCCATAGAAGACTAAATATTCTCTAGACAATCTATATTTATTTATTAATAACGTCATCAATTACATCGAAATTTAAAAAATCTAATGATAGTCGAAATGAAATAAAGTATATTAATTAGTAAATAAAATTGGCAACATATTTAAAGTTTAGAATGATTAACATGCTAGTGTCGGCGAGAAGTCATACACTAAATGGAAGACATTATTTTCACTTTTTATCTATACAGAGTCTAGAGCAGAATTTCTGTTTAGTCTGTATTGAATCAAAACGTTTCGCCTTTTGCTATTCTATCTTCAGGTAAAATTTTGTTCATCTCGAAGTTTAAAAATCTTCAGTTTTTTTTATAATCACTATCGCTTTCAAATTTATTTAAATTGTACATAGTCCAGAGATACACTTAAAACCCAGCTGTTATACATTTCCTTAGAAATAATAGCATATTCAAGCAAAATTCCACCCATGTCAAATATATTTTTCAACAGTAGTAATAATGAAACTAAACTAATTTCAAGAAAAATAGTTCGGTACATAAGAGGAATTGCCTGTGCTGCGGGTGTCTTTTGTGATTTAATTCGCACCTTTGTGTTAATCACACTTTATTATATTATTGTAAAAAAAAATGGAAGAATATGGAATTAGCAATGTTGAGAGGAATTGGTTTGAGGTTTACCTGCCAAATCAGATGCAATTTGTTAGAGCACGATTTAAATCCAATCATTTGATGAAGATGTTCCCATCACTTTTCTAGATGTAGTGATAGGCGTTCCACAAAGATCTCTTCTTGGTCCTACTTTTTTTATTTTATTTATTATTGATATAATTAATTTTGGAGATTATTCACTGTATCTATATACTAATATCACTTCCGTTGTAGTAACAGATCCAAGCATTTTTAGAGATTAAGAAAGAAATAAATCGATTTTATAGCAATGGTTTATATTTGAACATAAATAAGACAAATAATGTTTGTTTTGGCACGCTTCAATCAAAATCAGGTCATGTTAATATTAATTTTAACAGTACTGCAAAACTAGTAATTTTTCAGGTTTCTGAGCTAACTTTTGGATGAGTATTTAAATTGGAAAATCCACTGTTATATTTTAAAAAACGTAGAAGAAAAACTCCACCAACATAAAGGGACTATCTAGAGGATTAAGGAGGATCTTATGCACTACTGTAACATCCATTCAACCTAACTTCTGGAATCGAAAACAAATTACCAACGCCACCTGGATCTTGTTTGAACTGTAATTTGTATGTGTGTGTAGCGAAAGCTAAAAAGATTTTGAGCAAAATGAGTCCATTGGAAGTAATACTTTACTTCATTGCGGATATCATATTTTTTCAACTACTACGTTTATAATATATGTTATTTTGTTCCGAATTTTAAAAATTTTTCGTACTAACGTTGTTTCAAATCGACTTCTAAATTCTCTTGTATCTTTCACAAATTACTTAGCACACATAATTTTAAGAATTTTTTTAGAAATATTGATTTTCTTTGAAGTAAAATAAGTTCTTCCGATCCTTCTTTATACAAAAGTTTCTTTCAACTGATTTTGAAACGTGTTTGAACTCTTCATAAATTTAGTTAAACCATAACTTTAGTTGTACAGCAACAAACGACTATCTAATACGAATAAAAGTGATACCTTTGGTAAGAATTTTACCTTCTTATATGTGCATTATTTTAATTCACCCCTAATTTCTTTTGTACTCAAGAAATTAGGAGTGTTACACATATATTATAAAAGTTCTCAAAATTTTAACTGAAGGTATCACTTTTACTTCTTATTTTTTCATATTTTGTTGTCAATGCCTGCTTGATTCAACATGGCTTTTGACCAAATTACGATTCAAACAATAACCTGATGACTGGTAATTTATCTTCGGTTCCAGAAGAGTTATACTGAATGGATGTTGCAGTGCTAACGCTTACTTAATTCTTTAGTTGGTTCCTTTCCTGTAGTCGTTTCCCTCCTAAGGAAGGGAGAAGTCTTTCCGCACGAAAGATGTGTCGGAATACTGTATGTGGTACTATGATGACACACATGATACAACATACGTCTTCTTATTTTTAATGAATATATTCTAGAAGGAACATATTTGTTAAGATTTAATTATTTTTCGCCATTTGAACGGCCTATAAAAATAGTTAATAATTATATCTCCCAAAATTCCACTCCACCCGGCCTATGACCTACGAGCGAAGAATCTAATCTATATCCTGTTATGTATATTATTAAACCAATAATAACTGTCTATTGATTCACTCAAAATCAGTGCCTAAAAATAGTTAATGCAAATATGTAAGAGAATCCGATCAAATATAATCAAAAATATGCTTTACTTCTAACTGCATATTTTTTAATTGCATTGAAAGATAACACAAGCATTTACTAAAATGCTTGAATTGAAATTCAGCGAAACGTGCACATCTAATGTATTAAAAATGAATAGCCAACAACAAATTTCAATAATATTATCACAATTATAAACTGTTTCTTTAGAATGACTATCTATCGAATGAATTTTTTTTAAACTATCAAAAGTCAATGAATGAAAACATTAGATCGTTTTCAAACAAGCCCAAATACATTCAATTTGGTGAGGTAGTTTAGAATACACAGCAGTTTAAATTAACTACAACAATCCATCTTAAAGGATGTGTTTAGCAAAATCTTGGAACTTTTTTGCAATCGTCTCCCCAGTGAAGCAATACGACATTCGATTCTATTTGTACGCGTAATATTATTTAATATATCACAGTATTTTTCTATGGCCAAACACTTTGTATATTTAGTTAAATCATTTTTGCTTATTAGTTATAAATGGCCGCAAATTATTCACTTAAGTTTGATATATAACCCCTTTCCACATTAGTTTTCGTATTCTGTATACGTATTTCGACAACTAAGCTGTATATATCAACCTTAAGTTATTAAGTTAATCGACCACAAGCTCCAACAAAATTACCGCCGTAGATTATGTTTATATTTGTTTATTTTCTTATTGTATTTAATTCCGTTGCGTGATTACCAAAAATGATCGCTATAATCTTTACAAAAATTAGAAAAAATGTTGCTACAATATTTAAAAATCGGTAATATAAGTAATAGAACATAAAATAGGAATCATTTTCTTAAATAATTTACACTTTCACTTAAAAATAAAGTACATATAGCTTTACATTTTTATTTGAAAATAGGAGTGATTTATATATAGACAGAGAACAATAACAACCATTCAGTAACAATGATCGCTTCGAAGTCTGAAATTTTTGTAAATACACCATAGGGGTATAGACCGTCTTACATAATTCGTTTTTACAGCGAGGACATACATTATTTTGCTGATTGTATATCTTCTCCTAAATATGGTTTTAATTTAGGAGAATATGTTCTTCTATATTTCAATTTCCAGCTTTTACATATTTATTTTTCTTATGGATTATAGTTTAATTTTAATACTGTACTTTATTATTTTATTGTCCTCTTAATGGAGTAATTCTGCTCAATTATTACTACTACGAGTATTATATAAATTATTTCCTCAAAATTAAACAATAGAATAATATGAGATAATATAAGGTCGATATGTCTTTAAATATGAATCTACGAAAGGACTGACATCATGTTTAGACAAACAAAGTTTTATTATAATAGTATACTCGTAAGTTGATATAGAGAAGAAAAATAAATCTGCAACATTTCTGTATGTATAAGTTTAAGTTTTACAATTTGATATGTATTTTGTTTAGTTTCTAGAGTACAACCATCTTACTTAACATTACATATTTGAAAAAGTTTTGATATTTTATAATTGTGCCTACTTGAAACTACTTTATGAATATCCTATGTAAGATTTGTCAAAAGTAAAAGCATTACAGTAAATTTCAAGGTCTTCTACTTATGCTGCAAATATCATGATTTCCAGTGCCAAAATATTTAGTTACAGTAATGATGATGTAAAAACAAATATTTACAAAAAAAATCAAATAGTTGAACTTAGGTATTGGGAATACTAAAATATTAAAAGCTTCATCAGTGGTATTCAAATATACAATAGAAAGTACAATTCTCCTTAATCACTAAGGTTGATATATAACCCCTTTCCACATTAGCTTTTGTAATTCTGTTCAGGTTCTCAACGGTGTGTACCACGTACGGAGTCTGTTTTCGTACAGGTATTTTTCGCCGTGGTTTACCAGGTGCGACACGTTGCGGTTATCTGCTGATGATGACAACTTGGTTGTCGAAATGCATATACAGAATTACAAAAGCTAATGTGGAAAAGGGTTATATATCAACCTTAGTGATTAAGTTAATCAACCACAGGCTCCATCAAATTCAACTACAATTCTCCATTTAAAATAAAAGACTTATTAGCGACCTCTGACTTAACCGGAAGTGCAAATATCACGAAAATATTTTCTTCGAATAGAATATGCGTCCTTATGCTTTCCCTAATATTTTCAGAAAGAAAAATAAAATAGTTTTCTCAAAACATCTAGCAAACAGTTTCAAGCATCCTGTATACCTGACAAACGTAAATACTAGTATTAAATGTATTATAGAGTGTTTTTGAGAACGTTATACATATGTTATTTGTGTAAATACATATATTGTATCCATTTATTATTATGTTTATTATGTTTCGTTAAAACTTCGTAGATGTCATTTCAATAAATTTGCATATTAAACAAATTGAATTCTGATTGATTTAGTACATCTTATCACTCCTCAATCCCAGAAATGCAATTTGTAATTTTTGTGACAAATTTTCCATTTTAAAGGTCTCGCTTAATAACAGGATTTAATTTCTTTCATCATCTCTTTCACTCTACATGAGTAAATATTAAGTAATAAATGTTCAAATCGATTAATAAAAAAAAATTATGCATTTAGTAATAATAAAAAGACCATAAATAATTATCGATTCAATGATTGACTAATTATCTCTACGTATAAAGGATATGTTTAATTATTTTCTAGTAACAAATTTTCATTGTAGAACGAATTGAGTATTTCGATAAAAAAATTATGCATTTAGTAATAATAAAAAAACCATAAATAATTATCGAATCAAAGATTGACCAATTGTTTCTACCTATAAAAGATATGTTTAATTATTTTCTAGTAACAAATTTTTATTGTAGAACGAATTGAGTATTTCGATAAATAGTTTCTATGAATCTTCTTCTATTCGAAAATGTTAAGTACAAAAATTATATATTTTTTTCTAAAATTAATCGTTTATGTAAAAAGTGGGAGAAACATGTGAAGGTCAAATTCCTTTTCCAGTATTGGATTCAAAATTCTATTGGGTTGTCGGGGAAGTCATTCTGCATTTTTTCAACAATAGGCACTAATCCATTTCAGTAAGTTTTAGGAGCCGCCATTCCCATTTATTTTCATGCTATACCATGTGACGGCTGACAGTTGTAACTAAATTAATTATATACGATGTAAATTAACGTAAACTCGAAATTTTCTGCTTATTACACTGTTATAATTAAGACAGAAATTGATGAAGAAATCACGTCCTTTTGGTAAAGAATCAAATCCTAGTCGTTTGTTTACCGGGCAAGTACTCTACCATTGAATTACCAAGGTAGGTATAGGAGATATTTGATTCTTTAATTACACCATAAGTTCACTATGGAAAAAGATCATTTATTGAAATTCCCCAGTAGATATTGTTATTATTATTAAATGCATATGCATATTCTGGCAATATTTTGAAAAACATTGAGCCATTTGGTTAAGTATTTGAAATTTTAAAAAGTTGAAAATGGAAGACCAAAAAGTTAATTGTGCCATATTTTGCTCTTTTACTTTCATAAAAGAAAGAACATCCGGTAAGCTTGTGAAAAGTTACGTAAAGTTGGCAGTGCTCTGTAAGTATGTCAATAATGGTGGTTCACAAAATTCAGTGCTGGAGATTTTAATCTTAGCGATGCTTCTCAGTCAAGTAGAGTCACTGAGTCTGATGACAAAATAAAAGCATTCACAAGCACACGATAAAGGTAGAATCCGCCAACAAACTCTATATTTGGGTTAATCGTAGATTCAAGGAAATTAACTTGACGGCATAAACAAACATCTGCGATATATTCCTTAAACATGAGAAAACAATACTTTTTGAAGCGCCTAATAAAAGGTGATGACATGTGTTTTTTTTGTTTGTTTATGAGAATATCGTGCGTAGCCGATCTTGATCTCGACCTGACCCAAATAACTATGGAAAGCAGATATTCACCACAGGAAGGTTATGTATGCTTCAGCGAGATGCGATTTTGATTGGAGTTCCTACAAAAGGAATGAAGCAAACTCAAGTTTGTACTGTCGGCAATTGAACAGTTTAAGCGAATTTATCGAACATCCAAGGCTGTTAATTGTAGAGGCACTACTTTACGATATGGGGATATGACAACATACTCCATTCAATTTTGTGTAGTATTATCGTGATGATACAGTGGTACTTCATTTAACGCGATACCACACACGAATTTGATCGTTCGTCAAAAATTATTGGATCTTGGATGGGCTGTGCTGCCACACTCATCACACTCGTCTCGAGCCTTCAGAGTTCCACTTGTACCATTCTCTCGTAAACTCTTTGTGTATTGTAAAGTCCTTAGCCGATAAAGATACGCCCTTCTATGAACGAGGAATAATGAAGCTTATCACAAAGGGTATCAAAGAAAGAATTATAATTGATTGATCTTTTTTTAGATCAATTTTTATATCAGTAAGTGTATGGAAAATACAGAAACATACGTAAAGAATTGCCCGACAATCCTTGTAATCCTTATCATTCCAGAATTATGCTAAATTTAATTATAGACCTAACACATCTCCAAAAAAAAATGTGTAATTACGCCCACATTTATTACTGAAATGTAAACATTAAAAAAAACAAAAACACGTTTTAATGCAAATCCGTACTTATATTCAATTTATACAAGTTACTGTAAGCATGTGAATTTTGTAATCTTTAGAAAACGAGTAATAAGTTTTGATATGAAAATATCCTAAATATGAGAAATGGAAACGCGTAAATGTAAATTCAGATAAGTTAAATAATTTGGCCACTCACTGTAAATTGGAGATAGACAAAACACAATGTATTGCATTAAATGTACTTCGCACGTTATTAATAAGACAAATATTTGATTTTCATATAACCTTTCTATTTGCTTATTATCGACATATCGATTTACCTTTAGTAGAATTATATTTATAGATATTTTCTGAAAATTTAGTCGGATATTTATTAATAAATACAAAGAAATCTTTTATCTCAACATCACTATTTTTTCCTTTTATGTAATAAATACTTTCTCAAAAAAACTTCCTTGCAAATTTACCGTACGCCATAATTTCTTTTACTTCTTAATAGATTAGAAAATTGGTCGCTTATGTTATATGAACAGCTTGAAATGTTCAGAATTATTTCTCAAGTAGGCCCTATTTTAACCTAAATATGCAAAATGTTCAAGAAATATTTGAAATTAGTTTGAAAAAAGAACACGATGATACTTTCCCAATACGAACAATAAATTTAATATGGGAAAATAGTTTATTCTAAAATATTCTTCCATAGAATCATTGTTTTTGGAAATATAGTACAATGTGAGCAAAACTATCCTTAACATGCGAAAATAAAAAGAAATTGCTAAGTGCTGGATTGGAGACTATATGAAGGGTGCTCTGTCAATTTTACAATTTAATTGTATAAATAATTCACTGTTGAAATAGCGGTATACGAGCGAGCATTATAATGCATTATAACACTTCACTTTGTTATGAAGATTATTTTGAAGGGCTTTAAGCAAGTACACCATAGTATATCATTTGAAATTGATATTAATTTTCTCTTTAGGACTTGACATTACTTAACTAATTGCTATTATATAATGACATTAAAACTTGGAATTTAATGATCAATAATTCTGTTATGAAATCCTTCAGAATATTTATTATCTGCGTTAAAGTAAATACAGTTTATATATTCGAACATATGTGGAAAATGAACAACTTCATGAACCTTTATAATATTTAACAGAAGTTGTCTACTGACGAAAATAGGTTATAACGGGCGACTCATTATGATGTTTCAAACTTTCACGCTATTTCAGTTAAGCCGGGCACAGTGTCTACAAATTATTCAGCGGCATAATGAAAATTAGTGTTCTACAAGAAATGTGTTTCGTGCCCATAGAGCAACTTATGGTCTATGTAATCGGTCCACCGAACGCACAATTCACTATACCATCGAAAAATTTGAAACACAATTTTCATTATTGAATAAAACACGACCAAATAAACCACATCCAGCACGTAGCGAAGAAAATATAGCGATTGTAGTTAGATAGTACGCGATGACCGTGAAGAATTGATTCGACGTAGATCTCAACAGCTTGCTTGTCGTATGCCACAATTTGGCGTATCTTACATAAGGATCTTGGTTTAAAAGTACACAAAATTCAACTCGTTCAAGAAATGAAAGCGGCCTACCTTTCGAACCCTTACCGTTTCAGTCTCTGGGCTCTTGAACAGTTTGAAAAAGATCCACTGTTTTCGACCAAAATTTTGTTCAACGATAAGGCCTGTTTCTGGCTTAATGGACACGTCGATAAGCACAATTGACGTATTTGAAGTGAAGAGCAATCCGAAGAGTTTCAAGAGCTGCCATTACATCCAGACAAAACCATGGTTTGGTGTGGTTTATGGGCAAATTTAGTCATAGGTCCATATTTTTTGAAAAATGAAGATGGCCACAACGTAACAGAATGCCGCCCGTTATCACACCATAATAACGGAATATTTGCTACCTGAAATTGAAGCCCGTAATTTCGACGACATTTGGTTCTAACAAGATGGCGCTACTTGCCAAACGGCCCGTGAAAGCATGGCTTTATTGCGAGAATAATTTGGTGAACATTTAATTTCACATAATTGACCTACGCAATGGCCGCCTTAGATTTTTTTCTGTTGGGGCTACGTAAAGTCCAAAGTCTACATGGATAAGTCAGCAATGATTAAGCAAAATCGGAAGCCAATATTACTCACGTTATTTGCCAAATACCAGTTGAAATGCTCGAACGCGTCATTGAAAATTAGAACTTCAGAATGAACCATATTAGGGCCACTTACGACCAACACTTGAAGGAAATAAATTCTAAAAAATAAACCAACTTTCGCGTCGAATGTTTGCATAAGACTGCGCAAACAGCACGTTGACTTTTTATATACTTCGAGCATTAGTGGCTTGATCAATAAAATGTAAATTTGTTGTCAACACATATTTGAACATCCACAGCAGCATTATTTATAAATATGACCATTGAAAACCAGTAGACTATAGATGGCTTATGAATTACACTATTGATAAAAGCAATAGAAGCGGACTTGGCGTTTTTTAAGTATGTTAAGTAGAAAAACTTTTGTGAAAGAAAAGTGGTGCACAATACCTAGAACTAACTGAAAGATATCGTCCAAAACAGATTTAAAACATATATTGGTATAGGCACTATTTTGGACACTTATTTTCAAAAATATATTTCTTTTATATTTCCACACAGACTCTCATTAATATGTGAATGACTCGTGCAATAGAGAATATTGGTATTTTATAATAAATAGGTTCAAATATTTTTGTATTACAACAAGTCTTTTATGTATGCTTTTTAGTTTAAGCTTTGCGTAAACTCGTATATAGCAAAACATAATACATGATAGAAGGTCATCATTGATCTGTTGACATATGCTATTCTCCTAATTAAATACTAAATATTATTGCAAATAACATTTGAAATTTAAAAATGTTGAATCTCGATGTCGATAATAAGATAAGCTAACGTTCAAGAAAATATTCCTACATTCAATTAAAAAATTATTATATGAGGCAATGAGGCAATAGTGTTAACTAAAGTTGTCAAATTTTAAATTTAAGAATACAACAATTTGATGTTTCGAAATTATCACACTTTCGACATATATGAAAATCGTATTTTTTACTGTATGCATTATTTAGTAACTCTTATATCTAAAACAACTAGTAAAACAGCAACAAGTACACAGTCTGCAAATAAGAGAGAGGATATCTACAATTATTATATCAATAAAGTTAGGGAACGCTTATAGAACTTAAGAAATATACTCAGAATTTCTAACACACACTTCTGTAATATTAAGAAAAATATTGAGAAACCTTCTAGAATTGTGTATTAATAAAAAAAAACATTCCTCATTTGGTTAACTTTCTAAACTCTCATCCTTGCATTTAACTTTCACGGTCGAGCGTGCCTCTGACCAGGATTCCTGTCATTTCTTTAATGTTCTTCAGTACAGTTATGAAAAAAGTACAGAGCAAATGCCAAAATTTAAAAAAGTAGGAAATATATAAAGTTACAAGGCAAGAACCATCCATCTATGGGCAAAATAAACCAGGAAGGCAAGGGTGAATCAGAGTCGTCTATGCAGTTAAAGATACATAAAGTTGTGAGAGCCAAAACCATAGAGGAAGTGGTTTTGATGTCCGTCAGAAAAATCCGATCAACTAATTGATCTGGAATTTTTAAAGCTAAAGTGCAAAACCCAGCTGGACAGGTTCCAGTTTATATAGAGGCTAAAAGAGTCTTAATCAAGTCCAATAAGCACATGCGAAGAAGCGCAAATAAATATTTACGAATAACAAAATTATTATTGAAAAATGGTCAATCGATAAGTTAAATTGATGTAAATACTGAGTTTTCATGTCCAGTGAATTAAGTAGTAGGTATGAGTAATGCATATATGTATATAATAAATGATCTAAGAAAAGGAAAAAATAAAACTAGCACATACAAGTAAATATTGAAAAAAGGAGAAACCAAATTTCAAATAAGAGACTAGAAATGAAACCGACTATAGAAAAGGACTGGAAAAATTACATGTAATACGATTTTGACTTATAGAAGAGCAAAAATGACTAAACAGAGGTTTTTGAAATAATAACAACTAAGAGACCACAAAGGAAATTCCAAAAATATATAACAGAATAATGTGAAAATTGGGAATAAGAAAGAAATATTTAAAATACTGAAGAAATATTTAAAATACACTTAAACGATGAATACTGGATTTTATAATTTAACTCGTTATTTTATAGTTTTATTTTAATTATTACAAGTTACTTATTTATTAAAATTTGGCTAAAGTAAATAAAATGAATAAGATACTTATATCAAACGTAAAGAACGAATAGTAAAGTAATAACAAAATTATCAAGAAGAAAAATTCAAATATACATTTGTACATATGTATATACATACATACACATATGTACATATATATTTTAAAGCATCTAACATATAGGAGAGAGTATCAGCGAGACTAGATTTAAAACTCAATCTTCGACATACAATAACTTAAAATTAACGTAATCGAAATTAAAACCTAGAAACGATTCTAAAAATTAGTAGCAAAAACTTAGTTTTGTATTAGCAAAGATGGTAAACATTTAGCGTTAACGTTAAACATATTAAAAGATTGGATATTTCAGGAACAGTCAGACCTCTCATTCATTGATTTGAAATATTTCTTGGCGGATAATATTAAAAATCATATGTCCAAACTAGAAAGATAAATATTTTTATATTTCCACACATAAAATGGCGACTGCAATACTGAATTTTCTAGACTACAAATCCAAGTAGTTAATATTAACAAGCTTACCATTCGAAAAAAGACAAAACAATAGATTTTGCTGGATATTTCCAACCAAATATAAAAATTTAATGATCTAAACAATGGAGTAGATACTTCACCAAATAATCAAGTAAATTCAAGCATGAAACGTAAAAAACATAACGAGTAACATAAAATTCGTAAAGATGAAAAAGATTTAATAACTAAAAAGAACGGATGCAAGAAAATTCGACAATACTATTGAAAGTTGTGTTACATTAACCTGGTTTAATTCGTTTGTGTACTGATTGTAGCTAGAAGATTAATTTCAATAGCGCAATTCTTTTATTCCTAGAGAATACAAAAATTATATTATTCTCCTTTTAAAAGTATGCTTGTACTTCTAAATAAAAGCCTTTCACCTTTAGTATGTTTATTAAATTTAATGGAAGAATCGTGTCACTAATAAAAGGATTGCCCAGAAAAGAAGTTAAAAATGGTTTCATTGTTTATGCTGTAAAATAAAAACTCAGGTTTTCAGAAATTAAGTTAGATCTCAAATCAAAAAATAATGTGATCATACATTTGATACTAAATTAAACATTAACTAACTAGCAGCATGGAAATCATTCAAAAATGTTTCACATTATTATAAAATCCTTTTAGTGGAAAGCAAAAGTTTAATACTTCCTCAAATTTAGATGGCTGTGGATATGGATAAAGACTTCATCATGTTTTTACAAAGATGAGATTTCTTAGAATAAACAAGAAAAGTGGTTTAAAATACAGACAGTTACAATTTCTTAATTATGTTGATTATTACATAATAACTATATCCTATGGCCAAAGAACTAAAATTCTTAAAGTACTTTTAGCTGTTGCATCTAAAAATCTGGTGGTGTTGGCAAAAACTAATTCAATTATAAGATTTACTACAAAAAAAACAAATGCAAGTTCGTAGATTGTGTTTCATTTCGTTCTCTTTTTAAATTTGTTGACAAATATTTTAGACATGAATAACCTATTCTCTATACTAACTTTAACTTTGTTAGAAACAGTGTCGTAGAATACATAGTAGTTTTAATTTTTAATGAAATTTTTGTTCCTGTCTCCATTTGTGCTATGATTTTAATAAAAGTTGACGTAATTTTTTTATGTGTGAACAAAATATTCATATACATCGCTATCCAATTATGTATGTAGATATTGTTAAGATTAACTTTACAAACAGTGGCGACTTCTCAATTGATTCATTTGGTCCATGATTTCTCAATCGTTACTAAAATAATGCGGTATATAACATCCAAAAGCAAAATTCGCGTAACTTAAGAATAGCACAGTCAAGTGTCAGAAAATCAAAAAATGAAGGAATATATGTATGTACTTAGGAGTACTAATAACCAACATGTGTGAAGAGAGCAAGGAAATAGGCAAAATATACAACTGCCTAAGAGGGTCTCACGAAATAGGAAAATAAAAAAAAATCTAAAGGAAAACGAAAATGAGAATACACAAAATAATGATACGACCAACTCTGGTCTATGGCTGTTTGAACGAGAAAAACTGTCAGAAACTGGACATCCAGGGACTAAAATACCACTGAGCATTTTTGGACCAAATAATACGAAGGTCCGTTGTGAACATTATGAATTGTTGGAAGGTAAATCCATGGGATAATTTATCAAAGTAAGAAGGTTACGATGACTAGGACACCTTGCTAGAATAAAGCCCAATAGAAAAGTAAAAGATGTAGCTTGGAATGAACTAGATTCAAAGAGGAAACGCAGTAGACCGGTGAAGTAATGCAATTGAAAACGAATTAAAAGAAAATGATCCTAATAACTGAAGAGATATGGCAGAAGATAGAGAGGACTGGAAGAGAATCATACAGCTCTAGGCCTAAGAAGCCTGTTGTTCCTAAGCTGTTTTTCCAAAATAATTTATTATGGTTAATTATATTCAATGTAAAATACCAATCATCCACAAATATAATTTCGATCATACTCCATACGTGGTAGATTTTGTCTACGTATATAAATACGCTGTTAGTCGACTGGAAAAGTGTTCTCCATTAACCCCACGATTTGAAAATACATACAAGTTTTTGTGTTACGTTCTAAGTATAAAGACAATATAAAAAATTAATTACGTTAGTGGAAGCTTTAGTGTAGTTTGGTTTAATTATTTTCTTGTATTTTTAATATTATATGTTTTAATAAAATTTATTAAAAATTAATTTAATTAATTAAAGCTCGCCTCTTGGATATAAATGATCTGAAATTAATAACTGTGTTGGAAATTATTTACCAACGTGAGGATTTTGGAGAATGTTTTGGGACTATTCTAATGCTTTAATTATTTCTTTATAATAAACTTTTTTGGAAGCTGTAAAATTATTACTATATTTTGCACATTACCGATGACAACTATAGAAAATTAACTATCGTTTTCAACATCACAAACAATAAAACATATCTACAAAATATCATATACCAAGAAAAGCTGTTTGCATTAGCTGGAAACGTGATAAATCATTCCGCAGATGTTAAAGATTAAAGAATTGACTTCAAGTTTAAAAATATTTAAAATATTTATATTTAATCTGTAATTACAATATATTAAAGCACAATTTTGTAATCAGCAATATTTTTTGTTTCAAATTTTATATGACCTCTTTGTAAATCTGATCAAGAAACAGCTTTCAAATTATCAAAACGGAAAATTATGACGAAGTTGAGCGCACGTAATACGAAACGTCAAACGCAACAAACATATGCGACCGAACTCGTACATCGAAATCTATACACAACTTGTAAATATGATTAATTACTATGCACTAATAGATAGAAAAATTATCAACTGTAAGAAAGATTGGATAATTTCTCAGTCATTGTAATTGAGGACGTGGTTAATTAAGGTACAAATAATAGAGATTCACCTGCACTAATCTGTGTTTGGAAAAACTTCCAAGGTTCACTACTCTCTCTTTCTCTATAATTGTTTATGATCCCGGAAACGCTAACAATTACAACAAACGTTATTATACGACTGTAAAGTATTTTCTTGAGCCGGATACGAAAATCGTAATCGTACTAAATTATGATTTGTGTCAGTTTTAATCTATACAGAATGGTTTTAGAAAAATTCAAATTCGATTATTTCGTCCTTCAAACATGCGACATCGAATATATCCAATTTGTAATATAGTGATAAAAATTGTGATTAATAAGAAGTTAGAATTAATGAAATCGAATCAAAAACGAAAATCAAATTTTAATTTAATGATTATACTTATAAAAGAACATTTTTGATTGTTTTCGAAATATTTTTCATTTCTTGTCCTCTTCAAAGTTTAATTTTTATTATCAATCGAACGCTACCTCTATTTAATAATTTTTTAGTGCGTGTTACAACTCACCTTTCAAATCGTAACTCTGTGATGTACGAAAAATGAACCCGAACAGTAGCTAATTCCTCAAACAATTCACGCACAACATGAATAGATCCGCCGGGTCTTACTTTACGATTGTATAGTTACAAAAACGAAATTTATTTACAGGTGTGACAGGTATTTATACCATCACAAGGTGATGAGCGTTGGTGGGACGAATATACTCACGCACAGAATATCCCCCATTCATTTGGCAGAATATTTCTTAACAAAGATAGAACTTTTTGTGCATCGTTCACACGTGCGCTTGGAACTGACAAACATATGCAATGTAATGTGCCGATGTAATTCGTGCGTTTGTCAAATAAAATAAACGAATAGGCTTGAGTTTCTATGCGAGTACTGCACTTGAAGAAATCTCGAAGAGTCATTAACTTACAGCCATTGTTTTTAATGAATTGGGTAATAAATTTTATGCAAATGCTATTCGTTATGACTTCTTCCACACGTGTGTTTTCACTATGTTCAACGTTACTAATATAACAAAGATTCATAGGTATTTTAAAATTAATTAATAATTGAAATATTTTATGAAAGTGACTTTATGTATTCGCTTCTTTCATTTTATCAAAAAGAAAACATATTAGGTAGTGCCCATCTCAAAGAAGCAGACTACTGATATTTTTACTAAACATCTGAGCCACAAATGCCACTTATGGATCGAACTTTGCTTGTTCAAACCTAACAGCTTATTTTACAGTCATCGGAATTGTAGAATTTTTAACACATCTAGTGCTAGCTACTCTGGTAACAAAATCTGTAAACAATACATTCAACCAAGTTCGTCTTTTAAAATACAAATTTGTTAAGTGAGAAAAAGAAACTGTTCAGTACTGCTATGATAGGTAACTTTATTCTAAGATAACAGCATCCAAAGCAGATCATGCGACAACCAAATTTCAACTTTTATTTTTGCCGTTAAGTGCCACAACTAATTTTTACATAAAACAGAAACATTTATTTCAATAAGAGATAAATGGTTTGCTCTAATTTCGTTTGGATTTTAATGAAAAGATTTTAAGTTTATAACATACTTAAATGTATACTTCAAATTTATACAATTTAAATGAGACGACATAATTCGTTGGCTCTTATAAACATCCACAATTTTCCTTCTTAATGTTCAACAGTAACGCTACAGAACTTCCACTACCCTGATATGTTTTTTTCTCGAAAGTCCAAGTGAGAATGTAAAATACGATAGGTTGAAATCCCATACCAAGTCATCTAATTCAAACTTAGTAATTAAATGTGGCTTGCGTGATGTATGTACAAGTAATGAAGTAAGATCGGTTGATTTATCATTACCTTCAAAGCTAGTGTCAATATTACTTTGACTCTTCTCCTCTCTTTGTCAATTGGCTGTTCAAAACTGGATGATGCTCATCATGTGGTTGGAGTTTTTGAGCTGACACTCCATCATCATGTATTTGTTCCTTACGCCTGATGAGTCATGCTGTCTTATTAACTCAAAGATACAATCTTCGACATGGTTCTTCTGTTCTTTTCGGCGCATGTAAATAACTAAAGGTAAAGCATATCGCTATTCAGATAACCAAAACTTCAAACATGCATGTAGTATATAATACTTGTGGTACAGACGGTTTGTCTTATTTTATCACATCCACACGTAGGCTCGGCAAATACTCAGACTTAATTTTTCACTCTTATTTAATGGAATAAAAACGCCATACACGTAATAAAGGTTATTATACGTGCAAGCGAACGAGAGATTGTGTATAGAAAGAACTAAATTGAAGCCTTAATACAATTTTTTATGCCTTTCCGTCCTGATAAACTCACTGAACTCATCCTGATGGTTCTATGATGTGTTATTACAATTAAAGTCGCATACTTTACATAACAAGTGTCTTATCCCCTCTCTAAAGTATACCAAACGATCAGATTAGAACAACAACGTGAACATGTCGCTCCTTGAATGAATCACATTAAGTCTCTATCAGCATTTCCTCCGAAACCAGAGCTAAATAAATACTAGCACTTTTCGAATAATTTGTGTTTTGTATATGCTTTAATGTAGTCAGTTACTCACTTAAGGTAAAAACTTTGTTGGCCAGTGTTACTAAAATGAAGCCAAAGATATGGCCTTTCGTTGCGAGGCAGCCATAGACATTATTATTTCATCCAAGCAAATATTATTACTACTGGTGTTTAAACACATGTCCTAATGCTTGAATTTGCTTCAAAGTAATTGATGATCTACAATGTTGAACGCTTTAAATAAATCTAACAAACAGCTACATAATAAAGCTTTTAGACCTCCGCAATCAGTGTCCATTGTTTCTCTTGAACTTCCAGACTAGAACCGTATCTCTGACACTGCTGCTTCACTTGCCGATGTTTCGTCCATACTTACAAAAAGCAGAACTACTGTTGACCTTTTCGTTGCAGTCCTTATAAGAGCGTACGAAACGTAGGAATTTTTTCGTCCTCCGAGGTATACAATAAAATCATGTAAAGCGATTTTTATACTTTTGCCTTTGGTAAAACAGAATTGAAATTCGTAAGTTAAACATTTCAAAAATGAAGTTTAATAATCTGCAGTATAGCGCTCTGTCGCAAGATTTTGGGAAGCTGCTAGAAAAATTAACGAGCAAGAATGAAATTGCTCGTATCTTAGGATCACCGAATAACGAAATAACCAAAACCTCTTTGAGGTAGTTCAAAAAGTACTGGAAGAAAAATGATTGAATTTTAGGTAGCTGTGCTAACATGATTTTAAAAAGTTAACAGGCATTTGGGCCAACTAGAAGGTTTGGAATTATTCTGTGAATTAATGAAAAAAGTAAGTTCTCTTTCGTTTATTGGGAAAAATAAAAACCACAAAGGTTATTAAGTAATTGATGAATAACTCTATATTGATTTGGCGAAGAAAAATTCTGATGCAGATTCAGAATTCTCTTGATGGAGAAAATGTCTGACGTTCAATGATAGGTCACAATTTTATTTTAGTTTTATATAATTAAAGACAAGTGATCATAATATTAGATTGTATTGAATGTCTTCGCTGGCTTCCGATGGACTGCGCTGATACACTGCTCTTATCAATCTTAGTTGTTGCATATTTTCTGAATAAGTGCCAGAATTGGCTAATTGTAAAGGGATCATCTTTCATCAGTATTACGCTAAACCATGTGTGTCTTTGGTTACTTGTCGAAAATTGTTGAAGGTTGGCTGGGATGTTCTACCAAACCCTCTATATAGTCCCGACTTAACAACTTCGGACTACCATGCTCCGCACTTTACAAAATTCACTAAAAGGAAAAAATTTCAATTCTCCGAAGAATTGCAAACAGCGCCTTGTGAGCAGCATTTTTTTGCGATAAGGTAGAAACTTCTCGAAAGATGGCAAATCGGCATCAAACAAATTGGTGTATGAACTATTGAATAAACTTTACTGTTAGAACTATTATTTTTTCATTTTGCCCCAACAAATGGCGTAGATTTTCCAAAAAACTCCATAATTTATTCAATCCTAGTGTGACGTCATATGTCTTATTGATATGTTCTCGGTACAGTATATTTCGCATTCCTTTAAGGCAGACGAAGGAAAGCTATAAATATGTAAATACATTGTTCAAGAGACGTCTTTAACTTGTGTACGTGAAACTACCAATAATAACACAAACAAATGAAATGCAATACTTAACACAATTAATGCGTTTACTAAATGAAATATGTAAACAAGTGTATGTCTTCATGTCTACTATACTTAATGAAGTTGCGAGTCATTAACCTTCAGCCATTATTTTTAATGAATTGGTTAATAAATTTTATGCAAATGCTATTCTTCACGACCTCTTACATATATGACGTTTTATTCTATTATCAATGATATAAAGTAACAATTATTTCATGTGATTAAAAGGTACCTGATTAACACATGTATTCTCAAAAAAATGTCCAAAACAAATTGCAGTCAATTAATTACATAAGATTTGTGGGTATATTAAAATAAATAAATAATTAAAATTGCTTTTTGAATATAAATATAAGAAGTTATAAATTCTTTGGGTCAAACACCTAAGCAAAAACAACTACAATAAAACATTAATCACTAAGGTTGATATATAACCCCTTTCCACATTAACTTTTGTAATTCTGTATACGCATTTCGACAACCAAGTTGTCATCATCAGCAGATAATTGCAAAGTGTCGTACCTGGTAAACCACCCAGATATACACTGTATGTTCGTTTCACAAGATTTTTAAAATTGTTTTTCTTAAATTAGGATGAATGACATTGAAAAAGGAACACGGATACGACCGATAAGTACCTGCATGTGATTTATTATAGTGTTCCTCCTTCTCTGACATTAAGCAGACCCAAAAGGCAAGTCTGAGTCGGGCCAGTGTCACTGTTCACCACATGGCTTTTATTCTTTAAAATGTACATGCTTTCATACGTGTCTAATTCTCGACAATTACACACGTTCTTTATCAAATGTAAACAATCCATATTAACACATGCCTTGCTATACTTGATTTTTCTGGTCGGTTGAATTTTATGTGCGCAAGATGTTCTTTATACCGGGCTTCGATCGATCTTTTTGTTTGGCCGATGTATTGTTTACTGCAATCTAAACATTTAATTTGGTAGATTCCCGACCTATTATTTTCTTCGATTTTGTCTTTTGCATTTCCCAAAAGGGTTTTGATAGAATTACTCGACCTAAAAGAGACTTGAAAACCGCGTTATTTAAAAATACTCGTCATCATCGTATGACAAAAAAAATTTTTTGTCATACGATGATAAGGTAAACAAACATAATAATTTAGTGGAGTCGCTACAAAAACTGGACGATGTACACCCATAGATGAACACCTTAAGTAATGAAGCAATCTAGTCATAGAAAAGTTAATCGTGATTTAAATAAGGATTCAGATTTTATCAAATAAGAAAAATAAATCACTTTCGTAACTTCAAAGGTTATTTTAGTTACGCAAATGTTACGTCACTAGATCTGAAACGATGGTTATCTTTATAAATTCTTTCAATGTGACGTACATCACTGAGTGAAATGCTATTGGAAGCATATCAGATGCTACAGATGTATTGCCAAGTTTATTGAGGTCCATAATATTTCACAGAAGAGTAAGGGTTTCACAATTGTTGATATACTATTAAAAACTACTAACTAGCGTCTAACATCTCATTATTGTATGAATAGGGCTATTGATAACTTTTTCTAGGTATTGTAAATAACAAGAATTTACGCTACAAATATACGCGATTCAGATGTTCATTAGTCATTTAATCTATTTACATTTATTTGCCAACACTACGCTGAAATGAGCAAATATTTTACGAGATTTAAGTAAAAATTCTAATTGTTATGTATAAACCTGTTACCTATTATTTACTATGATGCGGACAGCTATGGCGTGGCGCCAAATTTCACTGCTCTACCCATCAGTTCCATGCAATATCTTTCATATCTTTATTTCTATTAAAATGATTGGCAAAATAGTATACCTTAAAAAATGTTGTGCGATGCAAAACCATGTTCAGATATTTAGTGATAGGGGGACGATGGGGCATTTTAAATAAAGTTTTCTTTATATCACACGTTTCTTCAAATGTAATATGTACGACCAGGTCTTCGAATATTTCGATTTGTGCTGGTATAAAAACGCCCTGCATAAACTGAAATATTTGAAGACCTGGTCGTACATATTACATTTGAAGAAACGTGTGCTATTAAAAAACTTTATTTAAAATGCCCCATCGTCCCGCTATCACTAAATACAAGTACAAATTCATTGTATGAAATACTTCTATTAACAGCCACTTCATTAACTCGATTATAGACGCTAGAGTTATGGTGTCTAAGATATTAAAGTAAACAAAGCAAAGCTTCGGCTTTAGTTAAGGCATTGGACTTAAAATATTACCTTGAAGAAAACCTAGAATTGATTTCTTTATAATGTTATAGACTTTTTTCTAAACTACGCTTGCAACCTTCCTCTATTCGAAGCTAGCTTGTCATAGTAAGTTAAGAATCTAAAACCAATTTATTGAAAAGTAAATTAGATACAAAAAACTGCATACTTACAATTAATTTAAAATTAATTTACTGGACGGTAGAAATAACTATTCTAATATACAATAAATTACCTTCGGTAATAGATATTTCAACATTTGAAGCGAGTATCCTGATTCCATAATGTAATTGCTCCAACTACTTATCTACTTTATATCTAGAAATCATAACTTTTAGATTGAATTTGTTTATTAAAGCTCGACATCTTTCAGAATTATAAGTCTTTCGTAGCTTCTAAAGGAAATATTAACACTTCGTATATAAATGCCTAACTAAGGACTTTTCTATGCAATTCTTGATGTTCAGTAAGTACTCGTGGCTTTCCCTGAAGTTTCACTGAAATGTAAACCCTTTTCCATATCATTGTGCATGTGTTTTACAATACTTTGTACATAAATGTCTAATAAAAGTTTTTCTTATGTGGTTTATTTTCGTAGTGAAATTTAGAGCATCTAAAAGATTCAGTACTGCACGGTTCTTGATGCTTCAGTAAGAACTTGTGGGTTTATTTAAAATTTTTCAAGGAAATATGAACCCCATTCTATATTATTTTGCCTGTATTTATGATTATAAATAATGCCTAATGGCTAATTTCCTTATGTCACTTATTTTCCAAGTGGAGTTTAGGACATCTAAAATTAAGAACTACACAATTCATTAATAAGTTCGAATTTCTAATTAAAATTAATTTTAATTAAATTGTAATGAGGCTTTTGTTTACAAACGTATATTGAATAGTGAAATTATATGCCTTCACAATATATCTCCTAATATGACGCAAAGCTTTCTAAGTTGAGGAGCAATCTTGAAACTCTTCTGAAGTTATGAATACGTAGATTGAGAAAAATGAAAAAGTCTTACGGAGATAAATCCGATGAATAAACTGAATGTTCATGAATATTGCCATTGGAACAGGCGAAATGTGAATACGTGCATTGTTCTGCGTTGCATTATCTTGCGTTGTATTGCTTTGTGTAGTTGATCTAAAAGGCATTCATAGTATTTGCCTATCGTTTCAACTTTTTGGAGACAATCGAATTTTACCACAATCCCAAAAAAACAGTAGTTTTAACATTTCTGGCCTAGTATATGAGTATATTTGCCTCCTTCGAAGTATTTATTGCTGATCCATTATTTCGATTATTGCTCTATTTTGGGCCCCTGAAGGTTTTTCGTGTTTCATCTACTGTTAGAGCGCTAAATTCAGTATATATTCAACAAATGTAGAACTCATCCAGAATATATTTTTTGCATATGATTCATATAAAATGTATACCATGTACTTTTTTAACCATTTCTGGAATACACATTTCATCATTTATGGTTACGATCGATGAAAATTGATCCCCATAAATAGGTTCAAGCTCAGCTATGATTACATCGCTCGTTTTATTCTTTAGAAATAAAACTTAGTTATTGATCGGTACTCCACTTTTTTTTATTTCAAAATAAGCATTCTTACGATCGAAACGAACACAAATCTTGTCATATTTTGCAGAATTGCCAATTTGAAAAACAAGTAAGATTTTTAATTAATGCTACCCTATTCCGTTTGGCTCGTTAATTATTAATCCTCCATCGTATATAGTCAGTTATTACTAAAGAAGCCAAATTGAGGTGCGTATCATAGACGTGCGCTTTTTAGTATGTACATGAAAGAAAAATAAGTCGTAAATTTATAAAACGCGGTGAAACACTTACCACTTTACACGTCTCCGTGATATCACAAAGTGGATAACATCGATTAAATATTAGCAACATTAAGTGTGTTTCTATAGTTGTTTCAGCGTACCGAGTGCGGCGTGGGGAAAAATGGTTTTATATGCAGAAAACGATTATTCTGCATCTACTGTCGTCATATTTGCATCATTAAAATAATCTTCAAAAAACAACTTAACGGATCTGTAGACGCACCTTCACAAATCCGTCTAATATGGCAAAATCTGAATCCTTGTCTAAAACACTTTTAAACTTCCGTATAACAAAAAAATTTTGCGTCTCTATACGTGAATATCTTTCATTATTTTGACAGATTCCACTAACAACGAAGGATTTTCTAATTTTTCTATTACCTCCATTAGTCAGAAGTAATTGTTGTGAATGTTTTAGGTTGATTATCTTGAAATTTTAACTAATTTGCTTGATAGCTGCAGCTTCTTTCGGATCGAATTTTGAAGCCACATTCTTTATATCCTCAAAATATTTATATTAGTAAAGTGCTGCCTGTAACCATGTTTCCCAACATGTAAGAATCGACTCTGATGGTTCAACAATACCGAAATATAATCTGTGAAATTCATAAATACATTTTGGGGATTTGACAAACACTGCTTTTTTATACGCTATTAAAGCGTCTACCTCGGGGTAAGAGAGTTGAATAGTTTTTGCTACAAGTTTGAAAGCATGAATTTTACACATTGTTTCAAGTTTGTTGTAACAGTAAGTACCACAATGTTTTTAAGAGACTGATCCACGCAAAGTATGTTTGTGGCACCATCACTCATAAACATTAGCAGTTGGTTTATTGAAAGTTCAAAGATTTTTAATATATTTAACACTAACTTTGAAATTACTTCGGTAGTAATTTTACTTTTCTGGAAGGTAGTTAAGTTGACGATGACGATTGAAGTGCTTCCACTGCACGTAACATAACTTAACATAATTTTTTTACGATTTGCCGTTTCACCACGCTAACCACAGTCTCTTATTTTTGAATTCGTATTTAACTCGATGTTCAATGATTGAACAAAATTAATTGATTGGATAATAAAATAAACACCAAATTTTTTTAATATGTGCTTTGTAGTCTTCACATATCGTTTGCTTTTCGTCCAGCACTTTAGAAACATATCGCAAACTGTACATTTAATTGTAAATTAAATCAGGATATCCACTTATTATCTTATCTCTAAAAACATCCAAATAATCTAAACCGTAATTATGATTGGTCCTTACACAACACCTAACAATCCTGTATCTCCAAACAACTCAATCGTAACCATAACGCTCCATCGACCCGTGACCAATATCTCTATATAAACCTATCCATTGCAGACACACTACTCTCAGTGCAACAACGAAAGCAGTAATAGCAATTAAGTTCTGAAGATGTTCCATAGAATTGGTGACGAAATGTCTGTCCCGGAATTATCAAAGACGTGCTTCCACTCCGGAAGCCAAGATGAAGAAGGTATGGACGACCGCGGATGTCTACGATCTGGAAATACGCCTCACTTTACAAATCACATTAATTGTAATCAAATATTATATAGATAGAGCACTAAGTAGCTATTATTCAAGAACAGAATTCAATTTCATTTTTACCTTTTGTTATCAGTTTTTCATGAAATTTCAATGAAAAAGATGATTGAATGTATAAATCAGAAATTGATTTACATTTTTTTAATAAATGTTTTTAATAATGTAGGCTAATAAAGAAAACTTATGTTTATATAAATGGTCTACAAATATCTATATAATATTTTAAATCGTAGATGATTTATAAATATATATATGTAAGCATGAACAATAAATACCATTAAAATACGAGGATAGTTTGACAAGTAGTGAGAATGACACATAGGTGGCGCTCTAATTGGTAAAACAATTGCACTGTAATTTAGGTTGCCTATTTATATGTTTACATTCCGATATTTGGATAAATCGGTTGATTAGTTTATTTTTGACAGCTGATTGAAAAAGAAGCAACACGTTGTTTTGTTAAAATGGAAAAAGCAGAGTATCGTGCGGTAATTAAATACTTCGTAATTGAGGGTATGAAAGCTACCGACATAAAAGATGAGTTACGGAAAACATTAGGTGAATCTGCTCCATCATCCGCCACAATAAGTAGATGGGTAAATGAATTTAAACGTGGTAGAACAAGCTGTGTTGATGAAGCGCGCTCTGGAGCACCCAAAATCGTGACTTCTAAGGAAATTATTATAAAAATCCATAATATTATTACGCAAGATCGACGACTCAAAGTGAGAGAGATAGCAGACATGGTAAACATTTTAACAGAACACGTATATTGGGCCTTTCCAAGCTTTCGGCAAGATGGGTGCCGCGATTGCTTACGACTGATCGAAAGTTCACTCGTTTGCGCATTTCCAATGAGTGTTTGGACATTTATAAGAGGAATCCGGTTGATTTTTGTGGGCGATTTGTTACTTGTAATGAAACTTGGATACACTACAGTACACCCGAAACTAAACAACAGTCGAAACAATGGTTAGAACGTGGTTCTGCACCTCCAAAGAAAGCGAAAACCACTTTACATAAATTAAATGTTGAGATTCGTGCTAAACGGCCAGGAATTTCAAAGAGAAAGATTCTGTTTCACCAAGACAACGCCCCTTCGCATACCAGCACAGTTGCGATGTCCAAAATCCACGAGTTGCATTTCCAATTAGTACCGCATGCGTCTTATTCGCCGGATCTAGCCCCTTCTGACATCCACCTTTTCCCAAAATTGAAAACGGCACCAGGTGGATGGAAATTTTCGTCTAACGACGAGCTTATCATCTTCGTAAATGAGTATTTTGCAAGCCTTCCGGAATCACAATTTAGAGATGGCATAAGGGTATTGGAGCACCGTTGGAATAAATATATTGCTCTTTTAGGAGAATATATTGAAAAATAAAACTTATTTTGTATTTAAAAAATTCGTTTTTCTTTTCCATTCTCACTACTTGTCAAACTACCCTCGTAACAGCCAAAAATAAATACTCGAAAGATTATAAACATAGAAATAATAAAATAAACTTTTAAAGCATTATTATATTGTATTTATTTTTATTCTACATTTGAAACATGAATTTCTTTTTCTAATGGCTAAATAAATCACAATTTTTACTTTCTTTCATATCGTTGAACCGAAAATAATAGCTCTTCTTTCAAACATTGAATGGCTCAACAAACGATGCATCACTTGTTTTAAAGAAAATACCGATCTAAATTAATCTTTATTTGTTTTCTTTTACATGATAAACTTTTAGAATATGTTTTTCTAATGTTCAAAATTATATTACTAAATTTCAATAATTGCTTAGTATTTACCGATACCACGTCCTCGATTAATTATTATTTGGCATTCAAACTCACGTGCTTCGTTTTGATTTACGACTTTCGTAACTGAGAATTTAGTATAAATATTCGCAAAGGAAATTGTTTGAACATAATTTTTTCACTATCTTTGAGTCAGATGAATATTTACCAGGCTACTAGGGCGGATTAGTAATTAGTGAGCCTAGACAAGAAAATACAAGGTAATTTTGATGGAGCCTGTGGTTGATTAACTAATAACTTAAGGTTGATATATAATCTCTTTCCACATTAATTTTCGTATTCTGCATACGTATTTCGACAACGAAGTTGTCATTATCGGCAGATATTAAACAGTGCCGTACTTGGAAACTATGGCAGAAACCTGCATGAAACAAAGTCCGTACACAATCTGTAGTGTTGCAATCCAAAACTCACACTGCGAGTGTGTGTCCTTCAAAAAATTAAGTTTTGTCAAACTGTTCGAATTATGGGTTAGTTTCAATGATTCTCTCTTTATTAGACAAAAATCTCATACCACTTGACTTGAAGTTTTCATGTTGGGAAAAAGAAAATAAAATCTGGGAGAGCCAAATCTGGTGAATAAGCTGGATGTGAGAGCAGTTCGAAATGTAGTTCATTAATTCTTACCAGTGAAATAGTCGAAGTAAAAACATATGAAATATCTTGAAGAAAAAGCACATATTTCTTCTTTTAAGTTAGGTCTTTCGCGTTGTATTGCGTAGTGCAGTTGATCTAAAAGGCATACATGGTATTAATCTGTTGTCGTTTTACTCTTTTGAAGATAGTCTTTCACTGCAATTCCAATATAATGGCCCATAACTTTTCCAGCCGAATGAACAGTTTTCAACTTTTTCGGCACATTTGTAACAGCCTCATCCATTGCTTCGATCATTGTTTCATTTCGGATGTATAATGTGTACTCAGGTTCCATCGACCGCTATTATTCGAACCTAAAATTCTGTCGGATCATGTCTTAATTAAAGGCTGAAATGCATTCTCGGTCGTGTTAGTGGTCAACAATTTATTCGTTAAATGCTTGTTGTTTAGAATTGTAAATTGAAAAGGTATGCACCGCGAGCTTTGTAATTCAGCTGGAAAGTATAATGCGTTCTCTTCACCTAAAAACTTGTTCGCCATGTAATTGACACGTTACTCTCGTTACTCTCCCATATGGATTTCCTAATCCTTAGAATTTCCTCTCGTTCTTCTAATACTTTTTTTGCCGTTTTCCAGAATTACGTGAGCACCTCATAAATTTTCACAGAGAAACAAGTTAGAGCGATTAAATGTCAATTCTTCTCATTTGATAAGAAAGAATTGCCTTCCTTTCCTAGACCATTCGCATATCGCATTAGCGATACATTATGTAAGTGACAAAAAATGAATGTAGTTCTGATAATGGTTTCTGATAATGGTAGGAAAACGTCTAAAATTTTTTAATGAAGAAAAAGGCACCGTCATAATCTTTATCAGCTAAACAGATTCGGATTTTTTTAAAAATTGTATTCATGCCCATATTAGCCTTGGCAGGAATAAATTCATGGAGATAAAAGCTATTTTTATTAATAAAAATTTAATTTTCTGTGCCGTCATTTTATAAGAAACAAACATTTAATTAACAATATTATAAATCCCTCTTTTCGATTGATATTTGGCATTTTCATATTAATAAAGTATTAATAGATAGTTTAGCAACCTTTTAAATAACAGCGCTCTCTTTTATATAAATTAGAAACCTCTTGAAATTTGCTCAAGTTTAAAGTTAATAAGAAGAGGTACCTGCCATTGCCATAGTCCCCGAAATGTGAAATTCGTCTCCCTATAATTTTCCAGATCTATTCTCTATCTGCATAAGCTTACAGTAAAAAGTTATTGAGACATATGGACATTCATCCTGAGAACAGAATACAAAATTGAAGAAGAGGTACCTACGTTTTCATTTTCAAGCAAAGGAAACTATTTAAGCGTTTGGTATTTAGTTCATGAAAAGAAGCAGGCAACACAATATACATACGCAGTGATTGTGTACATACACAAAAAACCAGAAAAGCGATAGATACTTTAATATAAAAATAAACTCTTAATGTTATGAAAATAATTTCAAACAAAACAATTTTGCTTACATTTATTATAATTATTACATACATTTATTTTTTAAAATTATTACATTAATTTATTGTCTTTCGCCTTGGCATGAATTTCGAAATAAATATTTTTATGCTGTAACTTAATAAATATTATCAAAAGTGTAATGGGAAAATTATGAAACTAAATTGCGTAAAAATAATATGTATAGTCTGCGATAAATCTTTTTTCTCGCGGGTTAAATTCGTATGTAAAAAAGTACATTAGTGGCTCTCCTAAAAATAAGTGTAGTAACTTAATATAGGTACGTCACCTGTAAACTTCAGGCTTTACATCTGATAGCACAAGCTATTAGAAATTATTTATTGAGAGGCAAATAATTTAATTTTTCGCGAATTTCATGCACAGTGTCCTGTCATCTCTTAACCACCACCATTAATTCTTACACACCGTCTTAATCAAAAATTCAAATTTTATCAGATTAAGATTAATATATATTAAGTGATATACAAATGTTATATCACTAGACATGGAACAATAATGTTCGTTGTATATGAACATTTTTTCAGAGCGTCGTACACTGCTGAATGAAACACGACCAGAAAAAGCAAAATTTAATTACCGAAAATAGTTTTATTGCTTTTCAAAATATTTTCCTTGAAAATTAACGCACTTTTGCATTCGTTTAAAGAAATCCGAAAAGCATTGCTGCCACTGTGAAAGCGGTATCTCCAAAATATAAATTTTGAATATCTCAACTGCCTCTTCCAGCGTAGAAAACCGTTGACCACGAAGTTTATTCTTCACGTGTGAAAACAAAAAGAAATCACAGGGTGCTAGATCAGGGCTATACGACGGATGACTCATCAATTCAACGTTTTGTCCGGTCAAATGTTCAATTGTTTGAACTGATCAGTGAGAGCTCGCATTGTCATGGTGAAGAATGATCTGTCGTTTTCGGTTTGTTTTCCTTATGTTTTCAAAAACTTTTGGCAAACGAATAGTTGTGTACCATTCGGAATTGACCATTCTACAACTCTCTAAAGGCACGGTTGCAACGTGACCAGTTTTTTCGAAAAAACAGGCGACCATTTGTTTTGATGTGCTTCGAGCGCGAACAACTTCTGTTGGTTTTGGTTCATCTTGGAATAACCACACAGTCGACTGCTGTTTACTATCGGGCTCATACGTATAGGTTCAAGATTCATCATCTGTGACGACTTTATAAATGTTCTTTGAAGCACCGCCATTGTATTTTTTGTGCACTTCTTAACACCAATCGACGCGAGTCTTTTTTGAACGGTTGTCAAATTATGTGGTACCCAACGTGAACATAGCTTCTTAACGGCTAAATGTTCATGCAGGATCTTATGCACGCTGGTGTTACTAATACCTAGAGATGCCTCAATCTCACGGTATGTCGCACGATGGTCTTGCAATTCAGACATTGCATTCGTGTTTTCCAACACAACAACATTTGCGGGACGACCTTCACTTAATTCATCATTTAAAAAGCGCCGTCCAAGTTCAAATTCACTATACCAACGATATGCTGTAGTTTCCGATGGTACTTCATCACCATATAAAGAATTCAGCTCGTCGATGCATTCTTGTTGAGAAAATCCACGCCAAAACTTATGAAACGAAAATGTTCGCGAGTTAATTCCATTTTTTCGCTGACATAAAATTTTCAAGTTAGTGTCAACAATAGAAATAGCGACCAGATAATAAAACTGTCAAGATAAATATATTGCCAAAAGTGACAAACTTCACGATGCTATCATCAGATCGGAGGCAACACTAACAGTGTTGCCAGTTCCCGAAATAAAAATGGCTATCCTCGTAACAAGAATTTACGCTACTAATATGCGATTGAGATGTTCATTAGTCTTTCAGTCTATTCAAAGAGTTACAGTCAGTCACGAAAGTTTTCGTACAGCCGTAAATATTAAATATCATTAAACGTAAACATCTGGCTATAATGAAGGATATTTACTTCAACTTAATAACATTAGAAACCGCTAATAACAATATGGAAACTGTTATTATTTACAACGACAAAAGAATTTGATAAATCAAACATCAAATGTCACAAAAGTTTACGTACACTTCATTTTTATAAGATATTTCTCTATTGTAAGCCATAAATTTAGAACGAACATTTGATGCTTTTAAGAGATGAGTTGGAAAAGTAAACACATGTCTGGTAATATGCACGAGTTAACAATAACACTACACGAAGAAAAAAATCCAAGTAGCCAAATTTATTGAAAAAGCGGATTCTGTAGTGCAAATAGAAAACAACATTCAAAATATACTAAATTGTTGAAAGATTCTAACTGAGTGCGATTAGCGAAGTGCAATGAGCTAAAATTCATGGATAAGTGCACTGAGGACCTGTACAGATGGAATTTTATTCTGTAAAGAAAGTACATTAAGAAAACATAAAAAGAATTTCAAGAAAAACTAGTTATAGCAGAAGAGTATCACATAAAACATTAGCAACGTTAATGCTTACCTACATGCTCTATACTTTACAATAGGCAACTGTTAACGATGCTTAATCAAAAGCCTTTTATTTGTACTCTTCCGCTATAACCACTTATTCTTGAAATTGTTTTACAATATGTTTTCTTAGTGTACTTTCTTTTCAGTAATTTAATTGTCCTCAGTGCCACTTATCCATAAATTTTAATTCATTGCACTTGTAGCAGTTCTCTGATCGCTCTCATTTAAAATCTTTGGATGCCTATTTCTCTTGTATAATTTCAACTGTTCAGGATATTTTGAATATTTTTTTATCTGCTCTGCAGAACTTTTTCGATGACTTGTCTATTTGTACTAAGAGTTTTTTTTTCTTTACGTAGTGTTCTTAGTGTTCTGTTAATTCGCGCATATTACTAGATATTTGTTTACTTTTACAATTCATATTTGTAAAAGCATCAAATGTTTATTTTTCACAAATATGTGATACTATGAAGAAGATTTACCGAATTTATTCTAAATTTGTAGCTTACAATAGAGAAATATCTTATAATCTCATAAAAATGAACTGCAGGAAAACTTTTGTGACATTCGAGTTTAGAATATTTACCAAATTCTTTTCTAGTTGTAAATAATAACAGTTTTCATATGTTATTAAAGGCTTTTAGAGTTTTTTAACATTGTTAAATGGGAACGCAATCTTTATCAGAGCCGGATGGTCGAATTTAGTGATATTCAACATCCACGGAGTTTGTGAAAACTTTCTTAATTGACTGTGTATACTCACAGTACACTGAAACGCACAAATACTTCACGAGATTTAAACCAAAGTTCTAATTATTACATATAACCTTTTGCTTATTATTTACCACGTGAGACGTCTTTTAAGTTTTGCATAATGGGACGGAGATGGGGCCTCTAATCAAATGTCAGTACTTCCATCTTATGTTAATCTAAATCCAAAATTTGAGTGCGATACGTGTAGTGTTGTAGCTACAACGAACTGTCAAATTCGACAAGTTGGTTGAAAAATGGAATTAAATAGAGAACATGTTCGCGAAATAATTTTTTTATAATTTTCGAAGACAATTATCTCAACAAGAATGCCTCGTCGAGTTGGTTTCTGTGTTCTTTTTCGGCAATAAAGCACCACATCAGTCAATAATTTCTCGTTGGTATGGAGAATTTAACGGACTAGTTTTAGCGACGAACCAAGAGCAGGCTCACCAAAAACGGCAGTCACTTAGGAAAACGTCGATGCTGTGTGCAAGATCATCAACGAAGATCGACATGTGACATATCGCCAGATCGAAGCATTATTAGGGATTTCAAAGACCTCAATTCAAAAAATTCTTGGATTTACCCATACGAGCCAGAAAATAAGCGTTAGTCGTCTGGGTGTTCCAAGGTGAAGAAAAGCCGGCAAAAGTCATCCGTTCTTGAAGGGTCTCCAAAAAGATGGTTACGACATTTTTCTCGAAAGAAGTTCATGTTAGTATACAACTATTTGTTTGCCACAAGTCGTCGCTGAACTTAAGTTGAAACTAACCCCGAACGATGAATCATTCTCCACCAAGACAACGCAAGTTCGCACACAGCACGCAAGAGAATTGATTTTTTAACGTAACAAAACATCGAATTGTTGGACCATCCTTCGTACAGTCCGAACGTAAGTCCCAGTAATTTCCTTACCTTTCTGAAAATCAAGAATAGACTGATCAAAGGTTCCAGTTGTAGGGGGAGCAGTTGATGCCCTCAAAAACGCAATTTTGGCTGTACCAAAGCACATGTAAAAGTGTATTATTCTTCCTGGAGATATTTCGAAAAACAATAAAGTCTTTAAAAGCTATCTACTATTTTATTCCAGTTTTATATGCAAGACTTAAGACAACCCACGCACGATACTAGCGCGTCGCCTGACTTGGAGACTAATATGCACCTTTTAAATGAAAATATCCTAAATTTGAACAGCAATTAATACATTAATTCTATTTTATTTAGAATCTTGGATTTAAAAATTTCTTAATAAATTGAATTTTCTGAATATAATTTAATACAAATTGTAATTTTTTATTCAAGTTCGAAATTGTTTCACCTTAGATTTTAGCTATACATTTTACATGCAACATGAACTTACTACGGCAATTGCTAATACACTTAAAGACGAAACGAAAATAAAACAGCCCGATGAACGATAAGAATCTTGTGTTGTAACGCTAATATGTAAAGGTCCATCGCTAGTCCACGATATTTAAATCTTTTTTCTCCTGAATTCTCACAGATAAGCCTACTATCTATTAGATTTTTCGTAGAACATCATTAGACCTAGAACATGTTATTTTTTCGATTCTCTTTTCAGATTCAACATGTATATAACAATGTCTTATTATTAATATTTTAATAACTTTTATTTTGCCCCAATTTATATCTTAACTGCTGTACGTATCGTACATAGTGAGTTTTATACACGCTCACAAGTGCTATTAACCAGCTACTTTATAAAGCATGCAAATCTAATGTTTTTTCAATACCTCCTTAACCACTCCCATAAGTAAATGTAATTCGTTCCAACGCTTATCGGTCCACAAACATACTTATTAGCAACTTGTTAGTAGCCTTATTTTTTAATAATATCTATAGTGAGTGTAGTTTTTCTTAATATTAGAAACCTTCAAAATGAAACTAAAGTCAGTTTTATTAGTTTTGTAAGCTTAAAAGATCTGCTATTAAAAATTTCAGATTTCTTCATTTATTAAAATATGAATTTAATGTTTTATCAGCTTAAACACAAACTACATTTACGATTTATTTAGACGTTCTTTGATTTTTTTTTTGTCGTACATATTTAAATCTATAACTTTCACAATATTATGCAACTGATGAGCAACTTCATTAGTTACCTAATAAATACCAAAATCTGAAACACTTCTAAAACAAAATGTTTTTTAGTTATTTAGAGTGGTTATTATTGATTTGTATTCCTTTTATGTTCATATAACCTTCTTACAAACGTCATTTTATCAATCTAAAGTAATGAAAAAGATTTTTATAACTTTTTCCACGAAACCATTGTCAAAACATAATATTTATACAGAAAAAGCAGAATCTATGCATGAAATAAAGAAAAATCTTAATAAGCTGACATTGAACATTAACAGATTTTTCTTAACGAAATCAGATAAATTGGAGGTTTAAACAATCCTCCTGTCATATTTTGACAATACTCCGAAACTACCGAAATGTGAAAAAACTATATAAATTAGTTACATTAAACTCCATGAATGTTTCAAATAATACACATCCGTTTCGATACATTTTGAAGACGAATTTCAATAATAATAATAACAATAATAATTCATACCTTCACATCTCCCAACAGCTTAACGTCAGTTACACATTAACCATGAGTTATTATTATGCCCGTACTCGTGATGCGACTTAAGATCATTATCTATGAGTATTCGCTTAAACGGATAAAAGAAACCACGAAGAACCTTCTAGAATACCAGATAAACGTACTCAAACTCTAGACTCTTGGCGTGATAAGTCAGAGGTATACCATCAGTCATTGAATTTTCCAATCTTCACAATGGAGTTAAAAATTTATCTTGCACCAGCATCTATCTATTCTTTTGGAATAAGAACATGATTGTGTAACACTTTTTTAGGGTTAAAGAAAAACAAGAAGTGATACCTCGCGAGATTAAGTAAGTGTGGATTCAATAATTTTTCATTTATTCATTCATAATCTATGCTCATTTACGGGCAATTGCTTGTACTGAGTTACATTTATACAGTAATGACTCTTCTTTTATCTCGTTTATACATCTAGTCGTATCCTTTACAAATTCTTTTGTTTTTGGTCCAATCCAATCCTTCTTCCCTTCAAATACCTATCTATTTCATAATTTAATTTCTCTTTTGGTCTTCTTTCAATGTTCTTTTTTAAGTTTCGCATTTTACAAACGTCTTTAGTTAATGTCGTAGTCCTTACTTTACACATTTGGCAAAACTATCTCAGCGCCTTTCTCTAATTCTCTTGACTACAGGTTTCATTTCCAACAATTTCCCTATTTCAGCATTTGGAAATTTATCCACAAAACTTGTTCCTGCGATTTCTCTCAATATTTTTTATCTCACTTGCTTAAGTACTTGATCTTTAGTATTTTTTCTGTGTCTATAGTTCCAAGACAAGTGTCAACACAACAAATTTTACGCTCTCACTTTTATCATTTTTTTCTTTTTTATTAAGAAATATTTTAATTATTCCTTATATAGTGTTTAGAATAAAATTATACTGGGTTGTAGGAGATGATAAGACGAAGTTTTACAACAGAGGGCACTTGTTTTACAAGCGATAGATTAATTCACATCTATCTATATGCTATGCCACATGGATAGTTAACAGTTCTGACTTCGTCTTGGAAAAAAAATTGAGCGCGTGGTTGTGTGTTTGAAATTTTATAAAAAGTTGAAAATGAAAGACCAAAGTGCATTTTCGCCATACGTTACTTTTTACTTTCGTGAAACAAAACGTGCGTCGAGCTTGTAAAAATTTACCTGAAGCAGAACGTCAATGCTAGCAATGGATCAGCTGTAATCTTAACAATGATACTCAGTAAGGAAGACGCATTGAGATTGATGACGACCAAATAAAGACGGTGATTCAATCAGACACACAGCGCACGACACGAGAGATTACAGAAACGATAAACAGCTATCCATCATTCGTTCACAACCACATGATAAGGCTGTGATACGTTAATAACCCGATATTTGGGTTCGTTATAAAGTGAAATAAATTACGTGACAACGCGATATGCTTCTTAAATATTACGAAAACGATTCGTTTTTAAGAGATTTATAAGTGATGAGAAGTAGATTATTTAGAAAAGTGTGGTGTGGCAATGGTCTTAGTCTTAATCTAAAGATTCTCTTCAAACGTCATCATAAGTAAACATTTATCAAAAATTGCTCTCAATGTAGTGCGAAGCTATTAATTCAGATATATAAAATTGGAGAATTTAACGAACATCCTAATCCATCCAGAAACGCCTAGAGCTCGTTAATCGTAAAGGAGTGGTTTTTAACACAACAAACCGAGACTACACAGAAATTTATTCGACCGTCAAAAATTATTGGATCTTCAATAGTATGTGCTTTTACGTCCACCACACTCGTCTTTTGACTTCAACTTGTTTCGTTTTTTCCAAAATCTTTGCGTGGTGTAACGTCCAACTCAGATAAGGAATCACCTTGTAAAGTTTTTTCACCAATAAAATAACCAGACATTATGTAATTGAGTTATTTTTTCAATAACTTTTATCATAGTATTGTAGCTGTATTTGTACTTATTTTTAAAATTCTATTTTATGAATGCACAATTATACTCGAAACATTTTTTATAGATAAATATTGACAAAAAATTAATAAGATTAATGAATGCTTAAATTCCCTAATTTTTTTAAATCTGTTTTAATCTAAAAGTAATTCGTTTCTTTTTATAATTCTTTTCTATAGTTGCCAACATGTCCGGGATATATCACTGTAACTTAATTATGTATATTAATTATTACAACTAACTCAGGGACACTATTCAGCGTAACAATAGATTTGACGACGAACGTAGTGCTTTCACTAGCTCTATATCCAACTGTATCAATAAGAATTATATATGGTACGTTCTCATGTTTTAAAAATCAAATAGAAATGAAATAATCAACGTGCAAGTGGATGAAGGTAACAACATTAAAAATGGTAAGTACTTGCAGAAGAATTTAACATTACGAACAATAACCGGAATGAAGTAATGTTCATTAAATACATCTATCTGCTATACTGTATTTCAAAAAGAGAGAGACATATTTCTGAATAGACTCAAATGACAATTAATTCTCATTGGTTGTGAGCAAGGCAAAATCACAGTCGTGTCCATAATGACGTACTATTTGAACTTTTTAAGCTAATAAATACAATTACATGTGTTTTCTAAACAAATATCTTATCTACACACATGGAAACAAGAATTTTAATGTGCGAATTATGTAACAATACTACAAATTTATTTACTTTCCTATTCAAATTTTCACGAATTTAATAGGTTAAATTTGGGCTTTGAATTTGTTCAGAAATTTATCTCACTCCTTTTGAAACACAGAATGTATGATCAAATATTTCTATCCTTAAAAAGCGGAAAAAATAAAATATCTAAGAAATTATTTAGTGTTAAATATAATACAACTGTAACTGTTTATTTTACGTTTATATATAGCTAGTTGCTAAAACAACGTAACTTGATTTGTCATCGATATCATTTACCGCATTTATACTGCCAGTTTAAATTCGAAAAAAGAATCTCACGACCTTCTAGCGAATAAAAAATTTCAATCAGTTGTTAGAATTTATACACACACGCAAGAACACACGCCCGCCCTCACACACACAACAAAGGTCTCTTGAATGAAGATCCAAAAGGGTTGGTATAATTCTTACAGATACTTCAAAGCTGATCTACTTTATCTTCAATATAAAGTCGAAAGTTATCTTAACACAAATAATTTTATATTTAAAAAGAAAACATGGTTTCCACGTTTCGATTAGATGGAAACAAGTGAAAATGACTTAAGTAGGTTAAGTGATATTGTAACAATATGATATATATATTATTATAAAATTGAATTGCAATACAAGACAAAAAAAAATAAGAATATTTTTATCATATGATATGAACAAAAAATAAACTTTTTACTATTATTTTTTTTGTATTTGCCCCACATTGAAGCAATTAAACTTTACCTTTATATATGTGTTTAATTTTCACATTTTTAGCATTTAATATGGTCTATATAAAAATAATTAAATTTTAACTGTATGTATAAATAAAATAATTAAGTAAATCAAAAGCTTTTGTTGATTTTTATTTTAACCAAATATAAATAACTATGATCACTATTTAAATATCAATTAATATACTCAATTAGTTTACTTATGTTTACACGTTGTGTAGAGTGATTAGACACATGTCCGATAAATATAGAATCGTGAGTTCAAGTCTCAACAAGAAGCAGTAATTTTTTTAAAAAATTTCTGTAACGTAAATATGATATAAAAAGCGGAAAAATTATAATTTTTCAGTTTCACGTTCAATGGTGTTAGACAACCGTCGAATTACAGTGAGAGAGATAGCGAAGGCTATGAATATATCCAAAGAACGTGTTTGTCACATGTTAAATCAAGATTTAGGCATGAGAAAGTTGTCCGTGCGTTGGGTGCCGCGTTTGCTAATGTTAGTCGAAAAACGTTTAATTAATTAATTATTAATTGAATTTAATTAATTAAGTTAATTATTAATGATTAATTAATTTAATTAATTACTGTAGATGAAACTTGGGTACACCTGTACACTATTATACGCCCAAAACAAAAAACAGTCAAAACAGTGGACTACAAAAACAGCAAAAACTGTTTTTTAGGCTGGGAAAGTGATGGCGACTATTTTTTGGGATAGTCATGGAATTATGTCAATCGATTATCTTCAAAAGGGAAAAACTATTACAGGAGCATACTACGCATCATTAGTTGAATGTAGAAATTGTGGAAAAACGGCCACATTTGGAGAAAAAGAAAATCCTGTTTTACCAAGACAACGCACCGTCTCACGTGAAGGCGAAAATCCACGAATTGCGGTTTGAACTGCTTGACCATCCGCCTTACTCACCAAATCTAGCCCCAACCTTCTTTTTGTTCCCTCATCTAAAAATCGCCCTCGGAGGACAGAGATTTTCATCAAATGAGGAGGCAATCACCTTCGTGAACAATTATTTTGCAGAGAAAAACGCCGAATACTATTATATTTGGACGGGTTAAAGAGATAGGAGCATCATTGAGAGAAGTGTATAGAGTTACAAGGAGACTATGTAGAAAAATAATTATAAATTTTAAGAAAAAATCTCTTGTATCTTTGTTAAGTCAGAAACTTTTCAGACCACCAGTATATGTAATTTATATATATTTTTAGAAATTTTATTTTATTTTAAATAATAGATATATTAACTCTGTTACTTATAAAAGTTAAGTTTCAATTATATGCAGAATATTATTAAGTAATCTTCTAATCTAGTGTTTATATTTTTTAAATTGGATACTTTTTAAACAAAAATTTAAATTGGTTATTTTCAGCAACTCTTCATTGTTTCTAAGTATTACTATCTCCTTGTTTAATACACTCTAATTTCTCTTATTTCTAATTGTTATACACAATTTTTAGTTATTAACCAAGTTTTTGTTTATATGAACATTATTCGTTGTTTTATATAAATTACAACTTTTTATATCCATACATTCAATTATAACATGTTAACACGTTGAATCAATACACCTACAACTAATAATAAACTAAATACATGTTTTTACTTATTTCCTATACGTGCCAGGCATTAGAAAACCTTATGCAACATATCTTAATTTTACCAAATTTTGATCTGTTAATTGTAACATTTCATAAATTAAATATAACATAACTTAAATATATCAATTCATTCCTCATATACTTCCTTATGTATACATTATTAACCAGTTGCCTAATTATTATACAGGTTTGTTTTGATTTATATAATTATCATTAAATAATTTGTTTGCATTACTTATCAATATCGCTGCATTATTTAATTTATATATATAATGGATTATATTCATCTAAAATCATGTTTACAAAAATATGTAAGTAGACATATACATATATGCATTTTATTTGTGGAAAAAATGTTCTTATATGAAGAAAACAACCATTCGACATCTAGTGCATAATTGAAGTAATGTTTGTTAATACTTAACGGATCTGTGCACTCACTATCGCTACAAATTTGCTAGTACTGTAATACCTGTATCTTTCTTAAACACACTATTATCTTTGGCTATAATGCTAATATATTTATCGTCGCTGGTAGCATGTTGTACAGTACTGTACTGGACATATTTGCAATAAATCCACTAATGCCAATGAAGGATTTTGAAATTTATCAATGAATTCAACTATTCCATTGTAATTTTTATAAATTATAACTGCTTCAACTGCATCTTGGAATTTCTTCTTCCTTTCCTCGATGGCAGTTACTTCTTAAGGATCAAATTGTAAAACTACAGACTTAATATGCAGAAAATAATATAATCCTGCCTTTAACCATTTTCCTTAGCGTGTAAGAATCGAGGATTGGGGCTGTCGAGACATTGCCTGTGGAATTCTATGTGTTTAGGGGATTTGAGGGACTATACTTATGTGTGCCCTCTCAAACCATTTGTCTCTGGATAACAGGGTCGAATCGTTTCGGCTACAAGATGTAAAGCATAGATTTCACATGTAATACGTAAGAAGTTACCACAGTCGTCTTTAAGAGACCTACATACCTACAGAACACATAATTGTGGCTCGTTCAGTCATAAACATTAAGGGTTAGTATATCGAAAGTTCAAATTTTTTCAGTGTATGTAACACCACTTTTGAAACGAATTCAGCAATACATTCTTTTACAATCTGTCGTTTCGTCCACATATAATCAATTTTTATTTTCCAGTCCAAATTTAATTCTATTTCCAATATGTTCGCGAGTAGATGGTGCAACATTTCGTAGCGTTTTCGAACTAGATAATTTACAGTTCGCATATTTATTCCAGAATGAGTAAAATTATTGATTATTTAATAAACTAAACGATATATGGCACACCATCAGTAATGAATATCAAATAAAAATTCTTCATTCGATCGTACGTCAGTTTTTTTATCTTTTTTTTTGCAGGCAACTATTCGCGGGTCATATTTCGTTCAGCATATGAGTGACTATTGCAAACTAAGTATTTCGCTTTTGTGCAATTATACATTAAATCCGGAAATTCACAAATAAACTTATTTACTGTATCAAATAATGGTCGTTTTTTTATCTACGTAACCACGACATAATTGTGTACAACGTAAAATACTCCGTACTAAAGGTGAATACATTCGAACGGAGGCGTACGCAGCATTACATACATACATATCAGCGACGAAACCCCTTCTATGTTCTCTCACAACTAATGAAGCCTCGAATGAATTTCTACACTCTAGTTATAAGTTAAAAAAATAAATAAACAAACCGATATAAACGATTCACCCTTACTAAACTTGTTTGTGTAGTAAAAAAGTCTAATGGCCTCGAAGAATATGCTTTCAACACTATTTTAATTTATTAATTTATTATACATTGTATAAAATAGGGTACACTTAAAATTTTACAGTGAATGTCTGTCATAACTTAGGTTTATTTCAAAATCTGAAGAAGTCGCTATATGACGTAAGAATTTTTATATGCAATAATTAAAAAATAAAACCAGTGAAAGTTTTAATAATCTGTGTTTATAAATGTTCGTCATTAATACGAATTTTCATGAAGTAAAGATCGAATCAATTAGTATAATTACAATGCTACTATTAATTATTTCTATTGTTTTCACGACATTAATTGTCACTCAAAGAACGTTTCCACATTTACAAATTAAGCAAATTCTTTTTTTTCAAATCGAAAGTATTGTACACAATTGTTTTAAATAATCGCATTCTGAAATGTAGAATGCAAATTATACTGGAAAAAAATTGGCGATGCAATCAAGACGAATTAAAAAACACGTTTTGTAGTTGTAATACACATTTATTTTATCTACAAATGCTGAAGTCCTTGAATAAATATACATAACTTTTGCCAAATTTCTTCGTTCTCTGCTTTATCGCATCCATACTTGCCAGTACTATATGTAAAGTTTTCTTGTAAACTCAACAACGTAAACTTCAAAATTTGATAACTAGGTCATTGTCAAGTAATTTTATAGAAAGTTATCGAATACTTAGACAGCGTGAAACCAAATGACACTAAGTAATAAATAATGTTCTGTCTCATAACAAAATTGCATTTTTTTTATTTCAACTTAATGGAAAATTTTTGTAATTTATAATCCGAACAAATTGCAGCTTACTGCTACGAAATTTTGAAACTTTGTTTTGTATGGTAGAGGTGAAAGTTTTGGTGCCTTTCAGAGAAATTATATTTAATATTATTATTATTTATGTTTTGGTAACCTTTGAAAAAATTCTCAAAGTAATTTCTTTATTCGTAATCTCAGTTATATTAGCAAAAATACTAACAATATTCTGTCTTTTCGACATGGGACTCATTCATAGAGCCGCCAATTCTTGACGGCGCATCAAAGTCGTCGGAAGTCGGGAGGTGTGCGCCTTGTTAATTCACAAATTGAATTTAGTGCATTTCGTTAGCTCAATAAACAGTTGTTATAAATACCACAACTGTTTCCATATAATAAATGTTTGCTGTATGTGTATTGCTGTTCGCATATAGCGTAATAATATCAGAGGGTTGTGATAGTGCTACAATTAGTAAAAAAAATAATGTAAGGAAATTCATAAAATGACTTCTAGACTTAAAGTGAAATTATGCAAAAATGATATGTACAGTCTGCGACAAATCATTTGCGCATTAAAACCATAGAACAACTGTAGAACAATAATATGAACAAATAGGCGCAATTGCTTATAATGGCGTTATTTTTGATTTACTGTTTTCTGTACTTGCTAAAAAACAATTTCGTAAATTATGGGTTACGTATAATTCCAAATGGAAACCATCTCGAGCTAAATTACAAATGGTAGGGCACATATAGGCTTTTTACGGGTTAAAATTGAAAATATTAAATCCAATTTAAATAATAAAAGGCTATGATTATGAGTAGACGAAACCTCAGACTGTAGAAAATATCTGATGTCATTTTTGTAGTACGAACACTAGCACATTTTAAACCATCAATATCATTGTTACTAGCTAGTAAAAGGTTAAGAAATGTATTAGCTAAGCGATTTTGAGAGTAGTGATAAATAGAGGATGTTTCAAATTTCGCGGTTTTTTTAAAGAATAAATAAAACATAATTTACAATCACTTTCAAAAACTGTTTATTGGTAATTGAAGTACCAGTTATAACATTTATATGCGAAAAATAATATTTGCCAAATGGCCTCCTCTTGTAGCTTCACAGACGTCCACTCTTTTGTTAAAATTTTCAATGACATTTTCACATAATTGAGGCTCTATGTCACCAATAACACGAATAATTTCATCTTTCAAAGCAGGAATTGATTGTGGATTATTTTTATAAACCTGACTTTTCACATAACCCCAAACAAAATGTTTAACGGTGTCAAATCACATGATCTTGGTGGCCAATTAACATCACCGTTTCTTAAGATTACACGTCCAGGAAATTTTTCTCTCAATAAATCAGTTGGCTCGTGTGTCAAGTGAGGTGTATCGCCATCCTGTTCAAACCACATATCCTCTAGATCAATATTCATTAATTTGGGCCACAAAAATTCGGTTATGATACGACGATATCGATCACCATTGACAGTTACAACTTCACCAGCAGCATTTTCAAAGAAGTAAGGTCCAATTACACCACCCGACCAAAATGCACACCAAACAGTAACTCGTTTAAGATGCATAGGTTTCTCATGAATAATTCGTGGATTTTCCTCACACCAGATACAGAAATTTTGTTTATTAACATAACCACAAACTACAAAATGTACCTCATCGGAAAACATTATTTTTTAAGAAAAATCAGCTGGTTGTTCATTGATGAAATTGACAAATGAACGACGTTTTAAATGATCTAATGGCTTCAGATCCTGTGTTATTTGAACCTTATATGCATTCAGAGCTAAATCCTTTTGTAAAATATAATAGTTGTTGTGAACGTCGTCTAATGGACATTTCAGGATCTTCGGCAACATTTTCACGAACCAAACCAATATTTTTTTGTGAACGACCACCACAACTGTATTTTTCACTTTTTTGATCTTTCACGGAACCGGTCCCTTGAAATTTTTTAATAATTCGACCAATAGTGCTTTCAGATGGACGATTATGTAAACCATAAAATTCACGTAATTTTCTAAAAACTCTTTTCACAGAACGCTGATTTTCATAAAATTATTCAACAATTTGAACGCGTTGTTGTACCGTGTACGAAGCCATTTTTATAAATGTCATACATCACACTTTTTAACTGCCCACATACCCAGACAAATTCAGGGCGCTATCTATATTTTTGAAGCAGCCTTTACATTGACCAACTGTCAGTTCTCAATAGACCAAGTAATAGTAACTGATAGTACCGGAACCATATTAAGTATAGATCACTTAAAAGTAAGTATAGTAATTTAATAAATTTCGTCATTCATTTTCTTTACAATAGAATTGATGCACCTGAAATTCTGTCAAAGTTAAACTTTTTAGTTCCCAGCGAACAAATAGACTTGTATACACTTTTCGTCTACCACCTCCAAGGACAAATGTCTAATCAGTACATTTCCTCTCTGTAGAATAAGTGAATATTTTAACAACTTACCGGCTGTGGATGTAAACTATATTCCTCTACCAACAATACTAAATCAGTGCACTTACCACCTTCGTATTGGATATGTACATTCCTTATGCGCTTGTTTATATATGTATATGTATGTACATGTAATTACTAAACTCTGGTATAGTTATAAATTTTTATTTAGTATATTTAGTTTTTGAATCTAAGCTTGCAACATTGCATATGCTATTTACTATTGCACTGTCTTATAATAGTATTATACATATTATATATTATATATTATATATATGTATATATATATATATATATATATAATATATATATACACAGCCTGCCACAGAAAAAACTGAAATTATTTTTTTACACCTACTTTTGTTTAAAACGTAACTATTGTTTACAAATTATAAAAATATACAAAGTGCAAAATACAGTTATGCATGTACACAGTCTGTCTTATAGAAAACGGAACTTTTTTAAAATAAAAGCAAAAGCTTACTACATATTTTCATTTCGTTTTATTCAAAGTAGTCGCCTTTAACTTCAATACAACGTTTTGCACGGTCAATTAACATGTCGAATGAATTTTTAAATTCATCATTAGAGATGCCCTTCAAGATCGCTGTCGATGCCTTTTTAATGGCATTAATGGCTTTAATGTCGACATCGGCAAAACGCTGTCCTTTCATCAGCAAATGTACTTTGGCGAATAAATAATAAAGATCATAGGGGCAAAGTCCTATGAATAGAATCAATGGTTGAAAGTTAAAATGCCATTTGTAGTTAGAAAATCAGTGATATGCGTCTAGCGATGTGATGATACATTATCACGGAACAAACGCCAAGTACCATTTTCACGATATTGAGGGCGCATACGACGAATGCGCACCAAAAGACGCTTCATAACACCAAGATAATATACAGCATTGACTGATTGACTAGTTGGTACAAACTCCTTGTGCACTATGTCTTTCGAATCATAAAAACAAGTCAACATTGTCTTCACTATTGACTTCTCCAAACGGTTTCTTTTCAGCCTTTCTTCGCTTGGATGCTTTCATTCAGAGCTTTGGCGCTTGGTCTCTGGATCGAATTGAAAACACCACGTCTCAACGCCAGTTACAATAGAATACCTGAAATTTTCGTCCTTTCTTGAGTCTTTAATCAAGACTGGACAATATTGAATTCAGTTAACTTGCGTGGTACAAACCTTGCTCAAATCTTTCTCAATCCCAAATGATGTGTCAAAATGTGATGAATTGAATTTTTGGAAATATTTAATTCCATTTTCACGTATCGCGTTGAGGATTTATTTAAAATAAGATTCATATCCCTTAATTAGATTAAAATTAAATATTAATTAAATAAGATTAAAAATGTAGGTCAACAAATTATTGACTCACATATTCATATACACTAGCAAAATACGAAGAAAGAACTTGGAAGGCGCTTTATCGTGCTAAACTACTCAATGTAGCACATGTTCATTTCAGTTAGTTCTATCAATGACACCATATACTCCAAACACAAGAGCATTTTGTATTTAGGAACGAGAATAAATGATTGCTTTATACATAATAATATATGAAAAACATCAAAAACAACCAAAAAGCATGTATAATAGTAGAATTAAATACGTAATTATAAATCTAAACAAACCAGAATTGCTGTAAACAAAGCAGGAAGAGGGCGAAAGAAAATATTAAAACTCGAGAAGAACGAGGTATTATCACTTAACTCAATTATTGCTTCGTGCACTGACTTCTTCAAATGTTTAAAGTAAACTAAATTCTAACTTACACTATAAAACTCTAAAAATATCATAGAAATTTATTTACACCCGTTATAGTTAACGGTCAACCTTTGCGAGGCATCTTTGCTTCACTAACATCATGCAAGCTATCGGAAATACCTGCATGCGTTCGCTCTCCAACAATTCCTGTTGATGGTTACCCGGAGGATTGCTCAACCCTAGTCATAAGCTTATAACAATAAACTTTTAACTAATGTTAAACAAGGCTCCGGGTTCACAGTAGCGTACACCATCGCCAGGAAAGCTGAATAGGTGCGATTATATATTCTCTGTATATTATAACGTGGGGAAACGATTTAGAAATTCATTTACACAGAATAATATTTTTCAGCTAAGCTTCTTTTGAGAGATTCTTTTGAATCATCAAGTTATCCACAACATTCAAATACATAAAACTATTATAACTTATAAATTTGATTTATTAAATTTAACATGATTATAGAACTATAGTAATGAAAAGAAAGTGATTATCTTAAAAGAATTTGAAACATTTTAAACAAAGAACAAAAAATAAAATATATATGCGAAGACAATTACGTAATCTTGGAAAACATTTAAACATTTTAAATAAACAATAAAAAGTAAAATTTGTATTTTTATTATTCACAGATTTGCAGTTAATAGTTGTAGACTCAACTTGCGTCTAAAAGTGAACTCTTCAGTTCTTACTAAATCAAAATTTGGATTATGGTACCTACAAATATATTCAAAAAAACTGTCTTGAAATTCAAAATTAAATCAAATTAGTTAAATTTACATATACTCACTTATCATAATCATTGTCATCGTCGATCTACTCATATGACTTATGATTCCATATATTTTTTAACAACGCAAAAAAATATTAATTTTGAAAATCACGCGTATTAACCAAAATGAAATAAATTCGATGAAATTGAAATAGAAAATCAATTTAAAATTTTAACGTTTCTAAAGTGTTATTGGTGCATTAACTGAAGCATAAAATCCTCCAACATTTCACTATTAAATATAACTGAATCAAATAAACAAGTTTTACGAGAGTAAAAATTTACAATTTCTATTACGTGTGATTACTTTGAAGCGCAGCCGTAATCTGTGATCAACCGTTCTCTACTTTGTATATGCCGCACCGGATCTGCTGGGACTTCTTACACGTAAACAGAGCCGAAAAGATTAAGGGTGGCGTTTCGCATTAATAACATCCTCGGTGTTTTCGTTTTCTAAAACTTCTGAAATTGATTTTTTTAATTTTTTCCAATTGAATTTTAGAAAATTTAGAATTAAATTTTACACTATATTTTTACTTTTTAATATTTTTAAATAAAATCCTTAATTTGCTTATTTTATTCTTTTTTTCTTACTAGATTTGGTGTGCTATTTTTAAAGAAATATGGTGGAGTATCATAATGTATCAATTGGTGAGATTGTAGTTTGGGATTCAGCAATATAGTGGTAGTAGCCGTAACAAATATTCGGATAAAATCACTTTGGTTCTTGTAAAACAGCTTCAAATTATCGCCTAACGTTCTTTCACATTGACCACAATTTAAGATTTGCTGTACCCACTTTCACACTTAGGACATATTAAATTGTATCTGCAAAATGTTATATCGATATGTGCCTGACATGCTATACTATTGTATTTTCTTGATTTTCGATTTGGTCGTTCAAAATAATGTCATTAATTTTATTGATTATTGCACTCAAAATTATGTCCATATCAATTAAGTTTAGTCGTTTAATATATAGGTACTGCGTTACGTCACGAATGCAATTTATCTATTTTAGAATTTTCTATTTATATACATTATTTTTAATGAAAATGTAAAAAATTAACCAAATTTCACTTGTCATAATAAAGGGCTTGATAGAATTAGAATATAATGATGTTTCGTTTTTTCCGAAACATGTTAATATGGGATGTTTTAATAGAAAATGGTTGTTTTATTACTTCGATAACATGAAAATGATATTACGAAAATTTTGTATCTGTTTTATTTATTATATATATGGAATATATAAAATAAGATTCTTTAAATCGCCACACATCTATTCTTACAAGAAATCATTCGTTTAGCAATGATTTTCACACAGGAATCGTTACAAGCTTATCAGCCTAGACTTTTTGCTTATAACATAACCCCAAAAAACGAACTTCATGAGTATAAGATAGCACCAGCATATGTCACCAAAATGATAAAGTACGCAAGCATGAAACATCGTATGCAGTACATCACTTGTTATTCCTACGAAAAAGTTGCGCCATCCTGCTGAAACCATATGTTGACAGTATTCATTTCAAAAAACAAATATTAGCATACGACGATAATGAATATCATCCACAGTTAACGCAGCTCCATTTGTTTTTTCGAAAAAGTAGGGTCTAATAAAACCTCCTGTCCAAAATGCACACTAAATTGTAAATTTTACCAATGTATTTGCTTTTCCTGGCGACGTGAGGATTTTCAACTTACAAGTTTCGTAACTTACAATTTAGTATCAACTAATTACTATTCTAAAATCTAATTTGCAAGAGTACGGCGCTGTCAATTGTCTCAAGGCTTCAGTTCCTGCGTCGACTGTATTTTGTATCAATTAATATACAAGGTTTTTTAATATTCACTCCAAAGAAAAAGTATTGAGTTGCTGGGTAGGACATCGAATAGAAGTTCTATAATTTTCAAGCACGTTTTAGTTCACAGCGCGATATTATTTCCAGAACGACCGTTATTTGCACGTACAGAAGATGATTACTGGCACCAATTTTACACATAATATTCGCTACACTATTACGTACGAACAATAATTTTCATAATAAGTTTTCACGCAATTACTTTGCTGTATCTATATATCACTGTAATATCGATTGTGTGCGAAAGAGCGGATAATTCAAAATAGTCACTTTTTTATGAAACATCTTGCTACAAGCTCGCAACACCTTCACTAAATCAGTTATATTTATGACAGTATCGCGTATGCAATTTTTCCGTACATCTGCATTTTCTCCTTTACTGAAGATTTGGAAAAGATCTCGCCGTACGCGACATTCAGTTATCGACCTGGTTTAAAGGCATTATCTTTTTGATTTTTGTACTTAATCCTCTCCCAATTTGGAAAAATTAAAGTGGAATTTTCCGGTAAAAGAGCGTTATTTCTTACTCCGTGGGAGGAATCAATTACAGCACACTTTTCCCTTAGAGCTTACAAGAAAATAAAGAAATTAAAGCCACCGTAAGGTAAAAATTGTTTTTCTCACTTGCCTTATATTCAAATATTAACTTCCGACGTGTTTCTTTTAGATTCATTAGATGAGCAAATTCTTTTAGTTTGTTAATTTAAGTAAGTAATTTTGTTTCGACATCAAATTCGTCATTATCACTTTAGTAAATACTATTCTTAACTTAGTATTTCTGGTTTACGTTCAAATTGTGCATTATCGACCTCAGTATTTATTATTTAGACAAGTTTAAGCGTTATCTCGTGTAGTTTTTCTTTTGTACCTCCATCTGGTCTAAGCGAAAATTATTTGCTTCATCCGGGTAAAGAGAAAGGTGAAACTTATTTTGTCGTTCAATATCTGCACGTTAAATGTGTTTTCTTCTTTTTCCTTATACATCTTATTATCATTAATAATTTTGTATCAGGCGGTCAGCAATTTTAATGTAAATAAGTCAATATTATATACTAGTTTTTTCTTACATTAATAATACAATAGTAAACAGTCAGTAATTTGAACGTTAATTATTAATATCACACAGTTAGTTTTTTTAATATTCATGAATGAGTAATTAACATTCAGTAATTGTAACGTCAATAATTAATACCTTTAACATTAATACTTCCATATCATACAGACTGGAATTTTAGTATTGATCATTTAAACTTCATATAGGTTGTAAATTTTTGTATAAGCAATTTTATTTCAAATTGATGGCTTTTGTGACTAATTTATTTGAACCTAATATACATATACAAAGAGTACTAGGAAAATTTTGCAATACAGCTTTGTTTATATAATTTTTTCAAAGTAATTTCCTCTACACTCAATACACCAATACACCTCTCCATCATTCGAAACTAATCTTTAAATCAGTTCTACCAAGTTTCACAAGAGAGTAAAGCACACTCGTAGTCCCAAGCCCGCAGAACGCACATGCGGGAACAGTGCAAAGTCGCAGGGAGCAAGATCTGGACTGTAGGGAGGATGCTCGAGAAGCTTCAATCCTGTGGTGGTCAAATATTCGGTGCAGGCTTTGGTGCGGTGAGCTGGAGCACTATCGTGACGGAGGAACGAGGTGTCCATTCTTGACTTTGGCGGCAGGTTCTTCGTAGATCCAATGACTTTAGGTAGGTACTGTTCAGTATAGCACTTATCTATGACTCTTCTGTGTGTCCAAAACACCGCGTTCCACAATTTCACTCGATTTGAAAAATACAGCCATTATTTTCTTCTTTACAGATCGGAATCTACTACGGGTGTGTGCTCATCATCAAAGACCCAAACTTTGTTTTGGGCTTTGGTCGATACATCGTAATAGTACAACCAAGTCTCGTCACCTGTTACGATGCTGTTCACATACCGAGATTGTCCCTTACTAAACTTTTTTAGCATCTCCCGGCACCAAGTCACACGTCGTGTCATCTGCTCTTCAGTCAGTCGATGCGGCACACAAAGAGAAAAAAGTTTCTTCACATGCAAATAATCATGCAGAATCAAACGAATTGCTGGTGCATTTAGGCCTCAAGTACCCTCTATCTGTTGGTAGGTCATTCGCCTGTCCTCGCCAAGCATTTTCCTCACAGTAGTAACGTTTTCATCCGTAACTGACGTTCTTAGCCTTCCCGGCCTCTCAGCATCCTCCACAGTTAAATTTCCCCTTTGGAATTCTCTATACCACCTGAATGTTGTTGTGCGATGTGGATAAACATCACCTGGTGCAAGAGTCATTTCTTCGAAGCACAGGTCTTTGTTTAAACCACGCACGAAATTATAACGCAAAACTGCTCTTATCTCATTTCGTGACCACGATATCATCGCAAGCACTTTACACTCTCACCTATGAACATGTCTCAACATGCAGCAACATTGTTGCGTCATATTGCAATACGTTCCTAGTACCCTTTGTATTTGGAGAAAAGCTTTCTTATGTTTAATTCTGTATAAAGGACTAACCTGGCTAATCCAAGAATTTGCTATAGTTTATTTATTACCTCGCTATCGCAATTACACTTTTTTTTCTTACGCAATTACACAGCTTACTTACGAATTTTCAGTATATTCATTTTGTGTGTGTATTGTTATTTTCGCTTCTACCCTCATTTACTACCTGCAAATTGAATAATAGCTCGTTTAGGAATTCTATAATACTGTCACGTCCATTAACTTTCTTTATTCAATAATGTTAAGAATTCACCCCTGTAAACTCAATATCGAGTGGAATTCCTGAACGCAGTCACAGGTAGATTCAGAAGGGGTTGCAACCCTCTCTTGAGTATATTCTAATTTTTTTTAATTTGTTTTTTTTTGCCATAATTTATGTCACAACTTATTTTTGAGTTTCACTTCTCGCCAATTCGTCCTTAATTATTTAGAATTTATCTGGTCCCTTGTGTTCTATTATAAGTAAAAATTAAATTAGTTTCGGTCCAAGAGCTTTTCTGATTATGTATCTCAAATACAGCATTATTGGCAATATTTTAGATCTGAAAACATTTATTTTCTTTCCAGATATCATACTATATAATTACACTATCGTGAAAACACGGAAACTTTACTTACGCATAATAGTTGGCATAAATTCCTTGTAATTACATAGATATATAATACCAAGTTTGACATTTACTTTTTACGAAGTCTCTCCCTCCACTTAATTTAAAAAGAATTGAAAGTAAAGTAATTCAAATAAGCTCTCAGATAGTACTGGACATCCAACTAATAAAGTGTTAAGTTATAAAATTCAGGTAAGTCTTACTACTTGATAAGATTGTACGAAAAGTATTTAATAATAGATAGAAGCATGTATATCTCGCTAGTAAGATGCTGCATTAAATTTTATTTGGTTTCGTAAAATATTACATAAATAAATTCATGCTTTGCGGCATTATTTTCACTTTCACTTTTATACTACATTCGTACAAGCAGATAATTTATTTTATTGATCGTGTATATGTTAATATTAGTTTTTTATAGATACATTTTTTTAAATTAATTTTGCTCTAATTAAGATGTAGTATAGGAAAGAAAAAAAATAATATTTATTTTATTTTTTATCTATTTTTTTAATTTTTAATTCATTTTTAAATATCCACTTTTAAGTAAATTTGTAAATATATCTTGTATTCGTTTTCATTGTGTCTAATTTTGAAATTAAATAAATAATAAGGATTAATTGTGCCTGATATTAATATTGATGAAAATTGAAAATACTTGCGGCAATGTATAGTCGATATCTTTCCAGTTCCAGAATTACTTAATATTAACTGTCATAATTTTGAAAGCAAAATTAATTCGAAATAGCTTACCGTGGATCTAAATTTTATGGTGTTTTTTCTACAGTTTTCTTGTATTAATAAAATGAATACTTTTTATATTAGGTGAAATCTTATTGCTATTGCTATATTGCTAATAAGCAATAAGGACATTTCTTTTGTATTTAACTATAATTAGAATTGTATTGGAGAAGACATTTTAGTTCCATACATTTTTTTAGTGTAATATAAAAGAATATTTGTATTCAGTAATAGCCTGTATATGGGTTTGATAATAGATTCGGAAAAATTAGGATTATTTATGAAAAAGTAAACAAAACGTTATTATTTATATACTTAATATGAGAAAAAATTTATATTTATTCTAAGCTTTTAATTTGATAATTTTATTAATTATTAATTTTATTAATTTAATTTTTCTAATTACGTCAACCCGTGAAGTTTCGGAACCTATTTATTTTGTTCCTTCATCAGACCTAGTATTTAATATTATTAATATGTAAATTATTTAGCATTTTTTTGCTAAGTGTACGTTTGCTGATAACATGTAAGAAGTAATCACAACAAATTTTTGTTAGTAGGGTGGATCAGCAGCCATACAAAAAATAATTTAAAGCATATTAGTTGATATTTGGTAAAGGTTGTTGTTCCACCCTGCTCTTAAAAATTTTATTGTGTTCATGTTATCAGATTATGTATGTAATAGTAAAAAATGTTAAATAATTTTTTTTGTAATATCATTCCGAAACGTCACAGGCTGTTGTAATTAGAAAAATCCCTTGTTTTATTTTGTTTTTAAATTATAAATAACCCTTATTCTCTGTTAATTGAGAGTAAAAGAATTAACAATATTAAGACTACGATCACTGTAGGCGTGAAAGTAATTTCTTAATTAATCAACTATATGTACGAGGGTGGTCTGAAAAGTTTCCGACCTAACAAAGATACAAGACATTTTTTCTTCAAATTTATATTTCGTTTTCTACATAATCTCCTTGTAACTCTACACACTTCTCCCAGCGATGCTCCCATCTCTTTAACCCGTCCAAATAGTACTCGGCGTTTTTCTTTGCAAAATAATTGTTCACGAAGGTGAACTCCATAATTTGACGAAAATCTCTGTCCTCCGAGCGCAATTTTTAGATGAGGGAACCAAAAGAAGTCACTTGGGACTAGATCTGGTGGGTAAGGCGGATGGTGAAACAGTTCAAACAGTATAGTATAGTAATAGTATTTCACGGATTTTCGCCATGGTGTGAGACGGCGCGTTGTCTTGGTGAAACAGGATTTTCTTTTTCTGCAAATGTGATCGCTTTTTCACAATTTCTGCCTTCAACTTGTCAAGTAATGATGTGTAGTATGCTCCTGTAATAGTTGTTCCTTTTTGAAGATAATCGATTAAGATAATTCCATGACTATCCCAAAAAACAGTCGCCATCATTTTCCCAACAGAAAAAAACAGTTTTTGCCTTTTTGGAGCCGGTTGCCCCTTTTCAGTCCACTGTTTTGACTGTATTTTTGTTTCGGGCGTATAATGGTGTTTTCAAGTTTCATCTACAGTAATTAATCGGCGCCAAAACCCGGATTTATTGCGCCTAAACTGCGCCAACTGCTCAGCATGCCAACAGAGCAGTTTTAGCAACAACAGAGTAATTACAATTTTTGGACGTCCAGAACGTTCATCGTCTCCCAAGCTCTTACGATCACGTTTAAATTCAAATGCTCAAAATTTCACTGTGGTAAATGATGGTGCAGAACCCCCGTACACAGAGTCCAAATCATCTTTGATCTGCGTATGCGTATTGCCTTTCAAAAACAAATATTTAGTGATAGCCCGCTACTCGACACTCACATCGACTCACTCAAACGACTGTCAATAGGTTAGCTTTTATTAATGCGTGCTGCCATCTTCAAGTTGAGGTCGGAAGCTTTTCAGAGAACCCTCGTATAATTTACTTCAAATACTAATATTATATGAACATATAAAATATAACTGAATTAATATTTATTATTTTCATATTTACAATAAACAATTTGATATTACATACTTTAAACTACTTTTTTTGTAACGTCTTCTTCTTCATCCGCCCATTGCTAGACATAGGTCTCCCCAATGATTTGGAGGCTTTGGGCCAATACTCTACCACGCTAATCATTGCATATTGATGGATAGATAATGATGGGTAGGGACTAAATGTATTGTGGGTATAGTTTAGAACGTGGTTTCTTTCGAGTTTTGGGTATAGTTTAGAACCTGGTTTCTCTCGAGTTTTAGAAGATTGGAGAGAACTAAAGTTTGCATAGGTAGGGTATCTTCCCTCAAGTATACCCTAACCTCACTAGGATCGTAAGGAGAGCTTTCTTCCTGTGCCTGTAGAATTTTTTTAAATATTAATTAGCAACTAATATTTGTCTAATGTATATGTATAACGAACTAATTTATACCACAAATTCTGAATGAGATGTAAAATTATTGGATCTTGAATAAGATACAAAATATATGGCTAATATAACTGCTAACAGACTACATATACTAACTAACTTTTTCACACTTTGTTTTTAATGTTAGATTAGCTTTGATAAAATCTAATTCTCAAAACACAACCGATAATATACACCCTAGGCCAATGATTCCTAACCTGTACCTCCTGCCCCCTTAAAATTAAAAAACTTTAGAAGCTGACACATTAAACTAGTGTTTCTTAAACTTTTTAGACAGCGGCTCAATAAAACTGAACTCTCTTAAATGTTTCACCCGATGAAGACAGATACCGGCCGCTAATGTTTATATAGATTCTCTCTCATTTCGCGATCCTTAAAAGTTTCGGAACGACCCAATATTGAATCATGATCCAAAAGTTGAAAAACGCTGTCTTAAACCATTGAATACCTATCACTGCTAGTTGCAGATGTAAAGTTTTGGAAATCTTTTCTTCTGTATCAGTTCTCATCTCTTAATGTGACAAAAATTAAGTTTGTTTTCCATTGAAAATAATTTTTAACTAATATATTCGTCTCGAAAATATTTCGTTTCTGTATTTTTTTGGATTGATCTTTTTTCTTTTACATCTTGAGTTATGTGCAATATGCAGGCAATTTCTTCATAATTTAATTATTTTCTATAATAAATTTCCGTTTGTTTGTTTAATTTCATTGCTAAATTTTTCTATTTATTGCCAGTTTTGTCGTGAAACTCAAAAAATGTTTAGGTTCTTTGTACTAAAAAGAAGTTGGTGTAACTACAAAAGAAAACTAGGTCAATTATATTACTATCGCTTGCAAGTTGTATTTAAATTTGGGATAGTCCTGCCAAGGTGTTTAATTTCAAATTGTTCCTTCAGAGAAGTAGAGAGAAAAAATTTTCAAAAAAACTCATCTTACGTAAACAATTAAAAATACGTCTACATAAAATATAAATATAAACTTCATTGTTTACAGAGCACGTACGATACAATTAAAAACGTATGTATGTACAATTCTAACCAAATATAGCTTCGACTGCACTCGTTTAATAGAAATTGTGTTGCAGAACCAATGCAACACAAGGCTTATTAAAACGTACATATATTCGATTCTACTCGATTGAAGTTTTAACTGCACATGTTTAAACGCTTTAATTTATATTTATGTTATCTACTTGCATACTGCATCTATTACTTACTTAGTTTTCGCTAATTTTTAGTTTGCAAACCTTCAAGAAACAACCATTCCTGCATACACATCTAGTAATAATTTGTAACTTGTTTTATACGACTTAAATGCATCAAAACATACTTATAATAACAACTAAAAGATTATAAGAGAAGCATTAATGCTGGAAATGTATGTTATCTTAAAATAAATAAAAAAATAAAACAAATAAACAAATAAAAATAAGCATCTGTGTCATATGTACGCAAAAACATACTATTCACTAAGAATATCAAATCGAAATATCCTTTCATTTTCTTTAAACAAAATTCGATTAAATGTAAGGATATCACACTTTGACTCTAAAGAGTTGTCAGTGGGTCATTAACTATTTCACCAAGTTATTTTTTTAAATTTTGTATTTGGCTTACTATGAGGTACATGCTATAGTAATACATTCATCTACTACTTATAAGATTTTGCAAATGCTATCAAACGTTGCAAACATAGAAAATTATTTTAGGATGTTTATAGTATGAAAATAATATAATATAAAATTATAATTAATATCAATTCACGAAAATATCTAAAAAATCACACATGGTTATATGCATGTATGTATTACATATGTATGTATGTATGTATGTATGTATGTATGTATGTATGTATATATGTATGTATGTATGTATTACATTAGTTCTGTTTTGATAACGATGAAATGCAATATTACAAATGCACATATTACAGAACTTTCTTTTGGATTTATTGGTGATCGAAAAGTATTTTTTGATATTTGGTTGACCATGCTGCTAACTTCTTCGAAAGTTTTCTAAAGATCAATGCTATTGTCTTACGAGCCACGTTACATATGTAACTGTGATTTGTTTCAGTCGATGAACCATATCCGTTATAGTTCACTGAGTCGCGTCCGTATATGTAGTTCGGTGATTTCTTCGTCGATAATTATCTTATACTAGTCTTCTAGTACCGTAAATAACAAAGCAACCCTAGAAGCTATTCAAAAATTCACCTCGCAATTTGTAAGAATAATGTTTGATATTTATTTCACATTCACGTACAACTTCACATAGTTTTAAAAATGATCCCATAATCCAAATGCTGACCGTCTCTTCCTATGCAATACTGCAATGGTTTGTCTCACTATATATATATGTTTTCTGGTGTTTAAACATTACGAGACTGCCAATCGGTTTCGTTTTTATAGTCAAACCGATTCTTCTCAAATTGATGACTCATAACAAAATGGTTTTCCTGTCAGAAAATTTAGCATCTCTACCGAGCATAAATTGTCTACTCAGTAAGCGTTGTATAGTGATAAGCTAACAGAAGTCGCTAGTACAATACAGTATGTAAAATAAATGGCAAACATTGCTCTTTAAAACAGTGAAATAAGTAGATTGCTTTAAAAATTTTACGGATGATACAGAAAAAGATTATAATATAATATATATAAATATTGTAGTATATAAATTATTTTAACCAATTTTTTTAATGTTTTTTAAAATATTCATTTTTATGATCTATGCACTTCTGCATTCGGTAGAACTACTTCTCAAAACATTGAGCCCATTGTTCGTCAGTCATCTCCAAGTTTTCGTAGGCTTCCACTCTCGCCTCTGGGGTATTAAATTTCAATCCACACATTGTGTCTTTTATGTATGGGTATAAAATAAAGTCACAAGGTACCAGATCGGGACATAAAGCGGTTGAGTCATCAATTCCGTTCGTGAAGCGGCTAAAAATCCTAATGTTTAAGACGCGTTGTGTGATGATGCATTGTCTGTAGAAAGATTCGTCCTCTTGGTCGTTTCTCGCGTATTTTTTGGAACACAGGTGGCAAACAAGTGATCGTATATTATTCAAGATTGACTGTGTGACGAATCTCTAGCGAAATAGTAGCAAGATGACAGGTACGTCCGAAAAAAGAAGCCACCATTTTCTTGCTAGAGCTTCATCAGCATTCCATAGTCGTGGGTTTTTCCTCGTCTTTGAAGACAGATTGTCGCTTGTTTTCTGGCTTGTAGCAATAAATCCAACTTTCTTTACCTATAACGATGTCGTACTCTGATTTTGCTCAACCTCGGTTGAATTTTTTAAGCATTTTTTGCACCAATTTATACACCCCTTTTTGTAAGCTTCCGTTAAATTATGTGGTATCCATCGAGCGCAAAACTTTCTGACGGCAAGATGACCATGCAAGGTAGTTCTGATTTGGATCATACCTATATCCAATGATGCCCGACTGTATGTGTAATGGTTGTCTGTCTTTATCACGTTATACATGTCGTCGATGTTTTCTGGAGCGACTGCAGTGGCAGGCCGTTCCTCACGATGCTTGTCTTTGAGCGAAACGCATCCACCCTGAAACTCGTTGTATTACCGTTCGACAGTCGTGAAAGATGGTGCTTTATTGCCAAGCAATCGCTTGATTTTTGCACTCTTGTCAAGTGAGACCGTCATTAACATCGTAGAATGGCTCGAAAACTTTTGCGCGTTAATTTCATTTTTCGCAAAACTCATTTTATTTAAAAAATTACTAAAAAGAGGCAACAAGTAATCTGCAAATGCTATTCGAACTAAAAAATCTCAGCGAATACGACAAAAATATTTCCGACAGCACCACCGTACGAGAAGTAGCTAAACCGCAAAACTTAAAGCAACGTTATGTATTATATACATTATTTTCGAATACTTTCTAGGGTTGCCTTGTAATTTACGCTTAATGTTCGGAAGTTAATTTGTAATTCTTTCTGTTGAAGTTGGTGAACTTCATTATTTATAATTATTCTCCAATCACTTGCCTCTAGACAATATCCGAGCCCATATCATATCTACATCAAAAATTATACAAAACCGTCCTCGTAATCGATGTGATAGACCATTTCTTTGTGTAAATATTGGGTGACTGCATATTTCTCTATTAGATTCTGTTTGATGTCTTTTTTGTACGCTGTCTTCTATATTGTAAGAGGTGTCCAATTTATACAATATAACACTTATCATATTGATTTTTTTTTTCTGTATTTTGTCTTACTTTGAAGTTATTCTCCTCTACAATTTTTTGAATATATTTGTTTTTTTTGTGTAGCAAGTCACCCCTACTTTCCTTTCTTTGTATTATTGATATGAACTCTTATACAGAAGTATCGTTGCGACCTAACTCATGTGTTGTGTTGTAAATTATTTTATATATTGAAAACGACAACTTCTGAAGTTTATTATTGAAATATAATTACAATATTTTAAATCATTGTCAAAATATTTGTAGTTTTATACAATTCCGACCACAAATCATGATTAGATTTTATTTGCAAAATTTTTTTATTACAAGAAACAATTTTTAAAATATAAGAAAACTATATACAGATTAGATATATATAGATTAGATGCAAAAACATTTGAGCTTCCAACCTACTTTTCGCCAATATTGATATATTTTTAAGAATTAATTGTACCAATAAATTAGAAAGTATACGTTTCCAAAATGCAATCAAGACATTCTTATAATATGAACCATAAATTGTGAAATTAGGTCACACTCAGCAAGTATGGTTTTCTTTAAAAGATTTAAATCGCTGAAACAATAGCAATCCTTGCAGTAGAGCGTTAAACAATTTATTCTTAAACTTGAACAATTCGAAATAGATAATAATATACTATGATAGTTTTTTGACTTGAAAAATAGCAGGTTGCCATAAAAAGTTTTTGTAGTAGTTTTCAAACACCCACACCCTACTTTGTGAAGGCGTTTGTAAATCATACACAATCATTGAAATTCGCGTATGTCAATAATTTCATATCACACATCGTACTATGAATTATAATTATTATTATCGTAAAAAAAGTTCCGATATTTACAGCAAAGTAATGCATGGTATAGTAAAAACTAATAATGTCAATAAATAATAATAACAATAAATTTGAATATTATTTTTTACGATAAAATGGTACAACTTATGACCAATGTATTATGAAATCCATCAGAGCTACAGCGTTTCTTTATTTAAAGCCAAAAACAAATAAAACTGAAAATCCTCTAAACTAGTCCTATAACCTGATTCGCTAGTATATATAAGGTTTTTATATCTGTAATAACATCAAACATAAAAGAACACTTAACGGACAAAGAAATATTATACGAAGAACAAAAAAATGTAAACAAAATTTCAAATAATAATAACTGTTAATTAAGTTAAAAAAATAGGAATCGTTTTTCTTTTATACAGAAGGCATTTGACATTAACCACATAAAACATGGCTCCTGCATGCTCTTATACATATCATTATGCGAGAGAAACGGTTTATATTGCCCAGAGAAGAAGGAGGAAGCCCTTTCTTTGATATAACAAATGCAGATAATAAATAACTAAATAACTTCAGAACGCATTTTCTGATCATAAGAAACAAAATCCTTCATAAACAATAATAGAAGCAGACAACAAAATTACGCCAATAATGTAAATTTATATCCAGAACAACATATAATCAGCTGCGTACAGTCTGAGTTCAATCCTATAGATATGTAGGTTGAATGAAAAGTTTCTCGGTTTTGGACTGATGAAGTGTGAGAAAAATCTGTAATAATAACAATAGTAATAATAATAAACATGCCCTTCATATTCCCCAACAGCTTAAAGCCAGTTATTATTGAGATGTATTCGGGGAGCGACTTAAGATCTTTTGCTATTAGTTTTCGCCTTAAACGAGAAGGAAAGTCTTCCCGGAAAGTGGTTCGGAATTAGAAGCAGGGGCTCCGAATAGTAACTTTGATTTAGTAGATAACTCGTTACTTGGACCTTAAATAAGTTGTTATTATCAAGGCAATTTGATTTGTATTAGGTAATGCACATAATTTAAAACCAAAAAGATATATTTCTTCTTGAAATAAAGTACTTCTGCGATGAAAAATTAAAATAAAAGATAACATTTATTGTTAACAACATACCAAGAAATTTGAAAACATATTAAAAAGAATTTGTTCAAAGTAAACAACTTCATTTTCGCACGCATAAATGACATCACTTGAAATTGATCTAAACCAGTTCCAGTTCTAACCTAGTTATGTACGTGTATATATTATAAAGATATGTATAGACTTACATAAATATTTATTTTCAAGCCAGTATTTTAGTCAAATGAAAGTAATTTTAAATTAGTTATCACTTTTCCATTAATTGACTTGTTTTATTTTAATACACACTGAAATATGCAAAATATGTTAATCAAAACATTTCAAATCCATTAAGAATTATCACTTTCATTAGTTTATGGTAATTTATTTAACTGTTTCATGTGTTTAAGTGTAATTTCTAGGAAAAATATGTAAAATTACTAATAACAGAATACGAATTATATATGTAAATATCCTGCTAATTTAAAAAGCAAAACATGTAAGCACTGTATATAGTAATTGACTAAATTATTCTTTATAAATAAATATAATCAATGATCAGCAATAAATCTATTTGTACACTCAATCAAGGTTATATGTAATGTATAACCATAAAAGTAGAAGTATGCAAGTACATCTTGAACTAAGTATCAAATATTTTTTAAAACTTGTGCAAAACCTTAACCTACAAACAATTTTCAATGAATAAAATTTATAATACTTAGGTATTACAAGTATATTTGTCCACAGATGGTAAAATAATTAGTACTATGATCAGATTTAGGACATAGAAGTGAAAGAAGATCTAAGTATTCACTGTTTTAAAAAGATTGACACGAAGGTTACTAGTTTTTTACAAAAAGTTATTTTACTAAAATATATACAAATTTTATTATTGTAGCTCTTTGTAAACAGAATAATCTAAAATATAGCGTATTTATTAAAAAGTAAACTAGTTGAATAAAGGAAACAACTCTATTATCGAAAAGATATTGATTAAGATGCATTTGATCAATAAGGTTGATATATAACCCCTTTCCACAATTAACTATTTGTAAATTCTGTATAAGCATTTCGACAACCAAGTTGTCATCATCAGCAGATAATTTCAAAGTGTCGCACCTGGTAAAACACGGCGAAAAAAATTGCACGAAAAAACAAACTCCGTACGCGATCCTCACCGTTCAAAACCGAATTGAATGTTTAGAGTGCAATAGACAATACATCGGCCAAACTAAAAGATCGATCGAAACCAGGTATAAAGAACACCTTTCGCACATAAAATTCAACCGACCGGAAAAATCGGGTATAGCGAGACATGTATTAGAAAATAACCACAGTGTTAATATGGATTGTTTACATTTGATAAAGAACGTGTACAATTATCGCGAACTGGACGCGTATGAAAGCATGCACATCTTAAAGAATTTAAGCCATGTGGTGAACTTTAATGACGCCGGGCCCTTACAAACCCCTCTTTTCTCTCTACTGAAAGACAGGAGGAACAATATCATAAAACACACATAAATCACTTGCTTGACCATAATAACCTTTTTCAATGTAGTGCATGTTAGTTTAAGTAAAAGTATTTTTTAAAAATCTTGTGAAACAGACACAGTGCACATCTTGGTTTTGAACGGTGAGGATCGCGTACGGAGTTTGTTTTTTCGTGCAATTTTTTTCGCCGTGTTTTACCAGGTGCGACACTTTGAAATTATCTGCTGATGATGACAACTTGGTTGTCGAAATGCGTATACAGAATTTACAAATAGTTAATTGTGGAAAGGGGTTATATATCAACCTTATTGATCAAGTCAATCAACCACAGGCTCCATCAAATTCAAATAAGATGCATTTCGCTTGAAAGCCTGTCAGTTAAAGTCGACCTCGAATCGTTTATATCATTGGTAGTGAAAAGAAATATATTTCCATCTTTCAAATAGAAATTAAACTATTAGAACGAAGGAAAATACAGTAGTCACGCATCCGATGAATTGAATAACTAAGTTATCACTGCACGTAAAAGGAGTACTGAAATATGGCAGATGTAATAGTTGAATAAGCTAACTACCATGATATATTGTTTAGGGTATTGTTTAGGATAAACCACGAGGAAAGAACTATTTGTCGAAGAGATTCAAGATAAATGATCCTTCAATAGGCAAAGTACAACATAATCAATATTGTCGACAATAGAGTTCTTTTTTTATTCAAATATTAGGCCCTGCGCCATGCTTCAAAATTTGTCAATTGTGCAACTTACGAAATATGCCTAAGTGTAACCATTGTATTTATTTTCCTACATTTAGATACGAAAGATGAAATATAAATAATTCCTTTTCAAAATAAACCATGAACTATTCACAATCAGAATCGATGCACGTAATCGGCTTTGTTCTAACTTGTCAGATATATACTTTTAATGTATAGATTAGGCATCAGCTGATTGTCGAAAACAGTAAAACGGCAAACAATAAACATGGCGGTATATAGACACTAGGATCACAGATTGGAAAATTTCAACATTGCATTGGTAATTTTCAGAGCTGTAAAGTTAAATTATTATTTGGCATCTTTTAATATTAAGAAAAACACAATTACAAATTCTTAAATATTCAATAACAGCATAAATGGTAGAATTATTTGAACAGAGACAAATATCGTTAGTTAAAGTTTGATATGATATGAGATTATTATATTTATGGCTCTTCAGTAAATAAGAATTCTCTATTTTGTATTTTTTGTCACATGATTCTAAAGTAATATTAAGGAAGGAGCTGATGCGTTCCAATAAAAATCTTTACACAGTTTTTAATTTAAATCACTCCAATGATAGGTATATTATATATATATACATATTTTTATTTCTTAAGTAAAATAAATGTAAACTTGTACCTCCGAGGGCGGCATGAAATATTCTTAGCCTGGCCATGAAAATACTGTTTTATTTCCAATATAAACACTTATTTTTCTACATGAACCCCTTTAACTCTATAAACTTGATACAGAGATGCTTAATTTTTTTTTACCATACGCAATGTAAGATTGCGCGAATCGTTAAAATGAACAACATGGATATGTACTTTGTCGTTGAAGCCAAATCTCTTTCCAAATACAATGTGGAAGCAATACATACAATAGACCAAATATTTCTTGCTTGGGTGATTCATGATAAATGAATTGCATTATCGCAATACAATTAAATTCTATTCTTCCTTCTAAACGAGACTCATGCGATAAGATAAGTCTTATTACACTTGTTCTTTAATATACTATTTTCTAATTTACTGTCATAACAACGCTAATAAAACATGGAAACTTACTTTTACAAGAGTGATCAACTGAAATGTCATATCAAATTCAAACATTAAAAAATCAGAAGCAGAAATATGAAACACAAATGTGAACTAAATATCAAACAATTACTTAGAACTTTCAAAAAGTGATTCCTGCCAAAATTCAAGATGTTTCTATTTGCTGAATTATTTTCTAGAATAGAATTATTCATGAAGTAAATAGTCTCTATTTATATACTATCTTCTTCTGGGCTTCCGGGCTGGAACCGTGTTACTGGTATAACTGCCGACGTTTCGTACCCACTCGTATGGGACATCTTCAGGGCTCAATTACTGCTACTCTCTGTCACACTGAAACTGGAGTTTCAGTGCGACAAACAGTAGCAGTAGTTTATATAAATTTATGTCGTAAAACGGTTCCATAAAATTCACGTTTTATCAGACTGGTTCACCATCATGCATGAACCATATGCATTTTTAATATTTAATGATGCAGTTTATAGCATTTCTGGTAGGTCGTTTTATAAAAAAAATACCAATAATTTTGATCAAAAAGTACAAAAGGACTAATCAAGAAATCGATAATACCGCCACACATTATTTGAAAACTAATGTTGATGCCTAGACTGAATAATAGCATACAAATTTTCTTCTTGCAAGCAATGTAAATTGTAAAAATTAGTGATAATAGTTCTTGTAAAGTCAACTTCATCTTTAAAGAACACAGTTTGAAAAAGATAATGACGGGCGCATGTTTTCAACATCCATTCATAAAAGCTACTCGTCGTGGGAAGTCATTCGTGTTAAGTCTCTGTACTTTTTGCAAATGGCAAATAGTATGAATCGAATTGGTAAAGGATGGTTTGGGAAACGATCTGCGTAAATTCTTCTTGTTTTAGCTCTAACACAATGTACCAAACTGTACCATATATCAAATACATGTCAGACATCTCTTCAAAAGTATAATTTGCCATTTTTGTACAATTAATTAGAAAACAGTTTAAAAAAATTAAACACAAAAACACAGTTGTATGATTTTCACAAAATATTTTTCTCGAAAAAGTGTAACATTTGTTTCGTCAGTTTCGTCACTGTGACTTCTTCGGACTGAAATGTAAATCTAACACAAGCGGAATATTTTCCAGTCAACTAAACTATTTTCAGGGTAGGCGTGATATACAATTACAACGAAGTAAGTTTAGCAGGGGAGAACTGTTCAAATCTACTTGGTCATTTAATAAATTTAATAAATTACTACATTTTTTGTTTGTTTATTTCAATCATTTCGAATAATGATAACTTTAACCCTTTAACCCTATTTTCTTAATGTAAAATGGTGAACTCTGAATTAAAAGATTGATTAGAAGTATTTAAATGTACTACATAGTTTTTTGTTGAGATTTGTTTGTTTTCTGATATTCTGGTTTGCATAGACCTTCCAATTTGGCCGATATATATCTCAGAGCAACAAGAAAGCTTATATTATCTCTATTTTTTGGACTTATTTATTTTGTCTTTGTTAAATTTTCCTAACTTATTGTTAGTTTAAAAAGCAATATCTACATCACGTCAAACAGTCGGATATATTGTCTACATATCTATGCCAACATTGGAAATTCCTAAACAACGGATATCCTAATATCCAGTGTACCATGGAAACTGAAAAACGTTTCCGTTTTCCTTTTTGTACACTTTGATAATTTGTAACAACAATACCATAAAGTTGGACTGCTGTAAAAAGCCTACCAACTCTTAATTTTTACTCAAACTATCCAACAAACCATAACATAAAATTAATACGGTTATTGCATTGAAGAATAGAGTATCAAGAATAAGTCACCCTAATTTTTTTAAGAAAAAATTTTATCTTGCTGCATGTTTTTATGACAATGAATTAATAGAAACAAGGTCATTATTAATGATAGATAGACGGATGAGGCAACGGACCTAGAGAATATAAGATACATTAAGTTACCGTTCATACCACAAATGACATTATACAAGTTCTTGGGATTGATAATCTGCACTCGAGGTTTGAATTTTATAATTACAACCTAATGAAAAGGTTTTGCACAAACATTAAAGATAAAACAATCCTAATAGAAGTATGTTACATGCACAATTTGTCTTGTGTTCACATTTTGCCGTTACCGTTGTACATTGTGGAATTGCTAAAGTTTATGGAATAATTATTTGAACAACTTTCGTTTCTTTGACAAATTACTCTTATCGCCCTCTCATATTTGTCAGCCTAAGCTTATAATCAATACTATTGAATTTTTATTTTAATTAGTAGATTTGTATGATTATCGTTATAATTTTTATTTGAAGTTATTCAAAGTATTTTTGTATTTTTCCAGCGTTTTTTTTTCCTCTCTTCTCCGTGACGTCCTGTGATTAGCAGTTAATGGCTGCTCATATCGTTCTCTATCGATTGCAGCGTCTACAATTAAGAACGTTCACGTCATTAAAAGTTTAACTTTGAATATCGATTGTGCATATATATTTAAGTAAGGAATTCGTCTAGCAACATTATTACTTTGGAAAAACAATGCCCATCGATTTATTTCTCGACTTATAATTGGATTGTGACAGATAAGTCGATAAACCTCGACACATTGCGCATCTTACTAGAAGGACGATTTTCTCATTAAATAACCCTCAAAACCAAGCCCGAGCATTCTTTCCTTTCCTACCTTTTGTTACTTGTTAATTTTTGAATTTACTGGGTTAGCATTTTTATGGAGTTTTCAATCTGTTTCGTCGTTTCAATCTGTTAAAGAAGACGGAGCTTAATCTGCTGGCTTAAGGATTTAAACGAAGCCATCTGGCATCTGCTCTTCGATTCAAAATAGCAGGAAATTGCAATTAAGCTAGGGATCAAGGACGTTCGTAATTATTATCATATAAATAGTTTATTGCTATTTATATTTGATTTATAAGACTCTGGAATTAATTGTTTGGTTTACATGCAACCGTTCAGTCTAATTACTGGATCATTTAGTAATGTTTAGATCCTGATTTGTGACATTTCAGCAATAGTTTAAATGTAATGGCGAGCTGGTTAAATTGGAGGTATTTATACAATTATTTATTCAATTATTAAGTATAATTAATTGCTTTAACAAGTTATTGAGTCGTTAGATAGCGTTTATTATTTTATAAGTTGGCACACTTACAGGTGTAACTCAATTAAAAGACTCGTTGATAAACCTTTCCCTATTTAAATAATATTTATAATATTTGATAATTCTTATTTAGTCTATAACTCTAATATATTTGCTAGTAATTGCTCAAGATTTAAATATTATCTTCATAAATTTGTTAGCTCAAATTTAATTAATTAAGGGCCCCTTTAGTAAATAGATCCTGATTCATTAGTGAAATATTAACTTTATATACTTGTTAACTCTAACTTAATTAAGAGCTCATTGGACGGTTAGCCATAGTTGTTTATTTTTGCTAGCTGACAATTAATTAGTAAACCGCCAGCTAATTACAATAGTTTTTTTTGCTGCGCATAATCTTTTGCATTTCATAGATAAATTATACGCCATAAGGTCAGTTATTTAATATAATTATATTATTAATTCAGTAGTGAACTGAACATTATTTTCTGATGTGATTTGTTGCTATTACTTTGTTTTTTTTTTGTTGTTGGGAAGTGTATATTATATATTATAGTGTAAACCAATTATACGTGTATGTGGGGATGAGTAATTAGAGTTTTAAACTGTAACTGAGACGGTTTCTTTTTTTAAATACATATCTAGTTCATATTTTTTTTAATACCGTGTATTGCAAGATATTAAAACAAACACAATAAACTTGTAATAGTCTTTAACTTTTCGTTTTTTGCTATGAAAGCACCCCCCCCCCTTCTCCTTTTTCTTTATTAACTAAATATCGAGCATATTTTGTCGATCCGCTTTTACTTCCGCATTGGTATAGTGCTTTCAGGGTAACAATACTGGGACGTCCTATTAAATCTGACTAACAGGACCTGCCGCTCACTCTCCGAATCTATTTCTTGACCCTGAAGGTCAAGTAAAGGGATCTTTTAAGGTGAGAATACGGGAGCTTATTTATTACCCTATTAAGCACAAGACGGGACATTACAAATATTGCATTGATCATTATTAAAGCACGATGTTGAAAATGTAAGACAAAAAATTTCGAATTTTTTGAAATTTTACTATGGAAAACCATGTTATTTTACTGTCAAATAAAATTATACAACACTACATTATTATAATTAATCATTTTATGTCAATATTTTGCCTTATTAAACATTTCTTTAAATGCTTTTTTACTTAAAAGTACATACGACAACCTTTGCCCAGAATAATGTCTATAATTTAAAAATAATTATTTGTCAATCATTAACATTTGTCAGTTTTACGTTCATTATTTTCGCCTCCATTACTTACCTCATTTTTGTGACTAAGCAATTTGTAATATACACTTTCAACGAATACACCGATATACATATTGTATGTATGTACATATATGGTATTTCGATTTTGCAATGGAAATGCGCATTGTCAAAAGACGGATATGCAATATGATATAGTATTTTATTATATCAGTCTTACTGATTTATTGATGATTTTATATCATGTTTCCCAATCTACATTACTTTTAAGCAATTCGTATGGCCTCACTAATGGCAATACAATATTTCTATATTAGGGTTGTCGACTCAGAATTAATCGTAAAATCATCCTAGCTGATGATTAGAACTTTTGACCATCCCATAAATATATATATATACATATAAATCTTGCATTATTTAAACGTAAAGAAGATTACACGGCTAAACTTACTTCTGTATATTATTCAATGCTGATTTCTTGAGTATTTTTTTCCTAAAAACTTAGAAAGGCAATTTCTCATTTGTCCTCGTAATGTTTATTTAATTTACACATCCTAAATACACAAATTAGTTCTAAAATATTATGAAGAAATATAGTTGCTCGAAATATAAACATTTGATATTATGTAAACTGCAGAATTTGAAATCATATTTATTTACACGAGAAAGTGCAATGTATTCTTTATTTTTATATTTCTTGCTTTTTATACAATGTATGAATTAGGTTATATTAACACATTTTATATATCTTATATATTTAATACATTAACAATATATTTCCCATAAGCCTACTTTATGTAATATTTCTGGGGCAAATTATCGAGGAGAGTAGAACAATCAACTTCAATTTTACAAATTTAAAAACGCTTTTTACAACATCTATAGAAAGGATATCTACATATATATATATATATATATATATATATATATATATATATATATATATTTATATATAGAATGTAGGAAGACGAAAGTTTTTATTTTGTTCTGTAAATCAGATTTCTACAGCTCCTATCACGTTTTAGTTGAGAAAATACACAACTTTTTGTCGATTGTGGGAAGAGGTAATTATTAGAAGAAGCCAAATCAGGGAGATATAGAGTATATTCAAGTAAATCAAATCCTAAATAACGAATGCTTTCATTAAGTAGCTTTCTATAATGGCGACATGCGATTTGTATGGAGAACATTATCCTACACGATTTAGATAATTACAAACAACTGAGGCCAGAACTTTTCCAGCAGATTCTTTTAGAACAGAACTGGTTAGATCTTAGACAATCGATGTGCGTTTATTCCATTAATTATCGCTTTTTTTAATCCAAGTTTCGTTCACGATAAAAATAGGGCAACATCTCTTTCAAACCGGGCACAGATTGAATGCGATGCCTCTACATTTGAAGATTTTTTTTACGAAAATATATCAAGGAACATAAATAGACACAATATGAACATCACCCAAAAATAAAACAATCCATAAAATCTTTAATTCATATAAAAGGAGAAAATCAGTCGAGGTGGTGATCACGTTTGATGGATGAAGAAAAGAATTTAGGAAGCAAGAATATTAAAGAAGAGCGGTAGATGCAATCCAAGGAAAAGGTGCAAAGAGAAAATAAATTAATTGGGAATAAAATACAAAATAGAAGGGCCCGAAAGAAGACACCTAAATTAAACAACAATAATAACAACGACACTCGAGTCCTCCCTCAGGACTTACATGCACCAGGGTGACACGCGTAAGATAGATAGGTAACAAATTAAGAAAAACGAAGCAGTTATAGTTTTTATTACATATACAGGATTATATATTTTTAATATCTGGTGAATCATCTTTACTTGCGTGAAGGGTTTCCATTCATAGAGGCATGGTAAAAATTAAGTTGTTAATTACCTCTTTCGGCACATTATTCCATTCTTTTATGACGGTGGTCGTAAGTTCATTTTTGTTACTAGTCTTTCGCGGTCTTTTAACCACCCTTTGTTGAATTATGTATCCCATATTTTCAATAAGATGTATATCAGATGACTGCCCTCGTCATGAAGCGCACCATTTTCACAAGGCGCACCATTTTCCTTGAAAACAACATTTTATTTTGCAAGAGTGTAGCTGAAAAGAGAAAGAGTCCCTCTCTAAAAATGTCTATATATTTAACCCTATTAATATTTCCCTCGCCGCGATATTTCATTGTTTTGTGCAAAAACTTGTCGTTCTATTGTTTATCTCACCCAGGTACGACTGCTAAAGCTTATCCAGTTATGCTCCCATCCTGTTGCCCAGTTTATTCGCCGACTTTTTTTAAATGTTTTAAGAATTGTTTTCTTTCGACACTCTTTTATACATCTTCATACTGTGTAAGTATCGCTGTTTGGTGTGTTTACTTCTCTGCGAAACTACTGCTGTCACTTCGCGCACACTTCGCCGTTCCTTTATCACTTCTTTTAATTACGTTATAACACGGTTAACAGCTGACAGCTTATTTGGCGATACGCTGCACCAGGTTCACTCTGACCTACAATGAATGTGAAATCTTTTAAATCTGTTCTGTAGTATGGTTGTAATAATAACATTAAACTCAGACTAAACGGTCTTAATATGTTTACCCTATTATACTTATAAGCAAGCAGGTCATTTTCCCTCTTTCTCCGAATTTGAATAATAAAGAATTTCTAGGTTTTTATATGGCGTCTATTTTACTCTGTCACCCCAGTATACACAGTCTACCGCAGAGAAAACCGAACTTTTTTAAAATAAAAACAAGATTACTATTTTGGTCAAATTCATTTATTTTATTCAAAGTAGTCGCCTTCGGCTTCAATACAAGGTTTTGCACGGTTAATTAACATGTTGAATGAATTTTTAAGTTCATCTTTAGAGATGTCCTTCAAGACGCCTTTTAAATGGCTTCGACGTCAATATAAAGGTGTACTTTCATCGACAAATGTAGTTTGAAGAATAGATAGAAATCACAGGTGGCTAAATCCGATAAATACGGTGAATGGTTGATAGTTAAAATGCCATTTGTGGTTACAAAATCAGTGATAAGCGTCGAGCGATGAGATGGTGCATTATTCTATAACAAACGCCAGCTACCATTTTCACGATATTGAGGGCGCACACGACGAAAACGCACCAAAAAAAATATACGGCATTGACTGTTTGACGAGTTGGTACAAACTTTTTGTGCGCTGTGCCTTTCGAATCATAAAAACAAAATGCTTCTATTCAGAGCTTTGACGCTTTGTGTCTGGATCATATTAAAAACACCACGCCTCATCGCCAGTTACAATAAAATACCTGAAATTTTCATCTTTTTCTGAATCTTTAATCAAGTCTGTACAATGTTGAAATCGGAGCAATTTTTGATCATCAATTAGCTTCTATGGTAAAAACCTTGCACAAATCTTTCTCAGTCACAAATGCTGTGTCAAAATGCGATGAATTAAATTTTTGGAAAAATTTAATTTCATTCCCACGTATCGCAAAGAGGATTTCGGCTCATTTCTAATTAATTAATAAATTGATAAATTAAAGTACGTCATCGTTCATGTCCGTACGACCGTCTTTAAACCGTTTATACCACCACTATACACACTCGTACATGATAAACACGCATCACCATACACCTGCTTCATCAAATTGAACGTTTTGGTAAACGATTTACCGAGTTTAAAACAGAAGTTGAAAGTTCAAAATTCATTTTTCGACCAATGCCAAATACGCAATGTTACTTTATGCCCAATTACTTTGCTTCTAATGATGCAAATGTCATGATATTTTAACATAACATTGGTGAAAGATCTACCTTACCAATGCATATTTCTTAATAGATGGCACCACTAAGAATAACTATTTTAAAAAAGTTCGGTTTTCTCTACGACAGACTATGTATATCAGCAATTGTAGTTAGGAATATGGATTAAGCAAATATGTAAGTGAACCGAAAAAAGAATACATCAAGAACATATAACTTTCTTTATTGAACATATTTTTAAAAATAAATAAAGTTAAATTTAAATAGCTTTCGTACAAAATTAATAATTTTTAGTAAAAAAAAGGTTAATAAAATTGTGAATCTAATGAATATTAATTATTTGGATTAAGGAAAAAATTACATTATTTATTTAAATTAGATATAGACATTATATTTAGACATTAGAATAAAACAGGAATTGTCTTTATTTACGAATATTAATTTAGACTGTTCGTGACCGTGGACGCATGCCGTATAAATGAAACAATTTAACTAATGATTCCTACTTTCAAATATTTGCCAGTCAATTGTTGAAACCTTTCGAATATACTACATTTTTGCTAATCATTCTGCAAATATACGTTCTCCGATATACACTTCGACAATTGCTCCTTAATTAATATATTTGAAATATTTTTTTTTCATTATCAAAATTAGAATGATTAAACAAGAATAATATTTATTTAACACTTAATGTTATTAAAAAAAGACTTGTTACTACAACATGAGCAATTAAGGTATTGTAATGATTAGTCTTAAGTAAATTTCATTATACATAACATTCCGATTATACTATACATGAATATCCTTGATATATGCTAATTTCGGAAGCTACTCTTTCGCGTTACGCATCATGATTTTGGTGTATTCCTAAACACATTGTATTAAAACTGTTGTGCACATTATAAACTACCTATATCACATTTTATGATCTGGTCTAGTGACAAAGCATTTTTCCAATCTACGTACATAATACGTATACGTGAAGGTTAGGTGTGTCTAAATAACGGTTTTATGATAAAAGTACGGATTATTAAACATTCTAAAGACCAGAAAACCTTATTCACATTCAATCTGTACCGAAAATTTAATTTTCATTCCACATTTATTTCTTATATAATTCACATTTCACTAGTAATTTTCTCTAATTAACTTACTTAATCTAGTCTTTAAACTGCAAACAAACCGATAATAAAACTGCGTCCTAGGAATAAAAACACCATTAAAGAAAATGATGTTAGTCGAAAATAAACATAAACTTGGACAAGATATAACGTGCATTAAAAATTTAAGTCAATTAAAGATTAATTAAATTTAATTAGTTTAATTTCGATACTATAAAGGGTAACTTTTTATTGATAAACTGATTACACAAAGAAGATACTGGAGTCTAATAATAACTGTTTTTTTGACAGTGATAAAGAATAGAAACGAAATCAAATTTGCAAAAGATTTAATTCATCATGAATGTCAAGATATATTACGACCAAGGACTGAGAGCTTTAAAACGTTTAATAAAAGTAACATAAACAAACTACAAGATGACTTACAACTCACGCCAGAGGTTAACGCTTAATTATTTTTTATTGTTATATATTTTTATTCGCTTTTAAGCATAATAAAATATACAGCTTGGAAATTTATATGCACTATACATGGAGGATTACATCTTTTAAATAGCCTGCAATTTCTACATCACAAAGACATGTTCTCTCTAATATATGCTACATTACGGCTTTTAAAGTTCCAGACTGTATTTGTCTAATTTTTATACGAATGTTGTCTCTGAATTCTGCGTGGTTTCAAGACTTAAATACATAAATTTTATCCTTTCGATAGTCCTATAAAAAGAAAACAGGAGTCGTCAAATCAGGCGATTTCAGTTTTTGACGAAATTGATCTGTCTCCAAACATACCCCTTAATAAATGCTTTGTGGCTTCAACAGTATGACTATGGCGCCTTCTTACTGAAACCACATATCAAGCCTGCCCTGAATCACAAGGCGTATAAAACAATCTCCATTTTCCATTAATCTATTATTGGCGCTATTTTTGAAAAAATAATGTTCAACAAAGAATGAAGAAACACTGCACCATACTGTGGACTAATGTGAGCGAAGTTCATATCGGTGAAAAACACTTGGATTTTCCGTAACTCATAATCTGGGACTCTATTTTATTGACATAGTTATTAAAATCAAGCGGTATATAACTCCGTTTTGATTTCTAACTACAGAGTGATTTTAAATGATTGAGGATGGTTTAAAATTCCCGCTTCGAAAATTTTTTGTTATGTTGGCCATAGAGGCATAACAGTTGCGTATTATCAGTGGCGTTTGCAAAGGGAGTTTTGACATTTTGAAAATAATGCTTTATTAACAAGACTATTTTTAACTAAGACCTTGATTTTGAGAATTACACGTTTTAAAAACGCCGTTGTAACTATGAAACAGGAATCTAAAAAAATATTCTCCAAAGTTAAATGTAAGATATACTAAAAATGAATTTGGTTATGCGATGTATTATATTTGAAATATGTTACATATTTTATAAAAACAAATAAATATGGCATCTTTTTATTTCAGTTGTAATCTATAATTTATTTTAAATAATTGTCATTTAAAACATTTCATCTTGTATAGTAACATCATATTATACAAAAAAATTGTACACTAAAAATTACATTTAGCTTTTATAATAAATGCTCAAAATGTCCACCGTTGCTTATCAAACATAAATTAACTCTATTCTTTACACTGTCGAACACATTTACTAAATGAGATTGATCGATTTGATTCACTTCGTGAACAATTGCTTCTTTTAACTCTTCTACGGTGTGGAATCGATTTTGATATACTTTGTTTTTCAAGTGTCCAAACAAATAAAAGTCTAGTGGGGTTAAATCAGGAGATCGAGGAGGCCACCTATCTCTACTTATTAGTCTGTTATCAAAAAATTCCTGCAAATATTGCAAGGTATTAGCGGCAACATGTGGTGGGGCTCCATCTTGTTGGAAATAACCTCTTTGTAATTCATCTTCATGAAGTTCATTTATTAAGGGTTCTAGTAACTGCTGTTGATACCGTTCTGCAGTTAGTGTATCATAAAAAAAAAATAGGACCTATTATTCTACGTCTAGACATGGCAAGGAATACTCCCACTTTTAGCGGATGCAAGCCAGTTTCTATAAAATTATGAGGATTGTCTGTTGCCCAAGTCCTATAATTTTGGCTGTTAATATAGCCCGATAGATGAAACCAGGCCTCGTCAGACATAAATGTTAAATTCAATATTTCATCATCATTCAGGTGCTCATTAAACCAATGACAGTACTGAATCCTTCTGTCAAAATCTGTACCGTACAGTTGCTGCGTAACAGTTACACGATATGGATGCATATGCAAATTTTTTATTAAAGCTTTTCGAGCTGAACTGTATGATAAATCTAAAACATACATACATAACATGTAAATAAAAAGCAAGCTTTAAAATAAATATAGCATACCTGTCTGAGCTGCCAATTTTCGAATTGACTTGTTTGGGCTCACTTGTATTCTGTTTCTGATATCTTCAACAACACCTTCGGTTAGCACTGTTGGTCGACCAGAGGACTTGCCTTTACATATGCAATTTTTGTTTTCATACCTAGTCACAATTCTATCCCTGTGTTGAGCGAAAACTTTGTACGTAACAATTTCATTGGGATACTCTTCATGAAATTGTTGTAAACAAGATTGCAAGGAGTAAGTCCATGACCCGTCTTCCTGGCGAGTACCACTTCGATAATGAGCCTTTAAAATAAAGGCATTTTGCTCTTCAGTAAACATGTTATTCTTCAAAAATAAAACAGGTTTATGTTGTATAAAATAAATTTTTGTATAACATACCTAAACAAGGTAAATTCTTGCACAGTAGTTTTAAAAAAAACTGTTTATTATAGAAAGTTAATGTAGAGATAGAAAAAAAGAAATAAAACACGAAAAATAAGCACTATAAGAACACAATAATACAGAAACAGACGAGACGACAATGGGTACAAGTTTTAAATTAATTTGACATTACACTATCTCAAACAGCCACATTCGAAATGTAAAATACACTAAAAATTCTGGCGCCAAATTCAAAGCATCCTCAATCATTTAAAATCACTCTGTAATTCTTGAAATTAAATAGCTTTATGCATAACTGGAAATCTGCAGACCTTAGTTTTCGGACGAGTGTTATTTTATAGGGATACAAACTTAACGATTTTAAAATGCGTTGCGTGGACGTTCAAACTATAACGTATTCGAGTCCATGTTCATGGCTCTTCGTTTACCTTAAACATGAACAATCATATTTTCATCATATTATTCCATAAAACGTCCAACTAAAAGACTTTGATCTGTTGATTAGTGTAATGTTCAAGAAAATCAGTCAGGGAGTTTTGAGTATAATAGTATTATACACAATATGTCGCAGAGAAAAGCGAACTTTTTAAAATAGTAAGAGAGAGAGTAATAGAAATTGCGCATAAAGTAACAGTATGTATTTGGCGTTGGTCTAAAAATGAAATTTGAACAAAGAGCGAATATCAAGTTCCGTTCTAAACTCGATAAATCTTTACTGAAACGTTTAATTTGATGAAGCAAGCCATGCGTGTTTATAACGTACTAGTGTGTATGAGTGGTATAAACGATTTAAGGACGGTCGTACGGACATAAATGACGACGAATATCCTTGTGCAAAAAATCTGTGGTTACGGAGAGCAACGTCAAACTTGTGCGATACGTAGGAATGGAATTAGATATGGAAACATCCAAGCGACGAAAGACCGAAAAAAGCCGATTGGAGAAATTTGGAGAAGCTGTTTAGAGAAGAAAAGTGAAGATAATGTTGACTTGTTTTTATAATTCGAAAGGCATAGTACACAAAGAGTTTGTACCAACTAGTCACACAGTCAATGCTGTATATTATCTTGATGTTATGAAGAGTCTTTTGACACGTATTTGTCGTGTGCGCCCTCAATATCACGATAATGGTAATTGGCGTTCATTACATAATAATGCACCTTATCTCATCGTTCAACGCTTATCACTGATTTTCCAACTACAAATGGCATTTTAACCATCAGCCATTCACCGTATTCACCAGGTTTGTCCCCCTGTGATTTCTGTCTATTCTTCAAACTATATTTGCCGATGAAAGGACAGAATTATGTCGATGTCGAAGCCATTAAAAGGGCGTCTACAGCGATATTGAAGGACATCTCTAAGATGAACTTTAATATTCATTCGACATGTTAATTGACCGTGCAAAACGTTGTATTGAAACCGAAGACGACTACTTTGAATAAAATAAATGAATTTTAGCGAACTAGCAAGCTTTTGTTTTTATTTTAAAAAAGTTCGGTTTCTCTGCGACAGACTGCGTATATCATATCATATCATCTAAATAAGGGTGGGTTACACGATATCCCTGTCATATGATATTTCTAACCCGTATTAGTTCCTTTATCAAGATTAACATTAAAATCTATAATCAAAGAGTTTTATATTTTTTAAACCGAAGTTGTGCACTCTACGTTGGGACTACTGATATGTACTTGATGGCTCGAATGATATTCCTTCCTATAATAGATTGTCTGCAACGTGCCGCAGGACAATAAATAAACGCCCGTATTCTCACCCATCATTTTGCTTGAACTCTAGGGTGCTAAAACTAGCTCAAGAGATAAACTTAGAGAATAGGGGTGCGAGAGTTCCCTGTCAATCAGATCTAATAGGACACCACACTGATTACTAAAAAGTCCCTTAATTAATGAAATCGAAGCTAGCAAATAAATGAAAGTATATTTTTATCAAGATCAATCACGAGCAAATAAATTAGAGTTATCGACTACTTTAAAGTTACCAAATTTTTCATAAGCAATACTTAAATAAGGTAAGTATATCAACAAGCCCTTTAATTAATTTACGGCTGTGCGTGTGCCAATTTTAACAATAGATGCTATCTAACGAGTCAATAACTAGTTAAAACGATTGATTCTACGAAATATATGAATAAATATTTGTATAAATACCCTCAGTTAAGTAGTTTATGTATGAAGAGTAGCATACATAATGGGCTACTCACAGAATGATGATTTCACCGATTACTTTGCTCAGATAATTTAAGTTAGATATTGACATATTGTTGCTGGGCAGGCAACTCAAGTTTAAATACTTTACAACTTCTACTCTCAAGCAATCTATTCTGCACTAACGAACATTACATATCGAGAGATAGACATTATCTAAAAACTCTACTATATGTTTAAGACATTTCAGATTTTTAGGAGAAAACAGCCTATAAGAAAACTGATTGGTGTGTTAATTATGAACTTTTTGAACATTATATGTTATAGAAGAATTTCATTTACTTCATACATAATGATTTTTAATCGGAAAAAGGAAAACGAATGTTACTAAAACTAAAAATTCATAAGTTTTTGAAATATAAATTCTTATACATAAAATTATAAAGTTCTTTCGTTCTTGAATCTCACTATTCCGTTTTTCTTTGCCTATTAAGAGTTTTTCTATTTCTATGGAATATTTATATAATAATGGTTTTTAAGAAAATATATAATTTAATCCATTAAATGTTCTAGAATTCAATAAAACCAAGGAAACCATGAACTATTTACTTTTAAGCGACAAGACTAATTTAGAATATAAATATATGTACGTACAGGCATACATATGTATATGTATTTACATTTTTTTAAATTTAAAATTCTAATTATGAGCGTAACTAAAAAAGCTTACCTAACAGTGAAACAAAAGAGTTACAACTTTTTGGATAATTTTATTTTTTAATCTAATCCCGCTTAACTTCAATGCACTTACGCCATCTGTCCTACAACGACTTTATTCCATCGGAAAAAAAATATTTATGTTGGTCCTCAAAATAGGTATTGGTCTCCTCTTTCAGTTTTCGTGAGCAAAATTATCTCCTCTAAGGCGCTCCTTCAAATTCCCAAATAAAAAGAAGCCAAATAGAGAATAATCTGGACTATATGGCGGGTGGTCTAACTCAAAGAAATTATAAATGAGAATGAGTTGACTTTAGTTGTCTTATTAACTCGTCAATTGTCATGAATGATAAGAACGTATATCTGGACGGTTTTGGCTACAGCCATAAGTAATTACGTTATTGTTAACGTATTATCATAGGTAATTGCTATTATAGTGATCGCTTGTGACATGTATTCAACAAGAATAACACGTGCTTAGTCCTAAAAAACGGTGGCCATGAACTTTCCAACTGAACATGCTTTTTGTAGGCGCAGAACCCTTATGAACTTATTTTGTTTCTGTGTCCCAGTAATGTACCCAAACCTCATCGCCTGTCACTACCTCAGAGAAAAGTCAACGTCTGCTTATAAAAATGCCAAATTGTTTTGACTAATTTGTTGCCTAAGCAGTTTTTATTCGAGAGTTAATAATCTTTAAACCTACCTTGCTGAAATTTTATTTATGCCTAATTTATCGTGTAGTATTGTTAATGAATGATTCAGATACATTTAGTGCTTTAGCAATGGTCTATGCAAAAATCAGAATTGGCGCTTCCGAAGGTCTTTCACTTCTTGAGTTATCTTCAGTGGATTCATGATTTCAACAAAACTAATGAAACCTCGTCCTCGTACACTACAATCATTCGTCCGTGATTAGTTTTAGGAAAATTCTGTTTCTTGTCAAAATTGGATAACACGGCGGTGTTCTACTTTCACAAAACTCATTTTTTGATGCAAAATACTTTATGAAGTACAAAAGGGGAATGAAGTGAAATAAAATTTGACATACAGTGGAAATATCGTGGTTCTCAAGCAATAGATAATTAGTTGTTTTCTGATGGTTAGGTAGATTTTTTCTTTAGTTCGCCTCATATTTCTATTCGTATGTACATCTGCAGTTTAATCGTAACTTGTTCAAGTTATAAATGATATCTATTGCCTACAATCCAATTATCATAAATTAATTAATATACATAAGTAGCCAAACGGTTAATTATGCAAAATATGTATCAATATAATGAACGACCATAAAGTAATAACTAATGACTACTGATATTAACAAAAATAGCAAAAATAGTGAAACTATAGAATATTGAAAAAAAGGGTTTTCCAATAAGGACTTGACAACTTTTTTTCAAAATAAAATGCGGATCATTTGATATATTTCAAAACCTTTATTATCGGGTTGAAGTACAATCAAAACATTTATGAATGGAACTCGACTTCGTTCATATGGCCACCGCGGCCACGTTTGTAGCGGTCGATTCGTTGGACTCAATTTTCGATGACTCGGCCACACAATTCGGCCGAAACAGCTGCTATTTCGCATTCAATGTTGGCTCTGAGCTCTTCCAACGTTGTCGGCTTGTTGGCATAGACCAATGACTTGACGTAGCCCCAAAGAAAAAAGTCTAGAGGCGTTAAATCGCACGAACGAGGCGGCCAATCGACTGGTCCATTTCTTGAGATAACACGCTCATCAAACTTACTCTTCAATAAATCGATTGTACGTGTGCTGTGTGGCTTGTGGCACCGTCCTGCTGAAACCACATGTTGTCCAAGTCCATATCTTCCAATTCGGGCCAAAAATAATCGGTAATCATGGCGCGATAACGATTACCATTCACAGTAATGTGACTATCATTATCGTCGACGAAAAACTATAGCCCTATGACGCCGCCGGCATGCAAACCGCACTAAACAGTTATTTTTTGTGGATGAAGTGGTATTTCATGAAGCACATGTGGATTTTCATCCGACCAATAACGCATATTTTGCTTATTGACGAACCCATTGAGCCAAAAATGAGCTTCGTCACTGAAAATGATTTTGCAATGAAATTGATCATCTTGGCGCATCTTTTCCAGAGCCCTATCGGAGAACCTACGTCGCTTCAAATGGTCCATCGGCTTCAATTCTTGAGTCAGCTTGATCTTGTATGGGTGTAAACCAAGATCCTTACGCAAAATTCGCCATAATGTCGTCTGGGCGATGCCCAACTCTTGAGAACGCCGTGGAATTGACTGATTTGGATCATTTGCTAAGGACGTTTCAACGGCAGCGATATTTTCGACACTTCGACCAACCCGTTGTCTCACTGGCACGGCAACATCACACAACGAATATGTAGACTCAAATTTTTGCACTAAACTTGTTACTGCCTGTCTACTAAGGCGAAAATTACGACCGAAAATCGGAGTTAACGCTCTTAAAGTAGCGGTCACCGACTCCGAATTTCTGTAGTAAATTTTTATAATTTGCAGACGTTGTTCGTTCGTGTACTTTACCATGATGAAAATGTTAAGTTTACTGAATAAATTGACAGTGACAGTTCGATGATTAGTGAAAGGGTGCGTTCACTAATTGAATTAAAAGTTATTGGAAAACTCTTTATATTTTAATATTTAACTTCTTTCTTTTATTTTGGAATAATAAATCTTTTCTTAATTGTCGACTATACTAAATATTTTTTATTTTGTGGTGCTTGTAAAAGTCACGCCCTCCTCAAAAAAAATCTAATAATTTTTTTTAATAATAATTTATTTGTTTACAGAAATGTTGCGAATAACAATTTCGGTTTTATTAGCCCTAGTATCCGTAGTGGCAGCTTACTCTGGCGGTGCTCCAGTAGATACATGCGAAGACATGACGCCCAAGCATCCAAAACCACCACAAAACGAAACATTCCCATACAGAGTATCCGTTAGCGAAAACGAAATAAGGGGCGATGAAAAACTAGGCATTACCATATCTGGTGGGGAGTTTAAAGGGTTCTTGTTACAAGTGCGTGATGGAGAAAAACCTGTGGGTGCCTTCGACATTCCAGATCACCACAGATACGCCAAGGCGATCGGATGTTTGGGAAAAAGGGTATGGTTCCCTAAATTTTAACTAAAATAGCAAAGTATTTCAATTAATACACTGCGAACATAAACGAAATAAGTCAATATAATTTGACGAAACTTCTATCAAATTCTATAACTTAATAGAAGTCTAAAATCATGCATAACCATTTATTACAATTTCATTTTAAATATTCGCTAAGGACTAAGATGCCAAAACAAATTAAGATACAAAAATTTTTGTGCTAAAAGTAACTCTGCACCAAATTTTTAAAAAAGTTTTTATAATTTTTATATCAATGGCGTTTTCGTAAGAGCTTTAGTTTTACTGTTTCAATCATTCTTGTTTTAATCACTACCATATTGATCTGTTTATTTCTCATATCGTCGTCTAAACTGACAAAGTAAAAATCTGATTGCGAAATATATGAAGAATGCGCGGAAAGGGGCCAAAGATACAAATTCCATTATTTTATTATAAACCGCTTTTGCCGCCTGAAGTCGAGCATTAGTTTACATAAAAAAATTTTTATTATGTATAATTATGCATTTTTATAATGCGAAACTAAACATTTTTAATTTTAACCATATTTTACATCGTTATATAACACATAAATTTTTTGCCTGCTCTCCACATGAGATTCAAACCCGCGTTTTCATGTTAACCGGGCACGTATCTTTACCCTTATACTTCAGAAATCGATGAATTGGCCTTTGAACGTGCCATAAATTGCGTTATGGAAACAGATATTATATGAAACCCACGGTAGATTTTTAATTGTATATGATTATGAGCTTTTAGGACGCGAAACTGAAACATTCTAATTTTAACTACTTTTTGCATCATATATATTGTATAATGCAACAATTTTTTTAAAAAATTCTTATTCCTGGCGCGAGACTCGAACCCGCAATCTTATGCTAACCAGGCATGTATATTTGCATAATGTGACAAAAAAAAACGAATTACCCAGTAAAAATATTAATTTCTAAACCAAATCTTTTACAAATATTTGCGGTGTTAAGTATAATAAATGATCAAATTTTCATTGAAAAATTCCTACTCTTTATAGAAAAAATTTAATAACGAGTTACCACTCTACGTAAACGAATACATTATGCTATTCACCCAGACATACTTATATGGTAATAGGAAGTTTTATGGATTCCTGTAGAAGTTCATTCCAAACGACTTGTCAGCATCATGTAGGTGTTGCAAGTTTATTGGAGGAATAGGAAGCATACCAACCCTTCGATCTATCATATCCCATGGTGGTCTCTTCCAGGAATCATAATGTAATAGCAGCAACATAGCGACAGGTATTGTCTTGCTGGAATGTTAAATTATTTATTTAGCATTTGAACACATAGTAAAACAAATAGTTTCAGAACTTCGTAAATGTACTTTTGAGCATTTAGATGAGCTCGAACGAATACTAAAGAAGTCCTGCTTCTTATGTTAATTCCATCCCAAACCATCAAACCTCTAGTAAATGTAATCTCACGTTCTACAGCAAAATTCAAAAACTGTCATTTTGTTCCTTCGACAGCGAACTCGTCTACGACCATCACTGGCCTACAAATAAAAATCTGCTCTGTCTGAAAAAATATATTGATATACTCTTTATCCCAATATTCTCCTACATTACACGATTATATCTAAAGGTATGGTGCTGGCTAGTGAGAGGCAGTCTTAGTTTTGGACTATAGAAAATTAATCCATAGGAACCAATGAGGAGATATATGAAGCATATTGCTATGGCCTATCTCTGTTAAAGAAAAACATTTCCCACTGACCCTAAGGTACTATGCCGATTCCTAATAACAAGCAATCGTAGTCCCCTATATTCCCGTTCAGTAAATCTTCTAAATCGCCCAGAGTCTCTTTTATAATGTTGACTACCTTCTTAGGCCCAATATTGCATAGCAATGTCACGAAATGCACAACTATAGACTGTTACAATCGAATAACCAAACTAAACTCATGCAAAATAAAGAGAACGAATTTTTTCGATATTTCCACGAAAAACGACAGAGAGGTATATTGCTGTCTTGCTACTTTTTTTATTATTTATTACTAGACCGATCACGCTTGCCTGCACACCAGGCTCGTAATAAGTACGGACCAAAGCCAATCGCTTTGCTCAATCGACTATATGTTCTATTTTTGTTGGTACATACTTACTTACTGTAACGGATCATATCCTGTTGCGCTGACAAAATTGATAACTCGATTTATTACTCTCAACGGTAAACATTGCAACATCTTGTTAAAAATATATTTTTATCGGCGAATTGTTTCCTTTTTTGTCACATAGTGTATATTTTTCCGAATTAATTAAAAATTATATCCCTGAATAGAAAGAATATTTTAGTTAAAAAATATGTGGAATTCTAGAAAAGCTATTCAAGCTAGTGCTCACAGTTCATATAAGAAAGAAGTAATTTACAAAACAATTAATGACTTTAGAAAGCGTCTCTAAGAAGGAGTATTTTGCCCTTCGAAGTATATCAAATGTTAAAGAAAATATAAATTTTCAATGCAAAATGCTGAGTTCATCATAAATTAAAAAAAATTTTTGTGACCATTACAATTCTTGCATAAATAAATTATAAGCTTCATGATATTACAGACATAAAATAGTAATAAAACAGTTCTATTTATTATGACAAAATAAAACTATTAAGATATCTGTATAATTTTTCATTGCATAAGTCTAGCAAATAAGCAATATTTTCTGTATAGCTAGTAATTTCCATCTTAAGGACGTTTTCCTTAATGATGACATTACTAAGATAATTCTACCTTTTATTAATGTAATGAACTTTAATCTTGGGTTGTGTTTCCGTATTCGATATAATAGTTGATGATTCAATGAGTATTACATCTAAATTGTTGCATGCTTAAATTACATTATTGAAAGATTTTTCTTATTGTTTTAAAAAAAATAGATTTAATTTATTTATAATTTCGTTGATATATGCAATTATTATTATTTCATTCATAATTAATATATGGATTATCACTGAATCAAGTAATATAAAATGATAGATTACATGTTAAATGTCACGCTGGGAGAGTATCTTCTAAACAAATGTATAATTTTTCGAGGTCGACAAAAGTAGCCACGGCAAGTGCATGTCATAAAATCATATACTAAAACCGCCACGTCTTACACAGGTAAATTTTCAACTATCGTCAAAAATAGGAATTCTTTGAAATGCTAATCTAAAATACTTATTATATATATATATATATATATATATATATACATCTACTTATTATTTAATCCGCGATTTTTATCATATTTTTCTTTTTAAGTAGTGAAAACAGACACAGAAAATATATCTATATATATAAAAATGAATGTTGTCTGTATGTCCTTTATAGAATCGTAAACTATGCATTTGATCATGTGATGATCTTTAGCAAAGTTGTTGTGCATGAACCCACGAAAATTTCTAAGTTGGTACGACCAATTTTCGGCGCCACTGCCATTACAATTGGAAATTTTGCAAAACAATTAATGGATATTGGAAATGGGCGAATGGGCGAATGCAAATTGATAAATCTACGCAATGTATCACCTTGCCAGCAAACTTCTGTAAGATCATAGAAAGCATAGGCGAATTGGTGCAAAAAGTTTTCCCAAAAATTGCACAGAACTACAAAAATCATCGATGGCTCAATACGCGTGCTATATTAGCGGCCAAAAACATCGATGTCAATACCATCAACTTCACCATCACCCATCATTCTTCTTCGAAACATAAATCCACCACGACTTTGCAAAGGAACCAGACTCTCAGTCAAGAAAATGATGAACGATGTTGTCGAGGCAACAATTTTGACTGGAAAATTCAAAGGTGAAGACGTATTGTTGCCACGTATCTCAATGATCCCGACAGATATGCCATTCGAATTCAAACGTTTGCAGTTCCCGGTACGACTCGCTTTCGCAATGACTATCAACAAAGCGCAAGGACAATCGTTGCAAGTGTGTGGGTTAAATTCGGAGAATCCATGCTTCTCACATGGGCAGCTCCATGTAGCCTTAGCATATGTCTTAAATTTTTTGTATTTGGATTTTATATCGTTAAAATTCTAAAATTGTAGAATGGACTAATTTAATTACCAGATGCCGTAGACGTCAGTATTTATTAAAAAAACTACAAATAATAAATGTGTTAAGACTGAATGCATTATCGTGCGACGGCCACCATCTCTTTTCATTCCGACATTCGGGATGAATGCAGCAAATTCTAGCCATCAAACGCTTCAAAACATTTAATTAACAATCATCAGTAATTGCGTGTTCAGTTGGAACAAATTATTTGTGGACAATACTCTAACTATCGAAGAATGAATGACATTGGATTTTGAGTGAATCTTCTTTTATTTTTTTAACTTTCATTCCTCACTTTGCTGCCTTGTTTTATAATCATAATGGAAATACCATATTTTATCACCTGTAATAATCGATTTGAAGAAGTTTCGATAATTTTGGACGGCTAAAGTTATGCTTCTGCAATGTGAACTTCTCACTGTTTCTTCTTTATTAGTTAGAGTATGTGAAGCAAATTTGTCGAAAACTCTTATTTTGCCTAAACCTCCATGCAAGATGGTTCGAATCGTTTCCTCGTTGATGTTTAAAAGCTCTTCTATCATTCTTAGAGAAGTACAGCGATTATTTCCCACGAAATTACCCACTTTCTCTATAATTTCAGGTACCCTCGATGAACTTGGTTTTCCGGTATGCTTACCATCTTTTAGGGCACCTATACCTTCTAAAAAACATTTGTGCCACAGGAAAACATTTGATATAATTACAATACACTGTAAATTTGTTTCATCATTTAGCAAGTTTTATGTTAAATTTAATTACAACCCCTCGTTCCATTTTAATAAGTCAACATTAAGAAAAGTTTTCTTCTCTAATGAACGGCCGTTGTGTTTGAGTCACTTTAATGCATCAAGGTTTTTAATACATGCGCATTTACACTAATGGCGCTACTATAAAAAAATAAATTACTAATAAACTATAAAAATTCTTTGGCGAACTATGTAAGCGTTATATATTATTTATAATGAGTTAACATCAAATCTTTGGTTTGACTAGCACATTTTTAGCTAAAATTCCTAAAATTTAGTTACTTGGCAGATTTCGTATCTTAAATGTATTATAGAAATAAAAAAAGACTCGAAATTTTTCTTATACATTAACGTAATATTACTACATATGAAAACATATAATCTAATACTTCATTTTAGACAGCTGCAACTCATAAAAACTCAGCTACGAAGAAGGATTTAACATTAGATTGGAAACCTCCAAGAGGTTCTAGAGGCAAAGACTATACCATTTTGTAAGTATTCAAACCCTCAAACAATTCATCCTATTACTCTACCTAACGGCTTTTATTTTTTAGCGTTACAGTGGCTCGTGATGGAGAAGTTTATTGGGTACACCAACCAACAGAACAGATTAAAGTTGTATAAACTTTAATTAAGTAACGCATATCTTAAATATTTAAAATGGTTGCTTACATTTTACTTATCTAACATTGATTTGGTATAAATACCAAGAAATGACATAAAAGACAAAATTTGATGAACGATTAAATGTATTTTTTCTTCTCTCTTAAGAATTTAAGCACCTATTTTAAAATTAGTTTCAAATTTAGTATTGTACAGTAAACAACTATTTTCTTCTAGTTTCTGTAATTTTGCTATTACATCTCTGTATCAAACATGTTATGAATAAAAAAAATTACTACAAATAATTACATATTTTTTTCTACTGCTTTTAAATAAAATCTTCATTATATAATAATTTCCGATTAATTAACACTATTTAGTAACCAAGACCCGTGAATAATAATGTGTTTTTCTTATTGTTTGTCGATTCTAGTATAATAAAGTTTAACTATAATTCCCATACACATGTTTCTATTATTGTTCCATTATATATTTATTTCTTTATGATTACACACGTCTAAGAAGGTCATTCTTATAAAATTTTACTCTACATGTATTCGTCTTAAATAATTACATAATTATAATTTCATTGTAAATAGCATCATTAACAACGGTCAGACTTGCAACATTGTGTAACAAATGTTAGTAATAATAGTAATAGTATACTACTGTTAAACTATGATTACTGGTAAACGCAAAACAAACCGTTTGTTTCTATCGTGTCATATTCAAAACTAATATGGCCACGATTATATACGGTTGGAATTTATTCACAAGCACTCTAATTTTGTATGTACAATAACTTTACTGGTCTACGACTCGAGTTGATGAGCCTCACATCTATCTGTTGCCGTGGCGGTGGAAAGAGGCGTAAGGCGCCCGCTTATATCAATGCGATAGCGGCAACGCTTTGCTTGGGTCGGCAGGTGTTACTGTTCTTTCACAAGTCAGAATGTACATATACTACGTGTGCATGGGAAGATCATCAGTGCTACCTGAGTAAGTTCGAGAGAGATCAAGTCGTCGGAATGCATTTAGCGAATTTGTAAAACTACGGCAAAAATACACGTAGTTTTCCAGGTGCAACACTGTTTAATTATCCGCTGATGATGACAACTTAGTTGTCGAAATACGTATACAGAATACGAAAATTAATATGGAAGGGGGTTATATATCAACCTTCAGTGATTAAGTTAATCAACCACAGGCTCCATCAAAATTACCTTCACGAACAATACATTAGCTTTATCAGAAATTTGACGGTACTTGAGGAATTCTATAATTACTAGTAAGATGCAATTAGTCGAAAGTTGTGCAAGTGTTAAATGATATAAAAATTTGCAAGAGGTAATATTTTACAATCTTATTATTTTCAATAAGCAGAGTGAAAAAATTTTGAACTTGAAAGAAAGTATGGACTGACACAAATGTTTTAGATCGTAGACAGGCCTTTATGAAAGGGCTTATCACAGGATTAAAAAATCCATCTGGAAAAGGACGTCGGCTTATAATATTACATATTGGCTTATAATATTACATATTGACAGATAGTTTCATAGAAAATGATTTTTTAGTCTTTGAAGGGAAGAAAACATCTGACTATCGTGAGGAAATGAACATCACAATGTTTAAAGGCTGGTTCACTAAGATATTAGTTTATTTACCAGGTAATGCTGTTGTGGTTATGTATAATGCATTGTATCATAGCCGCAAGGTTGAAAAACACTATCGACATCATAGAAAAAAAGCAGACAAACAAAATATCTTAAGAAATAATAACATAAGATATGAAGATGATACGATCACAGCAGTCTTATTGAATTTGGTCAAAAGTAAATACAATTCATATGTAATTGATGAAATGGGAAAATCAGAAAATAAGACTGTTCATCGTTTACCTCCATACCACTGCAAGCTAAAAAAGATTGAATTTGTACGGACACAAATAAAATGAGGCTGCTGCGAAAAAAAATCTTTTAAATTAAAAGAAGTTAAGCAACTTTTACACAGTGCTGTCAATAATGTAAGCGCAACCATTTGGCAAAACTGCTTAAATCATGTTATCGAAGAAGAAACGCGTATGAAGTGTCTTCTTGATGAAGTTATTGACCATTAATAATTTTTATTTAAGCATGAGGAAGTGATAGTAATGATTCTGCTGAATTCGAAAATTATGAAATAGTATACAAGATCTGATATTTTTGTCATTAACTTGAATTAATGGTCATAAATTGTTGTAGTTGTAAAATTTAAGATATTTCCTACTGGATTCAGTAAATATTAGATAAAATAAAATGATACATAAAATAATTTTTTTAATCAGCTTCAATTCCCCAGTGGTTAATTAAAAAAATTGTAGTTATTAACATAATGGTGAAATGCCTCAAGATTAAATAAGTAGTTTAAAGTTAATTAAGAAATATTGTAGATCCTATCTAAAAACTTATAAATATATGAAATATAGAATCAATCTGTGAAATATCATTGCTTTTAATTATTATTATTAATTAACATTAAGTATTATTACGTATACGTAATGTATTTGTAATGACGTGCTATTAGAACTTTTTAAACAAATAAAATTACATGTGTTTTCTAACCAAGTATATTATTTACACACATAAAAACAAGAATTTTAATGCATGGGTTATGTAACAATACTACTGATTTATTTACTTTTCTATTCTACTTTATTTTTACGTACTCTACTACTGCATTTGTTTTTGTGCTTAAGTAGTAGGCACCGTAGGAGAAGAATTGGGGAAAAATCATCAAGAAATTTTTGTCAAAATGGATTCAATTTTAGAAATTTTGCGACAAACTGATTCATTCTATAACAATGTTAAACTATTAATTACTCAATTTTCAAAAAAAAACAAAATAAATTATATGTTGCTTTAAAATAAATTTTTATGAAAATATTTTAGTGTGAAATTTATAATCTATTTCATAAATAATGTGAATATTATGTAATGTAATTAAGATAAGAAAAATGTAAGTATAAATAATATTCCCGGGCTCTCCGCGATGTTGGGCAGAAGTTCTCGAAAGAATCAGCGTCTCGACCTCAATCATCTTCTTCAGAAGCTGTTTCGTAGTAAAGCTTCAGGTTGACGCTTCACTACGAAACAACTCCTGAAAAAGAAGATTGAGACGTCATCGAAACGTCGAGACGCCGATTCTTTCGAGAACTTTCGAGAATATCGCGGAGAGCCCGAAAATCTAATATATATATATATATATATATATATATATATATATATATATATAAAGGATGTTTCAAATTTCGCGGGTTTTTAAAAAATAAAACACATAATTTGCATTCACTTTCAAAAACTTTTTATTGGTAATTGAATTATCAGTTATGACATTTATTTATATGCGAAAAGTAATATCTGCCAAATGACCTCCTCGTGCAGCTCCACAAACATCCACTCTTTTGTTAAAATTTTCAATGACATTTTGACGTAATTGAGGCTCTATCTCACCAATGACACGAATAATTTCATCTTTCAAAGCAGGAATTGATTGTGGATTGTTTTTAAAAACCTGACTCTTCATATAACCCCAAGGAAAATAGTCTAACGGTGTCAAATCACATGATCTTGGTGGCCAATTAACATCACCGTTTCTTGAGATTACACGTCCAGGAAATTTTTCTCTCAATAAATCAATTGATTCGTGTGCAAAGTGAGGTGTAGCGCCATCCTGTTGAAACCACATATTCTCTAGATCAATATTCATTAATTCAGGTCACAAAAATTCGGTTATCATCCGACGATATCGATCACCATTGGCAGTTACAGCTTTACAGCAGGATTTTCAAAGAAGGAAGGTCAAATTACACCACCTGACCAGTAACACGTTTAGGATGCGTAGATTTCTCATGAATAATTCGTGGATTTTTCTCACCTCAGATACGGCAATTTTGTTTATTAATATAGCCACCAAGTTCAAAATGTACCTCATCGGAAAACATTATTTTTTGAGAAAAAGCAGCTGGTTGTTCATTGATGAAATTGACAAATGAACGACGTTTTAAATGATCTAATGGCTTCAGTTCCTGTGTTATTTGAACCTTATATGCCTTCAGAGCTAAATCCTTGTGTAAAATACGCCATGTTGTTGATTCACTAAGTCCAAATTGTTGTGAACGTCGTCTAATGGACATTTCAGGATCTTCAGCAATATTTTCACGAACCAAACCAATATTTTCTTGTGAACAACCATTACGACTGTATTTTTCACTTTTTTATCATTCAATAGTTCTTTCAGATGGACGATTATGTAAATCAAAAAATTCACGTAATTTTCTAAAAACTCTTTTCACAGAACGCTGATTTTCATAAAATAATTCAACAATTTGAACGCGTTGTTGTACCGCGTACGAAGCCATTTTTATAAATCTTCTACTTCTACTTCTTTTAGTTTGTTGGAGTTAGGGCTCTGCCCTTTTACCCCTAATCTTGGCGTTGATTAGTCCTGATTTTGAATGTGTTGTTGCTATTCCTGCTCGCTGTCTTCACTTGAGATTTCCATCCGTGGTCGTTTGTATTTGGAGTGTAGTGTTGTGTATTCTGTTACAGGTGTAAGTGTCGGGTTTGTGTGCATTTTCATCTGTTTGTAGAAGCTTTTGGTTTGATTTTTAATGTGTGTGGTGAGTGGTTCAAGCCTAGCTTCTTTGTGTATTTGAGAGTTTCGCACGTAATTTTTATAAATGTCATACATCACACTTTATATATGCCCACATACCCAGACAAATTCAGTGCGCCACCTATATTTTACTTATTCTTAAAAAAACCGCACAATTTGAAACATCCTTTAGTATATACATATTTTATCAATTTTAATAAAAGAGTCACACTTATATCAAACTCGTTTCGATTAATCGTAATAAACGGCAATAAAACCAAAATTATAAATAGAAGGCATTAGATATAAAAGAAGGTCTCAGATCACGCTAGCAAGCACGCAAGTGTTTCTTCAAACAGAATTTCCAATTTTATGGTTAGAAGCTTGTCACTGCATACCAAGAATCTTTGTGTTTCTCATTCCTGTTAATGTACAATATATAATTGATACAGTGGTTACTTTCTTTTTATAAAAAAATATTAGCGATTAAAAATGATTGCAAATTGTGCGTATGAGTGTAATAAAATTTAACGACTATGAACAAATACAATTTCATGGGCAAGGTTATTTTAGTATTTACTTGAATGTTCAAAATATGCAATTTTGAAAGATATTTTCAGTAAATCCGAAAATATATTGTATTAGTGGTTTTATTGTTAGAGAATGTTTATAAATTATTATTGAACATAACTATTACAAAAATATAATATTAGGAGCTAATTGTGATAATACGTATACCCTGAATATTAATATATATCCCGTTTTAACATCATTTATATCATGGAGTAAATTGATATTACCACCAAAACGTATATTTAAAATTATTGATTATTCAGATAGAATGTATAAAACCTTTCTTAACTTAAATTGCATAAGGAAAAAACAATTTAAAAGTAAAATTTGACTGCACTTGTGGGACACTTTATTGATTTAATTTCAAATAATTTATTTTCTATGCAGCATCCTATTACAGAGACAGATGTTTGTAGTGATATGTGAATTACAAAATACTCAAATATTACTACTAATTCATATGTAGAATATCAGAACAGACTCGAAAAAGGAAACATTACATATCCGATAATAAAACAATAATCAGGCAATAATTATCTAAGAAAATATTGTTTTGTAATATATTTTTGCACTACTGCGTACGTGTTTCAAGTTTATTTTCATTAAATACAAAATTAACTTATTGACGGAAATTATCGAAATGACATCAAAAAATCAACATATGATAATATTGATAAACTTACTTACAGTGACATCTACGAGTGTATCTCAAATTAATTTCAATGTTCAAGTGTTTGTGATTAAAGTGAAATCTCCTGATCACCATTGATCCAATTGATCCCAATGATGTATTGGTTGCAGTTGATATCTAATTCACACAATTTAATATAACCATATAACCATATAGATATGTATATTATTTCTTTCATGATATAAAATATTCAAAATGTTGTCACACCATCTATATGAAAAAAGACCTTTAAAAAAACCTAGAATTGGCCCACCAGATGTGTATCCTCAAGATCCGAAGCAAAAAGAAGATGAGCTAAATGTAACAAATGTAAAACACGGTTTCCCACAATCAACTCATTTGAATGATGAATTTGGTAGTGCTAGAGACAAGAGTCATAACATTACAGCAAACAGAGTTGGAGCTTATTTTAATGCTATTATTGCTTCTAAAGAAAAGTTAAATACACTACTTGATTCTGGAAGGAAAAAACAACAAATTAATCCTAAAGATAATTTTTGGCCGGCAACACAGAGAACCAAAGATACTATTAAAGCCTGGTTTAAAGATTTAGCAGGCACAAAACCATTAGTAATTTTATCGAAGAAAGCACCTAACTTTAATAAGAAGGAAGAAATATTTACAACACTATGTGAATATCAAGTTCCAATGATGAGAGCTGCTTGGTTTATAAAACTTAGTTCTGCATACACAGTAGCAGTTACAGAAGCAAAAATGAAGAAAAGACAGTTACCAGACCCAACAACAGGTTAGTTACTTTATCTTAACAAATTTCTTCTAAAATATTCATTACAGAATGGACTAGCACTTTATTGAAGTTTCTAAAAGACCAAGTTCCTAAATTACAAGAATATTATGCTCAGCCTGAGAAACCTCAGAACACACCTGCATCTAATCAAACAAATGATGCTGACCTTAAAATGGCTTTAAAATATTGGCAGTATTGTACGCAATTATTAAAATACATGTACGATGAAGGTGATCTTCGATATTCATCATGTATTTAGTTTGAGTTAATTCGTGTATATATTTTAGGTTTATTGGATAGGCAAGATGTGTTAAACTGGATTTTGGAATTGTTAGAAAAGTTAAGGTTTCAGTTATGTGATGATGGCATTTTAAAATTGTTTTTACCACTTACTCAGCAGTATATGGAAGAATTTGTTCAATCAGAATTATTATCTAAAAGACTAGCTCATTACTGTTGTAAAAAATTAAATTTTATGTTAAGTAATATTAGTGAAACTAATGTATTGACTTCACCGCAAGGTGATGCTACTAGACATGAATTAAAAGAAGCAGAAAAAGACAAGAAAGATACAAATCCTATCCAAAATACATTAATGGAATATCAAAACTGCCATCATCATAGAGATATAAGTAAGTATAGCTTTTACTTATTAGTTTAATCAACTTGAATATAAGCAAAACATAAATAGAATATCCTAAATATGCTGTATTGATATAATGAATTACTTTAAAATGAAATACAAGAAGTCTGAAAAAAACGTTGATATGCGCGCTTGCTTATTTCGTGAAAGAATTTGTCATTTAAATATTCAGCATGACATCATCCTCCGATGTTGAAACAACTATTTGTATTAACTGTCCACCTTCTAGTTTGATCTAAATTAACACCTTTACAACGTCAATTAATTGAATAAACATTGTTTTTACTGCCATAAAACTAAAATACATTCCTGACACTAACATTTGAGTGAATTATTTTAGGTTACGAATATTTGTTCTAATTGTATTAATAACTAGTGGTTTGCAAAATTTTATGTGACTACTTCTTTTTAATTTTGAATATATTATGATTATAATACTATTTTCAGTCTTGCAACTCAGTTCCATTATTCAATGTATTACACTGGAGTGTCCCACAGCATTAGTATGGTGTGGAGCAGGTTCAGGAACCCTTTGGCATGGATCACCTTTAGATTTACTACAAGTATCACCTTCCACTTTACCAATGGCTGCAAGATCCGATACAAACTTTTATAAAAAGCAAATAGTTCAAATGGAACATAGTATACGAGAAAGAAGTAAAAAAGCCGAAGGCCGTTGGTGTACAGATAAGTGGCAAACTTCATCGGCAGGTACATTTTCGAATTAATGCACAAATTCCTGTATATTTAACAATTCAGAAAGTAATGTGTTAATCATTTCTAGGAACAGTAATTAATAGAGTGCTAGCTGCACTTGACGCTTTAGATAGACATCGATTCGATCGCATGGATGCCACTAATTCCTTAGACACTCTTTACAGTAAAGTATTTATAAGTGGAAACGATCAAGAAAGTGCCGTCATTAAGCTTCTTTGTGAATGGGCAGTGTCACCTGAAAGAACTGGTGAACATCGAGCATTAGCTGTTGCAGCATTGCTAGATAGAAGACAAAATGATACAACCACCACATCCGATCAAGACGCAAATACATTGGATGATAAAGATTCAAATAGTTCTGTACCCGGTGGTCCTCCTATGTTTCAATCTCTTTTAATGAATTTCCTCGATAATGATGCTCCAGTACCCGCACCAGATGATTGTCCACAGGTTTGTTATTTATAATAATATATGTATATGTACAGCTTTAAATATTTTAATTAATTTAATGTCGTCAGGACGCCTTATTTAAATTCAGCATCACATATATTCCATATATCCTTTGTTATCAACATTATAAATTATTATCAAAAAAAATAAGACGAACATGTATCAAATGACCTCAAAACTGCAATAAAATTCCGAAAAGTTGTACGATCGAGTTTATATATAGCAGTAGTGTTCCTCGAGTTTTACAAAGTAACTGACAGATGTCAGAGTGATGCTGAAGATAGAAGAAGGCAGTAGTGTCAGTAAAAAGATGACTACCCTTCTATCACACGTACCGCATTAGAGCATCGATTTGTTATGCGTTTTTTTAAATAGAAAAGGTGTCAAATCATTTGAAATTCATCGCAGAACAACAGCGCAGTGCGGTGATTCGTGTTTGGCACTGCAGTGAATGTACGAATAATGTAAAAAGTTTAGAAGCGGCGTAACATAAGTTACGCCGCTTCTAAACTTTCTATATGGAGGATGCCTCAAGGCCGGAACAGACTCATCCCATAGTGGCAGACGAAAACATTGTATTAGTGGGAAACTTTGAAGACTAGTTATGGTTCAGTTCAGAATATTGTGCACCTACACATGTGTTGACTGCTAAATAGAAAGACCGTCGCGTCGATGCCTGTGAAGAACTTTTACATGGTTTCCACGTCGAAGGTGATGCATTCACTATCACCAACATGAAACGAAAAGAATGCCGCCATAGCTCATCGCCGAAGCCAAAATAATTCTGCACCCATCCAACTGCTGGAAAAGTAATGCTCACTCTCTTCTGATATACAAAGGAAGTAATTTTGGAACATTGCGAGGAGAGTGATAGTAACCAGTACGTCTTATTCAGAAATGCTTAAAAATCAACTTCGCCTTGCAAGCAGGAGCAAACAATGAGGACTTCTGACTTCAAATGTATTGTTACAGCATGACAACACCTGACCGCATAGAGCTCGTTTAACAGTTCAGACTATCCAATATATAAAATTTGAACGGCCCATACACCCCTTTTATTCACCTGGTCTAGTTCCTACTGACTTTTATGTGTTTGGATCACTCAAAGAATCAATGGGACACAAGCATTTCAAAAGTGAAGGGGAGGTAAAAACCACAGTACACGAATTCCAAAAGATTCTATGCTCTTCTGAAGCGATAAAATATACTTACATTCAACGTCAGAGAGACAACATCAAAAAATGATATATATGATTTTTCTTATTTGTTACAATATAAAATTTACAGCAATTTTAAGATTTTCATTTGATACATCGTCGTATATTCTATTACTCTTACTTTTCCTTATTATTTAATGTATTTATTGTATTTAATATAAACATAAATCAATGACTAAATGCTTAATTAACAAAGCTCTTGTAGTCCCAGCAGCATTTTATTGTTATTTTAAATTCATAATTAGAATATTATTTAATATGTTACCGCTTTTAGTATTTTGCTATTATTTGGACTTGTCGGCCGACATCTCCTCTGAAGCATAACCGATCAGCAAAGACATTTTGCATTTTTCACAAAATTCACTTTATTTAAAAAATTACTTTAAAAAAACAACAGCATATGCTAGCAATCCGTAAACTGACTAAAAAAATCTTCAGAGAAAGCAACAGAAATATTTCCGACAGCGCTTCCTTACTGGAAGTAACTGAATCGCAAAACTTTTAAAGCAGCCTAGGTATTTGGAGAATATAATAACATTCCCCAACCTAGTTCTGCCAAGAATCATAGGCACAATTGCTTTTTTTTGCCAAAACTAACCATTTTCTTCAATTACTGTATCCAAATTTGTCACTTAACAGTATGTCTCACAACTAGAGATCTTTTCTTAAGGCAAAAGCTCATAATAAATTGGACCTTGTTAATTTTATCAAATACACAGCATTCTCATTTTACAATACAAATTTTGTATATATATTGACGATAAACTCAAACACTGCAAATTCATTGTCTGATCTGTATATACCTTTCCTTTTTTACAGGGTTACTGTAGATTCAATTTTTTATCCTTTCCAATTAAAGGTCAAAAAATTATTATTTTCATTTTGTAGTAATGATATATAAACTTTAATCCATTCCAACAAGTTGTATTCCGTTGATACATAAATCGTTGCTCCAGAATTGTTGAATGCGATTTACTTGAACACCACTGATATTGAAAACTGTAGAAAACTATTATTAATTTCGAAAATTAATTCAAACTAATTTCACCTTTCGTCAACTTCGTGAAATTAAATGTCCTCTCCAATACTACACGGATATGCCATTCTACCGAGAGATTGTTTCTCTTTTCAAATTCATTTTCATACTGTTTTTCAGTATGAATATGAATTGAAATAAAAAACAATCTTGTGCCCAGTGTCAATGTATATATTATTTTAAAATCATTTAATGTATTACTTAAAATTCAAAGTAGGATCAAGATAAACAAAATTATGCTTGAATAGGTTTAATCTTTTAGCCATTAAAAAGACACGAATTTTCGCAAGTTTCTCAAAAACTTAATTATTTTTTGTGACATAAAGTTTGACTCCTAAAACAATAACTTAGTCAAAAATCAAATAATAAGTTTAGACAAAGTTTTCGAATTAAACACTCCATTTAATTTAAAATTTTACAAATGAAACGTTCATACGAAAGGAGTTAAAAAGCAATTAAATATTAATTTCAAAGTCAAATAAACTAGAGATTGTTTTAGGATTTCTATAATAAACGAGTATCTCCATGATTAACCAAAGCTTCGAATTTATTTGAATAGGTTCTACATGTAATACTGTTTCTTATGGTTTATATCATTAAATTTTCATTGTAGTTTATTACTACTTTATTTTTCATACATTTAAATCAAAATATATATAACGCTGTATGTTTTCATCTTACAGAAAAAAATTGCATTTACCAATTTAGTACATTTGTTTGCTGAACTAATAAGAAGAGACGTATTCTCTCATGATGCCTACATGTGTACATTGATATCTAGAGGAGATTTATTGGGACACGAAGAATCATCAGACTTGGCCCAACCAAAAATTGAGGTATTTTTTCTTTCCTTTTTTTAAATCATTTTATTAAATTTAGCATACTAAATGCGTTTTTCGTAGGTTCATTCTCATCAGATGGACTATGATGATTCTAAAATAGATGACGATTTAGATAAAATATTACAAAACATAAAAGAGGACCAACAGAATTCAATGGATATACCAGACAGTCCAAAAGATCACGACCACGGACATCATTCACACGTGTCATCAGCAATGGGTCACGTAGCTATGGAAACAGATCAAAGTGATCACAAGATTAAACCATCACGTCACCTACTTTACACAACACATTTTCCACTTTCCCAAGACGATCCCTTCGCCCAACATGATTGTAATCAAAGACACATATTGTTATACGGTGTCGGTAAAGTACGGGACGAAGCCAGGCATACAGTAAAGAAAATGTCCAAGGAAATATCTAAACTATTCTCTAAGAAATTTAGTATAGACGTAGCAGAAGGCTGCAAGGTAAAGAAACATTCCAGAAATGAATTTAATTTCGAAGCAACAACTCAAAAATGTCAAAGCTTAAGTTATTTTGATCAACATGTCGTTACTTGGCAGTGTAGTGTTACTGTTATAGAAATGCTCAATTCGTTTGCTACAGGAAACTCAAATTATTTGCCAGTACAAGAACACGTTGCTTTTTTGTTTGATTTAATGGAGTTAGCGTTGAATATCTATGGTTTAATAGATGTGTGTATACAAATACTAAAGGAATTGCCTGAAGTGGAGGCGCAATTAATTGCAAAAAATTCTGCACTTATGAGGAATTATACAACTTCACTAAGTTTATATATTGTAGGTGTTTTGAGGAGATATCACTGTTGTTTATTATGTAAGTATTAAATACAATCATTAGATAAATAGTATGCCTTATTTTACTTTTAATATCTAAGTAAATTGAAATATGCAAAAATCAAATTTTTATGTAATGGTAGGGTATTTTCTCATTGCATGTTGAATATAAATTCTTTGCCATAATTAAATGAAACATTATATATTTAAGTGGAATTTTTTGCAAAGATGTATTTCATTCGTATTAACAATAATCAATATTTCAGCAAGACGCATTTGATTAGCCAAGTACTAAAAATATTTTTGTCTTTTTGTCAACATTATTTATTTGCCAGTGTAAAGTATGCTTATAGCCCTATTTAGTCCTATTAGAGTCTAAAAGAATGCCCCCTATTCAATAACGTGTGAATTTTAATCAATTAACTGAGCTTGGAATACATAAATGGAATATCTAACTGTTGAAGACATCATGTCATGTGAACATGCATTCGCACTACTGATAAAATGTGTAGCTGTTCTAGAATTTTGTTTAAAATTGTATTGCAAATCGTCATTTTCGTATAATGATTGTACTTTTGTAACATGAAACGGTCTTAAAAGGTTTTCCGTAAGCACTGGTAGAATTGTTACCTTACTTAGAAAGTTCTTTTCGTGGGCTATTAGCCTAGTGCTGCAAGTAGAATCCTAATGAACAATATTCAAAATTTCTTTTTCAACTTGGATCGGACGATAGAGTCTTGGTGTACCTGCATTACAATGCCTGGGAACAAATGCAATCTTCGAAATGTATTGGAAGGTAGGTGATGTATAGGTACCGTATTATATATTCGTTTTTTACCAAGAGCACATTTTCTTTGCAAAATTCAAATACCATTTACGTATTATTCGTTGAAAGTATACATTATTAACTGCTTGGGATACACAAAATTGAGGAAGCGAAAATAATAAACGTTAAATTTCCAAACGTCAAAATTTGACAAATAATTATTTTAAAATTGCAGACACTATTCTGGGCCAAGCCATATATACTTTAACGTAAAAAAGCAGTTAAAGAAATTTAAATGAGGCAAAATATTGGCATAAATGAAGTAATTACACCAACGTAGTATTACATGATTTTATTTGAGAGTAACAAACACGATTTTCCACAGAAACTTTCAAAAAATCTGAAATATTTTTTGTCGAAGATTTTCAACATTGATGGTTTCGTGTACCTTGACTGACAATACAACATTTTTGTATAAGGATTGTCGACTTAGAATTAATCATAGAATCGTTGTACCTGACTTTTTCCACTTATCGAATGTAATATTGATATCGCCTGAATAAAGACACGTAGATTTTGCTGTACAATATAACGGAAATTTTGAAGTAGTTACCATACTTTTTTGTAAAGACTGAGACTTCATCTTTATTCTGCATTTATTTTTTACACATACTATAAATGAAAAGTAATAAGTAACTTTACTTTCAGTATCACCTGATCAAACATCTGCAGTGTTCGAAGGCCTTTGCCGTGTTGTTAAGCACGTCACAAATCCGGGCGATTGCAGTTCCGCAGAACGTTGTATACTAGCTCATCTGTACGATTTATATTCATCTTGTAGTTTATTAAAAGGAAAACCGCATGCTGTCGAACCGTTTGGTAACGCCTATCCAAAAATTCGTCAGGCTCTTTATACGGCATTGGAACCAAATCCCAGTAGCAATTACGTTTATAGTGCTCAGTACATGCAAGACGTTTTCATGAATCCAAAACGTGGTGGTAAAATAGAAAGTGTATGGGCTCGACAATTAAGCGAAAATGTAAATAATAGGTAATAACAATTTTATGAAAATAATTTGCTATTGGAACATGAGTATATTAAATGTGACTGTATTAATATTACATTATTTTCTTACTGTTCTGATATGCTAGTATGTTTTGTATTCAATACATACATTCATATTTTTATTAATGATTACAATTCTAGGTATTCCTTTGTGAGCAATGCACTAATTTACGCTTGTCGAGAAACCGATAATGAAAGACTAAACGATCTAGCGATTATGTGTGCTGAAATGACCGCTTGTTGTAACAGTTTAGCTTCAGAATGGTTAGGAGCTTTATTAGCTTTATGTTGCCCAATGTTTCACCCCGGTTACTATACAGATATATTAGGAATGCTAGACATACAGGTAAGTTTAAATATCTATAAAGGAATTTAATGAGAATAGATTTTATGAAAATGGTGATACACGTAGATGTAGCTTGTTGTTTATCAGCCGATAAAATCAACAATCCCTTTAATGTTATTAAAGAGTCTCCTCGCTTACAACATATAGAAAATTATGTTGAAGTACTGCAAACATTGCATAGAATATAAATATTTCATTTTGCCAATGTATGACTACATAAGTGGCTTTATTTTTGATGAATATTATTGCTACATGGATTTGTTTCTTTGTTCTTATATATTTTTTTAATAATATTTGGTTAAAAAAAATATTTGTTTTAATGCATTGTATAATTCCTATTGATTTTCAATTTTAATATCACTCAAATACACTTGAGAAAAACTAAATAAAAAAATTATTTAGTTAACAAATAGCATATAAAACTAACATTTGACTTATATTATCCACTATGACAACTTACTCGATATTACATCAAATTAAGAATATTTATTTTATAAAATCAAAATTTCTACTTTCACGTGCAAATTAAATTTCTATAATCATCCTTCTTCATTCTATAGACCATTCAAGAGACTCATAATTACTAGTAATTTGTACATACTCATATGGTATGTATAATAAGAAAAAAAGGTTTATTACCCATAAGTATAAAACGATAAACTTGTTTAGATAAACATAACGATAGGGGACAAATGGTTCTAGTATTCAATAGAGATTTTAGGATCGTTGTCTCACAAGTGAATTAAAGTACAAGAAATACAATAATGAATACTGTTAATTTAATATGCGAAACAATATTTCTATATATTCACTCCAAGGGATCAAAAACCCATAGCAAACATACGATACGTGCAAAACTCGGAATCGCAAGAATATTGTTAAATCGTTACAGAATTATGAAAGCACTGGATTAGACAAGTAATGAACAATTATAATAATACTCACTTTAAAATTATAAAGTTAAACAAAAATATAAAATTATAAAAAACTTAATATTTTAAATACATATAATAATTACAAATCCTATTAACTTCATTTAAACCTTTTCTTCAAGTTAAATAGCTTTTCTTCCGCATTGAAACATATATGAGTAGAACTGGATAATGGTTTCTACCCGGAGCGTAGCGGGCCCAGGGTGGTAGCCTGTAATTATAATAATTATTAAAGCTATAATATGAGACACAAAAAATGAAATAAAGTAAGTAGGTAAAAAAAAATACTTGCTCAGTTAAACATTGTCTTTACAAATAGTTATTAGAAAGCTGGATGAGAAAGAATTGCAGCTTCCACAGTTGTTTCAGCTATACTTGTTCACCGCTATGAAAAAGTGTTCTTACATACAGAAAACAACTATTAGACACATAGTGATGTAGTATTGGTATAATTGAAACAAACCATTAAATTATTTCACAGATCTGTAGACTCACCAATACAAATTTATCTTACACTGCTAAAATCTGAACCTTTGTTTAAAGCGCTCTCAAACTTTTGTATGCATAGCAGTGAGTGAACATCGTCTACTATATGTAGTGATTACACAAACAACATTGAAAGATTTTCTAGTTTTTCAGTTATTTCAAGTAATCCTTTATAATTGTCATCAATAGTTTTTAAATCTATTCCATGGTCATGTCTTGACTTCTTGATAACAGCATCTTCTTTCGGATTGAATTGCAAAACTATGGAATTTATATGATGGAAATGCTTAACATAATAAAAAGCTCCTTCAACCGTGACAGAATTAGCTGCGATGGTTCAAGAATATTGAGTCACTTAGTATGAAATTTTCAATTATATTTAGGGAACTTGTGAAGCACTACCTTTGTGCTTGCAATTAATACATCTACTTTTGTACAACATTCTCAAATACGTTGTGCCACAAGACGTAACACATAAATTTTGCCCATTACGTGCAACAGACTTCCATACTCTTTTATTACATTATACTGGTGCCATCATTAATAACTTGCTTTATAGAAAGTTCAAATTTTGTTAATTTATTTTGCACCAGGCTTGTAACTGCCTTGTTAGTACATTTTTCTAATCCTCGACTGGTAATAATGAAGAGGACGATTTAAGAGGATCTAGTGTGCGCATTGTAACTTTAACTACCCAGTAGGTACATATGTATATCCGATTCGATGACTTACATACGTTCTTATCGATTGTCAGCGGTAATTGCGGACAGATGATATACATATGGGCGACTTCTCTCGGCCCACCACTGTCCTGACAGACACGATTATTCAGCTCTACATATAAGACAGAGAAACATCTTTACTATTATATAAGTTCTTGGTGTATCAATAACAAAAATTGGAGGGTTATGTGTGGTGTATATTGTTTGCACATTATGAATGTTAAGAGGCTCTATATAGTCACACTTCCGATCCGGGTATATATGATTGATCCTAAATGCCAAATATTTTAAGAATCGATACTGAATTAGCTCAATAGATAAACATTGCATTGCATTACGATGCCAAGCGACAAACGTGTTCTAACCAACTGACGAGGTAAATGAAGTATAATTTTTGAAAAAGATCAACGTTATTAAACCATTTAAATGCGCGTATGATGAAGCCTAAGCATTTCGTAGCCAACGTACTCTTTTATTGTCTCGTTGCATAACCATTAAGACAACTGTACGCAATGAAAATTATAAAATCTGCTATTATAGTCTATAATCAATTTTTGTAAACATTAAAACCAGTAAGAAATCTTCAATTTTACAATATGCATTATAATAGTTATTAAAATATAATGCATATAAGCGCTATTTTCCAAAACCAGTTTTATATTGTCATATTTGTCACATTGCTATAGCTTTTGAACAAAATCTAATAGTATCTAATAAGACAACAGTTTAGTTTATATGCGACCTGTGAGAGCTCGCATTGTCATGATGGAGAATGATCTGGCGTTGTCGGTTTGTTTTCCTTATTTCTTTAAAAACTTTTGGCAAACAAATAGTTGTGTACCATTCAATACAACTCTCTAAAGGCACGGTTGCAACGCGACCGGTTTTTCCGAAAAAACAGACGACCATTTGTTTTGATGTACTTCGAGTGCAAACAACTTTTGTTGGTTTTGGCCCATCTTGGAATGCCCACACAGTCGACTGCTGTTTACTATCGGGCTCATACGTATAGATCCAAAATTCATCACCTGTGACGACTTTATAAATGTTCTTTGAAGCATCGCCATTGTATTTTTTGTGCATTTCTTGACACCAATCGACGCAAGTCGTTTTTTGAGAGGTTGTCAAATTATGTGGTACCCAACGTGAACATAGCTTCTTAACGGCTAAATGTTCATGCAGGATCTTATGCACGTTGGTTTTACTAATACCTAGAGATGTCCCGATTTCACGGTATGTCACATGACGGTCTTGCATTATCAATTCAGACACTGCATTAATGTTTTCCGACACAACAACATTTGTGAGACGACCTTCACGTAATTCATTGTCCAAAGAACGCCGTCCAAGTTTGAATTCACTATACAACAATATACTGAAGTTTTCGATGGTGCTTCATCACCATATAACGAATTCAGGTCGTCGATGCATTCTTGTTGAGATAATCTACGCCGAAAGTTATGAAAAATAATTGCACGAAAATGTTTGCGAGTTAATTTCATTTTTTCGCTGACAGAAATATCGACCGGATAAAAAAAAACTGTCAAGGCAAATATATTGTCAAAAATGACAAACTTTACGATGCAATCATCAGATCAGAGATAACATTAACAGTGTTGCTAGTCCCCGAAACATGAACGGCTACTCTCGTATATGGAGATTGTATGGTCTCTTTATTTTCTCTTTCGTATCCTAAATTATTTTTATTATAATTATTTTTGTTTTAGGACGTTACAATCCATAATGCTTTAGCTGTGTTTACTAGTATACTTATTGCGAGGCACTGTTTTTCCTTGGAAGACTTTGTTGGCCTTGTAGCATTACCAAGTTTAGTAAAGGTATGTATTATAGAATTTGCAATTGTTATTAGATAATAAAACTAAAACTGAATGAATGGTTTAACTATTAACTAACAGTATAATAGTTTCTACAAATAATCTCTAAAATATGAGTCACAATACTAGTATTGCATTGAAATAATAATAACAATCATACAATTTAACACGTATTAATGTAAATGTTATTATTATATTTTCAGGTAAAATCTTTAGATAATGGAAGTGGTGCAGCTGAGGGTGGCATGCGCTTAACATGTCATCTTCTGTTGCGATTGTTCCGTACTGCGGAAGGACCTCAACCCGGGCTATATTCTGTTGGATCTCCGCCTCTGACTGCGCCTAGACCACCCCTAGGTGTTCGATACAGCTGTGACAGACATTTATTAGCTGCAGCTCACAGAAACATACAAGTAGGTCCTGTATTAGCTGTTCTAAAAGCAGTATTAATTGTAGGCGATGCCACTGCTAGAGAAGGAACTGAATTGAGTATATCCCATATTTTGGGTACAAGTGATTTAGTCAGTGGCGAAGATGGACCATCTTTAAACTTAACGTAAGTTACTTATCTGTTTTTATCGGTGCGCAGTATTGTATTAAAAATTAATTTTTAATGCATGTATTAATGTATGTATTTGAAGCAAGAAAGTTATACTTTTTGTTAGATCAAAATACCGTTTTTTGCATAATTCGAACTACAGCATCCAATAAACTAATGATCAATTCTAAAACTGAAACTTTGAAGTCTCTCGCCATCAATACTGTTAAAAAAATCTGATTTTATTCGCTTTTTACATCCTATATATAATGTAGAAAAATATGTTTTGTTTTTTGCACGACTCCACAGGCATACATCTTCACGCTTAGGTCTCGGAAAGCGGTGAATTCTAATCTTCTAACGTGCCATGAATTATATGCAATAAATACTTTCTTTTTTGTCCTGGAATAAACAAAAGAAAAAGTGAAGATGTATGTTCTGAGGCTTAAAGTGATAAGTGTGTTTGTGTTACTATTTCGCTATCATTATTACTTCAAGATCATGTTGTAATACCTGAACAACAAGTATTACAACAAAACAATTTCTCAATCACATACAAAATCTAGAAATTAAAGCCACATACAAACAAATTTACAAAAAGCGGTTACTATAAAAACAACAATATATCTATCAATCTATTGGGTTAGCAATTAAGTACTTTCCGTTTTTACTGATAGAGAGCGTTGCTTTATTTTTTGTATAACGTATGTTAGTGCTGTATTTTACCGTTTGTCGCGTGATACTAGTCACATTGACGTAACTTCAGAAGCAAGTAGTGCGTGATTTTTATTAAAGCTATTAGTTGTGGGTTAATTTTAAATGGAGTGCAGAAACGAACATTTTCGACATATTTTACTATTTTATTTCCGTAAAGGAAAGAAAGCTGCTGCGGCTCACAAAAAGATATGTGAAGTTTATGGTGCTGATTGCTTAACAGAACGCACGTGTCAGAATGGTATAAAAAATTCCGTTCTGCAGATTTTTTCCTCAAAGATGAGCAACGTTCTGGTCCGCCTACTGAAGTTGATGATGACCAAATCAAAGTCATAATTGAAGAGGATCGTCATATAACTGTTTGAGAGGTTGCGGAGAGGCTACATGTATCGCACACAACAATCGAAAAACATTTAAAATGTCTTGGGCTAGTTAAGAAGCTTGATATTTGGGTGCCTCACGAATTGAAAGAAATTCATTTAACACAAAGAATCAACTTTTGCGATATGCACCTTAGACGAAATGAAACCGACCCTTTCTTAAAAGGAATCATCACTGGTGATGAAAAATGGGTCCTGTACAGTAACATAGTTCGAAAACGATCATGGAGCAAATACGATAAACCAGTTCAAACCACATCGAAAGCTGAATTGCATCCAAAAAAGATCATGCTGTCAGTTTGGTGGGATTACAAAGGTGTTGTGTTTTTTGAGCTGCTTCCAAGGAACCAAACGATCAATTCTGATGTTTACTGTCAACAATTAATAAAACTGGATGAAGCAATCAAAGAAAAACGGCCAGAATTGTCAAATCGGAAAGGTGTAGTTTTCCACCAAGATAATGCAAGGTCTCACACATCTTTGGCAACTCGTCGGAAACTATTGGAGCTTGGCTGGGAAGTGATGCCATATGCCCCATACAGCCCTGATCTAGCACCATCTGATTACCATTTATTTCGAAGTTTGCAGAATTCTTTGAATGGTAAAACTTTCACAAATGACGATGACCTTCACTCGCACCTGGTTCAGTTTTTTTTGCTGATAAGGACCAGAAATTTTATGAGCGCGGAATCATGCAGCTGAAAGAAGGTGGCAAAAGGTCATTGAGCAAAATGGAAAATATATAATTGAATAAACACTATTCTTTGTTTAAAAAAAAAGTGTTTTATTTTATACTACAAAACCGAAAGTACTTAGTTGCCAACCCAATATACATATCATCGAATGAGCGCACAAAACAAAATTTGTAATATGGATAGTAAAACATTATCGTACAGTCCAAGCTCAAGCTCATAGCTATACAGCGTGTCTCAAAAAGAATATATGTATTACAAAGTATTATTTGTCCAAACTATCGATCGCTGCGCCTCGGCTATCGAAGAAACGAATACATAGTCTAGTTTATTTATTAGCCGCTAGATGTCAGTTGTCTGTCATATGTTTAAAATGGCTACTCCGCAGCAGAAATCATTTTGTGTTCTCGAGTTTGCGAAGTGCAATTCCGTGATTACAGTGCAAAGACGTTTCAGGTTGAGCTACCAAATTGATCCTCCGAATGGGTGGAACATTTGCAGATGGTATCGACAATTTGCAGATACAGGATGTGTATGTAAAGGAAAGAGTCCTGGCCGCCCTCGTATTTCTGAAGAAAATGTTGCATGAATTCGAACTGCTTTTCAACGAAATCCTTCAAAATCCACTCATCGTGCCAGTGGGGAAGAACAACTATCTACAACAACAATTTGGCGTGTTTTGAGACGTCGGTGGGTTATGAAGCCGTACAAGTTACAGTTGTTACTAGCTCTGCGTCCTGATGACAAACGGAAACGTGTTACATTTTGTAACGAGATTCATGATGCTATTGACAATAATAACACTTTTGCACAACGCATCTTGTTCAGTGATGAAGCGACATTCCTTGTTAGTAGTCTGGTAAACAAACAATGTTCGAATTTGGGGTCTACAGAACCCACATGCAGCCATTGAACATGTACGAGATTCGCTTAAAATCAATGTGTTTTGTGCGATATCCCGATCATCTGTTTACGGCCTATTCTTCTTTGATGGAAACACGGTTAACGGTCAGCAGTATCTCGCTATGTTACAAAACTGGTTGTTTCCGAGGCTGCACGAAGACAACATTTTTTAACAAGACGGGGCACCCCCTCACTGGAGTTACCGAGTGCGTGAATACCTGAATAAAACTCTACCGAACCGTTAGATTCGCCGTCAAGGAGCTGGCGACTTAGCATGTCTCCACTGGGCATCACAGTCACCGGATTTCACACGCTGTGACTTCTTCCTGTGTTCGTTAAAGACAACGTTTATGTACGACCACTCCCACAGAACCTGGGAGAGTTAAAGAACCGGATCCGTACTGCCATAACATCAGTGACGAAGGACGTGCTTGCCCGAGTATGGGAGGAATTTGAGTATCGACATGATATTGTTCGTGTCGCTGATGGAGGACATACTGAACATCTGTAATCTGACCTTCAGAGGTTCGTAAATATGTGTGTAAAGTTTCATATTCGTATGTCTTAAAGTTTAATAAATATATGCATTCGAAATACATATATTCTTTTTGAAGCTCCCTGTATATTGGTTAAGTAAAAATTGACTTCGTTTTTTAATGAATACCAGATACGATGAAGAACTCATCAACCTACAATAAATTATAATTCGGTTAAGGATTTGCACAAAGAGAAGCGTTAACTATATTTCGTAGCGCAAATATTAATTCAGGATTAAATAAGAGCTAAAGCACTTCAAAGATACAAATTAGTCAAGTTAATAAACAGTAAACCTATTGGGTCACTATAAAAAGCGAACAGTTTTGAAACCGATTCCCAAAACCTAATATAATCACTCTCAAAAATATGTTTTTATAAAAGCGTTGTGTTTAATCAATAGTAGTATATGAATACCAATATTTCAGAATTGCTAAATCGCACTTTAGAATACCTATCATTAGTCTAGAATCCAAAAGAAAATCAGTGAAAACTCAAGAAAGACATGCCTTTCTTGAGTTTCATTATGCATAATTAAATTCATTTGAAGATTGAACAATTTTCAAAACATTATATTTCAAAAACCTCTAATTAATTTCAAAAATTTTTTCGATCTATCTTCATACTTTCAAATATTTTTTACTTACTTGACTTACTATTACTATTTTTTTTAGAAGACAATCTACAACCGTAAACGTTGAAAGTACAGCGTCTTTGTCAGCATTTGCTTGTCATGTTTTGCGTGAGATTTGTTCACAGCAATGGGTTTTGGAAAGATGTTTATGTCACCCTGAAGAATTGTGTCATAACGACAATTTACTTGATCCGTTGCTATCTCACTCGCAAGCTCAACGGTTATTGCACATGATCTGCTATCCAGATATTAGTTCTACGATTGATGAATTAGACCAGAAAAGCATGATTACCCGAATACTAGAGGTTAGTTTGTAATAAATTCTATTTAAACAAAATAAGAAATACGATTTTAGAACCTGGAGCAATGGACATTGCGTATGTCTTGGCTAGATCTTCAATTAATGTTTAAGCAATTCGCGAATAATTCCACCGAATCAAATCAATGGTTAGATACCGTTGCGAAGGCTGCAATTGACGTTTTTCAATTATCAAGCTCCTCAGGTACAGGATATATTAACGAAGAGAAGAAGTAATAAGAAACAATTTTATGTTGAAAATGCATGTTTATCTAATCTCCTTTTATAGGTCAGAAACAAAGAATAAAAAACAGGATTCCATTTGGTTGGTCGCCCCATTGGTATCTAAATTACCAAGTGCTGTACAAAGTCGGATCTTAAGAGTAGCGGGTCAAGTTCTTGAGAACGGAGGTTGGTGTCGCGAAAATAAAAATAATCGGCGATCTAGTAACGAATCTCAAAATTTACTCAGCCATCAACCGTTTTTAAGTTTGGTCTTGACGTGCTTAAAGGCACAAGAAGAAGGTCAAAGAGAAGGATTACTCTCTTCATTATATCAACAGTTATCACAAGTAAGAATTTTGCATATTATGAGTTATTTCTAAAATATCCATCAAAAGGTGGTATTGCACTGATAAGAATGTTAGACTTCGCATTACTTATCTAGAAAAGTTGGTAGTTCGAACCACATTCGAGGTGATGTGATTTTTAGATCGCGTCTTCGACGTTGAAGAGTAATAAGTAACACTCTTTTTCTTCTTACAACGAGAAGGAATTACTAACAAATATATGGAATACTTTACACGCAGTAAAATACATACTCACTCTGGTGGTCGTGTCGAAAAGAGTTGAACACTCACCACATAAAAAATCGAAAAATTTAAGCATCCTCTCAATTGTCAGAGACAGAGCTATTACAAAAACAGAAAAGATAAAAACACATAACACTAGGTTATACAGTTGACTGTATCAAGTGTAGTTCAGTATTAATCTTCAAATACTATTACTATTTAGATGGTTTGCTCTAGTGCTAGTCGGACGAGGTAATGTAAATGTAAACATAAGACATATTCTAGATTTTTTTTATCTAGAGTGCAGATTTTCATAACATTTGAGTGTTCATGTGTATATGTTTTTATAAGTGTTGTTTTTTTACGTGTATGCAAGATTATTATTACTATTACATAACTTTATTTTAATAGCTTGCACATCGTCATTGTACTTGTCTTGTACTCAAGTTCATTTACTTCAGAAGTTGATGGCTGAGAAGGCAATAAGTTTCTTTGAATATATTTGGGCATAACTCTTTTATTTACTATATTTTAAAGCACTTATCAATTTATGCAATACGTCTTACCATATACCACCAAGTTGAAATAATACTGCACTTTAAGCTTATGCTTAAAAACCATATTTATTTAATGAACCGGATATAAATTTTTTTTGGCTTCATAAGAAAAAATAAAAATGGCAAATATATCAAAATTCCATGGTCTTTTTGACCTTGGTTGCATTTCTAATTTTTTGCAATTTTTTTATTTTACAGTGAAACCATATTTTGTTGAAAGAGATATGTTCAAATTATCTAGAAATATTTTATTTTAATACATACATTTATTCGTTTCAGTTAGTATCATTAGCCCGTGAAGGCAATTTATCCGATATTATAAACAATGAACGCACTTTCGATGGCTTACAACTCAGATTTTCCTTAGTCGGAGGAGTATTTGAAGTGTTTCAACGAAACATGATGGCCACTATAGACTGGGCATTGTTATTAGTGCAGCTAGTAACCCATGGACTGATAAATTTACACACCCACAGTGAACTATTTACCACAGTCATCGATATGCTAGCTACGTTGGTTCATTCGGCTTTAGCAGCAGATAGTCAGGTATGCTTTTTTTTTACCGAAGACAACTTACGAATTTTTGATCAAATTTTTTTGCAGGAAGAGGGCAGGAAAATGTATCAGAATTTAACGAAAAAACTAAAAAAAGATCTAGGGGATAGACACACACCATCATTTCTACATATTAGGCAATTGTTGCCACTTCCGCGTCTAGTGACGGAGGTTGTCACCGTGGATACTGGTTGTCTTACCGATAATAAAGGTAACAAGATCAGTTTCGATAGTGTCGACAAAAAACATGGACTTTCCGTAAGTTTAATGAATTTTACTTTATATCAAAGGCGATTTAAAAAATAATACTAAAAGATGTACACTGTGATTTTAAATGATAAAGAACAGTTTGAATTTGCCACCACAGTTTTTAGTGCATTTTTCATTTTCAGAATGGCTATCATGGCCAAATACTTAATTTTCATGAGTCAACTCATACATTTAGTCATAGATTAATATTTGGTTTTTCTATGCTTTAGTTCTATTTTTAATATGTCTTTTACAACTAGGGAAGAGGCATTTGCACATCGATGCCAAATCTACTAGGCGATCGTACATTCTAACAGAAGATGAGACTCTGGATTTAAACAAACTGCAACAAATCAATTTCAAAGTGTGCTGCTCAAGCACGTATATTCGTTTTATTCTTTTTCAATATTTTCGTTGCGAATTTTAAAAGTTTAGGCTTGTCATATAGTTCTACTAAAAAAGCTTCGGTCAAAAATCTGCATATGCATCCATACAAAGTAACTCTTACGTGATTGTTAAGTATTGATTATGCAAGAAGAGTACATCATTGTCAATATTTCAACAAAACCCTGAATATAGACATTTCGAACATTCATATTCGATGAGACTTAGTATCATTATCTGATAGGATATATTCACGGACGAAACTGTAGAACTTTGTTAATTTGAAAATCCTCATAATTACATAGAATTTAGTCTACATCCAATAAAAATTTTAGTTGTTGAATAATAGATCCAATATTTTCTATGATACTATTAATATGGACCGATATTGCATACAAATATTAAAAACCTTAAAACATTTGCAGCAATTTTTTAGCAAGAGTTTAATTAGTAGAGAGCGATGGTCACACTCACAGGTTTTAACTCCTTTAGATTAGCGTTTGTTTGACTACTTGGAAAAGAAGATTTTCGAATATCAATTATAAAACTTAGAAGAATTGCAAACAGGCATTGTTGACGATTGAAATAACATAAATTAGCAGGAACTGAAGAATATCTGCTGATGTTAGAAGAAAAGTTGATTAATGTTTGAATGTCAATGATAGATATTTTGAACATTTGTTGTGAAGCATTTCCCTAAAAAACGAGAGTTACTTTTTTCTCTTTGTTAAGATTAATTAGCTATGCACCTATTTGTTTTAATTGATAAATATTGTAATTGCTGTTACTGTAGTTTATTTGCTATTAAATATTGTTAATTTCTGGGAATAAATTAGTAGTAATATGAAAAATAAAGTCTGACAACCTCTCAAAAATTATTCACAAATCGTTTTCTTTCGGACGCTGATGAAAAAAGCTAACAATAATTTATATAAAACTCAGTGTTGATTTCAAGTCAGCGAGTAATAATTTGCGTATTTCAACAACTAGGCTGTTATCTTCAGTCAGTTTAAAATTACAACTTAGTTATCGAACTATGTTTCTAGAATACAAATACTAGTGGGGTAAGGGGTTATTCAATCACAATCTCCAACGTAATTGCATTCAATTATAGCTCCTTTGTCGGCATAAACCAATTATTATTATTAACATTGCCCCATAAAAAGTAATCTAGAGGCGTTAAATCGCAAGAACGAAGGGACCAGTGAACAGGACCACTTCTGGAAATGAAGTTGTCACCAAATTGATTTTGCAATAAATCGATTGTTAAGCGCGCTGTATGGCAAGTTGCTCCGTCTTGTTGGAACCAAATGTCCTCGATGTTTAGCCGATTAATTTTTGAAAACAAAAATTCAGTCAGCATGACTCGATAGCGCTCGCCATTCACCGTAACGGCAGCTCCTTCCTAATTTCGAAAGAAATAAGGACCGATGATGCACAGTCAATTTTAATGGATGCAATGGTGATTCGTTAACGACTTGAGGATTGTCTTCGCTCCAAATACGGAAATTTTGCTTATTGTCGTAGCCATTTAACCAGAAATGAGCTTCATCACTAAATACAATTCTTTGATAAAAATGCTCATCTTCGGCCGGTTTCAAATGAGCCCAATCGGCAAAAATGCGACGCAAACGATGGTCGTTTGGCTTCAATTCTTGCACGAGCTGTATTTTATAGGCACGTAAGCCAAGATCCTTACGTAAAATTTTCCACGTAGTCAAAGGACAAAGGCCAACAAGTTGAGAACGAAGACGAGTCGACATTTCAGCATCTTCAATACTTCGCGCTACAGCAGCAATATTCTCTTCGGCACGCATATTTCTTTGTCTCGTTGATGGTTTTCAATCGAGAAGAGAAAAATTAGTGCGGAAACAATCAATAACTGCACGAACTGCTTGCTCACTAGACCGACTATGTTGACCGTAAAATGGACGAAATGCTTTATGAACTTCACGAACAGATTCATTTTTGCAAAGTAAATTTCCACAATTTGGAAGCGTTGTTCTGGCGTTAAACGATTCAAGATAACTTGCCAAACCTTACTAAACAGAAATGTCAACACAGTTTGACATTATCAGCTGTCAAACATAGTTATCGATATCGATAGTTCTCATGCAGCTTAAAAACCACCCATTATAATATAATTTACCATAACGATGTTCATTTCAAATTACTCTAAATTAAAACAGTTTTGTTAAATTCATAAAAGATGAAACGAAAGTGTTAAAAGTAATTTAGTTTTAATAGACTATGCAAAGCTAAATAGAATCGACTTTGATCGACAATACTGCATATGAATTTTTTTTTATAACTCAAACATTTAAAATATATATTACCTCATTACAATGTTCATGTCGCATGTATATACACATGAATTTATAATAGTTGTTTGCACCAGTTAGGCAAATTCATTAGCTTTTATCCTTCACATAAAAAAGGAACACGGGGAATCTGTTTTACCCATAATTATCTGATTTCCAAAGTGATTTTACATTTCCTGTTGCAACCATTAAATACACGTTTATATATTAGGTGCAGGGCAATTTTTTATTTCTCTGAACCGTGATAGTAAATGTTGTGCCTCTGTTAAGGTACGTATAAACTAAGATCGCAAATAAATACTCTCTCACAATTGACGAAATCAACGTTCACATCAAGTACTCTTAACAATTAAATCATATTCGCTTGTAATTGAAAACACTTCATTAAAATCCGATATACTTGTATCGTAACAAAACAAGACAGCCACACTGTTCGGTACGTACTCGGTAACTATTTTTTACTGCTCGTAGAGTAAATCTTAACTGATTCTATAAACTCAACTCAAATAATTATTGCCGCCCTGATAAGGACAGGAAGCAATAGGTACATTTAAGAATTAGGGGGCTCGAATAAATAAGACACAAGTTGGGTACCGAAGAGGTAATTGAAACAAAAGGACTGAAAGTGGATCTAGATGATTTCTGTTTCTATTTATTATTATTCAGCTTCGAATTTGTCTTCATAGCGATTAAGAGTAATCAACTCTCAAGTCAAAAATCAATCAAAACTATGAGCTGCTACATTTCTCAGAAACTCCCTTATTGTTACGCATTTGTTAGCGTTTATACGATACTTATTCGAAAAACTTCAACTTCTACAACTAAACAACCAAAGAAAAGGAAAATCTCAGATCAATCGAGAAACTTGCAAGAAAAGTGAAGAAAGAATGGGCATGCACTTTATTTGTATCAACACTAGATAAGGGTTTTGAAATCCAGTTTTGAATATATTTGTTAAAAAACATAGATTTGGCATAATAAATGAAATAACGGAGAGTATAGTGAGTGGAAAAAGTGCATCTAGAGATAATTTAATGTTTACATATATTAAAAATGCAATTTAAGTGTTCGGTTGCTCTTCTATATTTCCACTATATTTACAGGTGTCAGATAAGCAGAAGGTTAGTACTTGGGATTTATTAGAAGGCATGAAAAATCCAGCACCATTATCGTGGACGTGGTTTGGTGCAGTAAAATTACAACGTAGACCTTTACCTTACGAAGAAACTCATAGATTATTAAAATATCATACTCATAATCTTACAAAACCGGCTAGTTATTATCTAGAACCACCACCATTGCCTCCAGAAGATCTAGAACCGGTTCCCGACAAATCAGTTAGTATTTTATTTTTTGTTTTTTTAATTTTTTTTGTAGTATTGCTTGTCTTTTTTTCTTTTGTTTTGTATACATACATGTATGTTATGTGAAGGAGTCTGAACTAAAAGCTGATACTCCATCCTCTGTGGACCAGAGCCCTCTTGGAACACTTGGAAAAGGTCGGGGTAAAGGCCAAAGAAGACAGCGGAAATTGAAACCAACTGGACAAATACCGGTTCCCCAATTAAATATTGGCCAGTCGCCTATGAACCAGAATCAACAGAGTATGGCCGCGATGCAGGGTATTCAGGGTTCTAATTCACAGATGGGTCACATATCAGGTTATGGACAAGGTGCTGCCGGAATGCAACAACAACCTGGTCAACAATTTCCCGGAAATCAAAATCAACAGCAATGGTACAACCAACAGCAACAAGGTTTCTATCCACAACAAATTAATAATGGTAAATGACAGTACTTAGAATTGAAAACATAATATACTTACTCGTTTCAGTAAATCGATTAGAACGTCCAGCACAGTTTAATCAATCAAAACAAGCACTATCAAATATGTTGAGGCAAAGACATCCGTTAAATCAATTTATGTCTCAAACCGCCCCTGGTCCAACTACACAACCCGCCGGATATCCTCCCATGCAAAGGCATAGTTTTACAAGGCAACCTATACGTCAACAGCATCCAACAAACATGCAATCAAACCAGGTAGTACGAATAATATAATGTATGATAAATTTTGTATATAAAAAATGCGTAGGCATTTTTATACGTTGTGATAGACACGTGTTTAATATAATACAATAAGTAAACGACACTAATAAACCCTTGAAACAAATGACCTCTATGACCACCTCAAATAATCTAAATACTAGTATAGTAGAAACAAATAGTAATAATGTTACACAATAAAACTAAGTTCTAAACGATTTTTCAGTCAAGGCTTTTAAAATTGTACATATTGAAAACTTATAGATTGGCGTTAAAGATACTAGTAAAGGGTTTTCCAATAGAGACTTAACAACTTTTAATTCAATTTGTGAACGCACCCTTTCACTAATCATCGAACTGTCACTGTCAATTTATTCAGTAAACTTAACATTTTCATCATGGTAAAGTACACGAACGAACAACGTCTGCAAATTATAAAAATTTACTACAGAAATTTGGAGTCGGTGACCGTTACTTTAAGAGCGTTAACTCCGATTTTCGGTCGTAATTCTCGCCCTAGTAGACAGGCAGTAATAAGTTTAGTGCAAAAATTTGAGTCTACATATTCGTTGTGTGATGTATGCCGTGCCAGTGAGACAACGGGTTGGTATCAATAAGAAGTGTCAAATAGAAAATAATCGCTGCCGTTGAAACGTCCGTAGCAAATGATCCAAATCAGTCAATTCCACGGCGTTCTCAAGAACTTTTTAAGTTAAATACAATTACATGGTTTTCTAAACAAATATCTTATCTACACACATGCATCGCCCAAACCACTTTATGGCGAATTTTGCGAAACACAGAATAAGGATCTTGGTTTACATATATAGCTAGTTGCCCATACATTTGTCAGATCAAGCTGACTTTAAATTCGAAAAAAGAATCTCACGAAGAATAAAAAATGAAGCCACACACGACACACACAACAAAGGTGGACCATTTGAAACGACGTACGTTCTCCGATTGGGCTCTGGAAAAGATGCGCCAAGATGATCAATTTCATCGCAAAATCATTTTCAGTGACGAAGCTCATTTTTGGCTTAACGGGTTCGTCAATAAGCAAAATATGCATTATTGGTCGGGTGAAAATCCACATGTGCTTCATGAAACACCACTTCATCCACAAAAAATAACTGTTTGGTGCGGTTTGCATGCCGGCGGCGTCATAGGGCCATATTTTTTCGTCGACGATAATGATCGTTACGTTACTGTGAATGGTAATCGTTATCGCGCCATGATTACCGATTATTTTTGGCCCGAATTGGAAGATATGAACTTGGACAACATGTGGTTTCAGCAGGACGGTGCCACAAGCCACACAGCACACGTTACAATCGATTTATTGAAGAGTAAGTTTGATGAGCGTGTTATCTCAAGAAATGGACTCAGTCGATTGGCCGCCTCGTTCGTGCGATTTAACGCCTCTAGACTTTTTTCTTTGGGGCTACGTCAAGTCATTGGTCTATGCCAACAAGCCGACAACGTTGGAAGAGCTCAGAGCCAACATTGAACGCGAAATAGCAGCCGTTTCGGCCGAATTGTGTGGTCGAGTCATCGAAAATTGGGTCCAACGAATCGACCGCTGCAAACGTGCCCGCGGTGGCCATTTGAACGAAGTCGAGTTCCATTCATAAATGTTTTGATTGTACTTCAACCCGATAATAAAGTTTTTGAAATATCTCAAATGTTCTGCATTTTATTTTGAAAAAAAGTTGTCAAGTCCTTATTGGAAAACCCTTTTTATATATATATATATGTATAGTAGATAGTGAGAAGTGGACAAAACAAAATGGAAAGATTTGCACAAAGATGGTGTACAAGAACAAAAAAAGAATCGCTTGTGCACAATCAAACTTCGTTGTCTTTATATTTCTAGTTTTGTTTTGAATATTTGTAAAACAAACATGGTGTCATTCAAGAATAAATACATGTTTATGGAATCTGTTAACAAAAACTATATTGTTTTGTGCATATACAGTTAAAAGATCGCGCGTTCAGGTTTCAAATACTATTAAAAACATCTAGCAAAAGTATTAAGGTACGTCTTAGCAAATATATTCGTACAGTTCGTTGAACACAGTTCGATTATACAAACGTAAATTATGGAATAAGCACGTGTCTAGCGTAGTAAAGCACGGCTACAAAACTTAATGAATTTTTGCAACGCGTGCATCAGTGTATGTGCCGCTCTTTTCCAAAAGGGTCATTACTTTACAATAATACTGCTGATCGTGTCTATAGTAACTATATTCGTGGGCGTAACGTCAAAAATTGATTTCAAAATTGACAACGAATTTGATTAAAACTTGTTCAATTGTAGGTTATTTTGCCTTAATAACATACATTAATATGAAGCTATTCAAAAGAGTCTGAATATAAACCAAACAGTAAATAAGATACATATTTATTTCAATTTATTAAAATATATAATAAAATGTGTCCGAAGTGCTGTTGATTGGATTGTATACATAATAAATGCGAGATTTCATATTATTGAAAACTTTAAGAATTTGCAGTATTATGGCATTTACTACATTAGTCACAGCTTCTGTTAGTTCTTCTACCATATGAATGCGGCTTTAAATACCTTACTCTTCAAATAACCAAACATGAAATTGTCTAGTGGTGTTAGATCTGATGATTTTGATGGCCAAACAATTCTGCTTAACAAATGGCTATCATAAAACTATTGAAGGTATTTAATTATAACAGCAGTTGCATTATCCTATTGAAAATATCCTACTTAATAATAATTAATTCATTAATAATAATCCATTATCATATAATTCATGAATGAAGAGTTGCAATATTTATTCTACATGTATTTGAGCATTTATGTTGTAGGAGAAAATAGGTTCAATTATTCTTCTTTGTGATATTGTTATCCATACTCCAACTTTTACAGAATACATCAATGTTTCATTAAATATATGTAGATTTTCTAATGACCGTACCCTGTAATTTTGTAAATTGATAAAGACACTTAAGTGAAGTTGTACTACATCTCTAAAGAAAATTACATTAAGAACATCAAAAAAAAATCATTATTTAGATTAGCTCAATGACAATGATTTATATGTTTCTCCAAATCTTATGGCAAAAACTTTTGCACTGCTGTCACACTATATAGTGTCAATATTATCTTTAAGCAGTGTGACATGAACTATAGAAATTCTTGTAAAAATAACATGACAGAAAAAGTAAAATATACAATGTAAAAGCAATACCTGTCTGCCATAATGATTTTGTAGGGCTGTATTCTGTTTTTTGGCACATGTCTTCCACAACTTCGTCTAATAATACATTAGATCTTCCAGTTAATTTCCCTTTGCATTCACAATATCACGGAAAGATCTACATGCGACGTACATGTTGAAGAAATGTATCTAATGAAGTTTCGTCATTGGAAAAGTTTCTCCAAATTGGTTGAAGAAAGACATAAACGAATATTTCCAAATTCCATCATAGTTTATTTCACTGGTGCGAAAATAAATTCTAAAATAAAGTGGTTACGCTTTTCAGTGAACATTCTAAAATAAGAATAACATGTACAATATAATTTACTTTTATGAGCATAGGTACGTTTTAAATAGCGATTTTTTTCCAGGCAAATAAAACGATGTGTCTTTAGAACGTCAGGTTTTTTTACTAATAAAAAACCCGACAACAAAAGGGAGAAACATGTACGCATATGGGCAAAAACATGTGTTAAAAAGTGATAAATTATTCACTATCTGACATATGAAGGAAATAAGTATTGGTATATGGAATATACTTTTGATATTACGTTAATAAAGCTGCAAGTTCAGACGTGTTTGAAAGAACGAGGTTATCACGGCTGCTGTCGTATTCATACGCGAAAATCTAGCTTGATATTTATATATGCATAATAATTACAAAAGTTAATTATAACGAAACAGAAGATTTAATTCACTTGGTGCAAGGAAAAGAGGATTTATATAATGTGTAGTCTATAAATTATTAAATAATATAAACAGTCTTTAATATATAAATAAAAAAGTATGTCAGTGCCAATCGTTTTGAAGCGGATGTGGCTTTGGGTGAGACTTCTTAATATCGTAATATATAACTTAATAATTTATCTAGTACGTGCAAGACAGATGTTACTCTATAAAAATTTAAAAATAACTCTATGTCTTGAAGTTGCATTTCTACACTTAAATTGTGGTTTCCACCCTCCAGTAGTCTATTTTTAATAAAGTTCTTGGTGAAATTCTGCTTTTTTAAGAATATGCCATATAACTATAAATAACGTAATATTTTTCATCATAACTGATCCGTTGTTCATTGTTTATACAACGTTTAACTAGTAGTAACACACTATAAAGCCTGCTGACTATTAATACTATATTTGCTTTTATTCATGTAAACGTCTAGATTATGTTACGATTCTCGGAACCAAATTTGAACTTTAAAATAGATAGTGTGCTAAGACCATACATACAAAAACTGAGCTGTACTAACGAGCTATGCGAGTCATTTGCCAAGATATACCTTTACATTTACTCATCAAAATTTGTGATATTGTTGGTGAAATATTTGTTAGTAATTTTGTGGATTTTTTTATAAATTTTTAAATAATAATACAGATTAAACATATTTGTCAATCCTACTCTTACATTGTAGTCTGCTATAAATATAAATTTATCTCATATCTTATCTATACAAAAACTGGTGTATCATGCATAGTGTATGTACTATTTTCTGTAACTAATAAAATCCAAACACTTTAATTATTAATATAATATTCTCTAATCATGTTTTATAAAGTATATCTGTTATAATTATAACTAGTTGAGATATTTTTCCCGCGGGCCAGGATCGCAACGAGGCAAGTCAATGAACAAACTGGCGACCTTGCGTGGGTGCATTTTTATGTCACTTATGTTTTGTTCTATAAATAACACGCTTATATTATTCACAGTTGTTGTAGCGTAGCGCAAAATGGATCAGACTGACAAAATGTCTGCAGCATGATCCAAGTTTCCACATTAGTCTCGGAGAGCAACGTAGGCCGTGCTGAAAAGATGTTCTTATATTTAGAAAATTACCACTCCCTCAGAAATACACGCATTATTAAAGTAATATTTAGAAATATAAATGCATCTATACATGCACCATCACAAATTTGTCTTAATTTGGTAAAATCAAAATCTTTGTTTATAACACTTTCGAACTTTTCTACAGCACATATTTTTTATGTCACTTGTAGTACATAGCAGTGAGTGTAGATCGTTCGTAACTTGCATTGACTCCACTAACGACAACTCAGTGTTTGAAATTTTTCTATTGGGTCAAATAAACCTTTATAATCGTCGTAAATTTGTTTTAAATCAGCTTCAGTATTTTCAAATCTTCTCTGACTTAATTGCTGCAGCTTCGTTAAGTGTGAATTATAGAACCACAGACTTTTATTGGAAATTCTCGCAGTAATATAAATGCGCTCTCAACCATCCCCAACGTTTGAGAATTGACTCTGATGGCTCAGGAATACCGGGACACCGTGTGTGTGGATTTCTCGAATTCGAAATGAATGCATCCATCTCTGGATAACATTTGTGCTACAATGTGTAGAGCATGAACTTTACCCGTCACATATAAAAGTCTCACATCTGTCTCTAAGGGAACGTCCTTCACTACATATTATCGCTGCACCATCGTTCACAAACATCAATAGTTGGTCATTTGAAAGTTAATCTTTTTTAAGCGTATCCAGCACTACATTCACAATTGCCTTGCCTGTGCACTTTTCTAATCTTTTGCTAACTAATACAATGGGAAATGTCGCTTTAACAGGATCTAGAACACGCACTATAATATTTAAAACAGAATGTTTTTTCAATCTGTCGTTTCGTCCACACATTAGTACAACTGTTTATCTTTTACTACAGCTTTGATTATGTTTTCGATGTCATTACGCACAGTTAGCATACGGTTCTGTAACGCCGAAGTGGTAGCTTCCAGTCGGGATTGATTTATTCCAGAAGTCATGAAACGGTTACCTATAGTGTAGATGAAGTCACAAATCATAGGCGATTATCATGAACAGTAAAGCATATACAAGTTTCGTTTTTGGTGGCACATTATTTTTCTTAATTTGGTGGTGTACTCTTTATATGATTTTTACAGTCACGTTTGTCTCACACATGGTTTGTCGCAAACTTTACAAGATATCTTAACACCATTATAACATAAATCAGAAAATTTGTCAAAAAAACTTTCGCACTGCATCAACCAATGGTCCCGTTTTCCCTTACGCACGTCCGTCCTAGTTAATAATTATGCGTTCGCCTTATGTAAAGATCCGCTCGGTACTAACTTCATCTGTTTTATTTCACTACACTGATGGGGTCGTTACGTACTCAATACGAACCTGGTCTGCCGGAAGACATTCCAACTCTGATTATAACAATAAATTTTTATTTTAATTACCCATATATCTACTGAAAAAATAGAAGCACGTTGTACCAGAAACTATGCATATCTACGATCATTATTTCTTCTACAAATAACATCGCTCTAGATTTATTCATATTAGGTAAATCAAAATCTGTCTTTAAAACAACTACGTTTTAGATGTTTTTGGTTATGAAACCAGTTTTACTATCAACATGTACAGAGTGTACCAAAATGATTGATGAGATGGGTGTGCTTTTGGTCTAACTTTCAAATATTTTAGTAGCATCTCAGCGACTTCTTACATTATTATTTAATACCAAGACAAATTGTATTTTACTTAAAAGACATTTATTATAAATTATTTAACATAATTTATAATAAATATTGGAAATATCCACCATTCTGTTATGAACATAAATGAACTCTTTATTTCATATTCTCAAAGACATGAAGTTCTTCTGTAGGTGTTCACGCCTCGTGCGAGATGATTTGATTTAAGTCATCAATAGAGCGGCGACAAAAATGGCAATACCATAGGCGGTACGGTAGAACGGGCAATTGGTGCGCAGTGAATGAGATCATTCACATCAAATACAATACGGTTCACGGTTAGTGTTTATAATAACTTCACACAAACATGTCGCGAAAGTCTGTGCCGTTTGCTACGTCGGTTAGAAAATACATAGCAGAATTTCCCGATTTAAAGTATGATGGATGTGCAGTATTGTGTTTGGTTTGTAATAAGCGACTTATAATACGGAAGAAAGACAATTGTAAAAAACATGTGAACAGTGCAATACATAAACTGAACAAAAGAAATGAAATACCTTACGCAACATTCCTTTATGATTTTTATTTATGTTGACTGCATGTAATTTGCCGCTTCGTTTAATCAGCAAACGCCCTTTTCAAGTGTTCTGGAATAAATATCTGCCAAATTATAAATTACCTGCAAGAAGAACTTTACAGAAACATTTGCCGCGTTTAAGAGAGAGGCTTGAAAATATAGCAAGAAGAGAATTGCATAATAAAAATGTGTGGATTACTGTAGATGAGACTACTGATTTAAAAAAAATAGTATAATAAACGTAATCGTACGTATTTTATCAGCCAACACATTTTCACAGCCCTATTTGTTAGCCTGTAAACGTATACAAGCATGTACTAGGGCAAATATTCGGCAAATAATAATGAACACCTTAAAGAAATTTCACATTCATAGTACTCAAGTCTGCATGCTTGTAACAGATGGTGCTGCTACTATGTTACTACTCGGACGTTTACTAAAAGTAACTTTTCCTAAATTAATACACATAACTTGTGTACTCCATGCTCTTCATTTAGTTGCTGAAAATGTTAGAAGTAGTTATAAAAACGTTGATCATTTGATTGGATCCACCAAACAAGTGTTTCTTAAATCCCCTAAACGACTTGAAGAATTTCATAAAACTTGTCCAGATATTTCGGAACCACCGGAACCCATTCTTACACGATGGGGCACGTGGCTAAATGCAGCCTTTTATTACCATAAGAATTTTCACAAAGTTAAATCCGTTATATCAAAATTTAGGCCAACCGAATTCCAAGCAATCAGAGACAGTCAACATCAATTTGAAAATCCCCAAATTCTGGAAGATCTGCATACAATATATAACAATTACCATCCATTAGTAGAAGCAATTACAAAACTTCAAAACGAAAACTATTCGCTGCCCTTAGACGCATCACTATGCATAGTGCAAAATGTGACCGCTCATTTGCATAGTTTAACTGACGCTGCTGGTGTACTAGCTCATCAAAAATTATTAAGTGTTTTAAAAAAAAATCCGGACTTGCACGTTTTACGAACTATTTATGACAAATGTGCAAATAGTGAGCCCTGGAATGATTTTGAACAACAGCTTCGTTCTGCCAAAATTACATCAATAGACGCCGAACGATCTTTTTCTCTATACAAAAACATTTTCTCGTCGCGAAGGACGTCATTTACAGAAGCAACCGTAGAGACGTATGCAATGATGCAGATGTACAGTTACTTCCACAACACATTACCAGGGTTACGAAATTACATATTACTAGGTAAGCACTAATTGTGTAAGAATAAGTCTAGACACGGCACTGCTACGGACACTTTCGCCGCAGTTTATAATTTACACTTAAACACCAACCGTGAACCGTATTGTATTTGATGTGAATGATCTCATTCACTGCGCACCAATTGCCCGTTCTACCGTACCGCCTATGGTATTGCCACTTTCGTCGCCGCTCTAGTCATCAATAATATGAAGTTTACTTTTACAAATATTATTTTGTATTTGATCAAATGAATAGTTGTCTACAAATATTAAACACTTGATCAAAAAGGTCACAAACCTTTATTTATAACGCGATCACCATTAAATTCCTCAAAAAATCCAAAGAAATCTAGAAACATGAGGTGTTGCACTGTCTTATAGGAAATACCCTCGAATTAATTCATCATAGTGTAATTGTGGAATGACTTCTTGCAAAATAACTAAAATATCTTTCTGAGGTAATTATTGCATGGAGAAATTTAAGACAATGTCGCCCACACACCAATTCCGTTTCGATGAAGTTATAAGGCTTTTCATTCGTGTAATCTTTATAGTTTTAGTTATTAACATACTCTGATAAGTTAAACTATGATTAGAGATATGTGGCGCTGAATAGTCTTGTCTGCCCGACGAGAGCGTGACGTCACGTAGCGAGGGAGATCGCCCGTACTTACATATGTATGCCATAAATGTTCGAGTTATCTTCCTCGCTATACGACGATCCGCTATTGTCGAGTAAATATAATTATCCAGCTGTATTAATCAGCGAAAAGGTTTCAATTTAAAAGTTCATCATATTATTATTGAACAAATTACTGTAATCTCTTCAGGGTTTAGTATCATGAAGATACTTTTTTGTCACAACAAAAACTCGAGTGAATTCATGTGTTACCTTTTTCTAAATATCTTTTAACAACTAGTCACATATAATACTCTAAGTTATATAGTTTTTTTAATTGCCTGTTTATGCTTACAGTTTTCATAAAAAAATTTTTGAACTTCATTCAACACGAGCCTAGACATCATCAACACCTCTGTTAACGGAAAAGACTAATTTATTTATTCTTTACAAATACAATGTTTGTCTCAAAAGATTGCATAGTTCGCCAATTGTATTCATTAGAAAACTATTCAATAGATTGATCAAAACGTTAATGCAAAGGATAAACTTGTGCTTTATTCGCATGCTGTTAGAGATATAAAAGTCATCACTAACAGCCTAATATCATCTATGTAATAAATCGAGGTATACAAATAACAATTATTACTTACACAGAGTTTAGAAAAAATAATTAATAAAGTCATAAAAGAAATATTTGAAAATTTTCAATAAAATGTAAATGATGCCTACAAAACTAGTATAAAACAATTATAAAAAATCGCTCAATACATCTATGTACCACTAAACTAATTTGGCAGTAGTAACTAAGAAATGATGGAGGGAAGAAAATTAAAAAAGAAATAAAATTCCCTAGAGCTTAACCTACATCACTGTTAATAATTTTGGTATATCTATTATTATAGTTAAAATGCATGATTTAATATTTAATAGAAAACCCGATGCTAAGCTAAGGCACGATCACAAACAATACAGCGCAACCTACAATGCTTATATTACATACTCATAGGATATGACGCCCAGTATACTGTAAAACAGGAAATTTATGTATAAATTTATAAATGTCTGTTTCACATATGGAATTATTTATCGTTTGTATGGAATTGTTATATACAACCACATTAAACAACGATTGAAAACAAACTGCTTCCTAGCAGGCTGCCGGCATCGAAGTTTGTTCGTATTTCGCCTAGATGATCACCAACTTTAATTATAGCATATCCATGAAATAACTTATAATAAACGATTAAAATGCAGCAAACCTAAACTTAATCTGTTAGCTCCATTGTATAAGTTCTTAACTATTATAAATGAATGTCTATCTATTTTGTCAAAGTTAGTATAAGCTAATGCAGGGTGATTTAAATTCATTAAACATTTGCAAGACTTGTTCTTTCTGCAATAAAACTAATCTTTTTTGTATAATAGAAGAGTCGAGAATATTGAAATATCTAAATATAGTAAACGTACATTATGGACGGTATGTAACAGCCATGAAAACTTTCTAATAGTATGTTTCAAGAAATTGAGTTACTGAACCATTCTACCTTTTACTACATAACAAAAATTATAGTTTATATCTTTTAATGTAAGTAATTATAAAACATTATTAAGCTTAATTCATGCACGTTTATATGCTCTTTATTTTTTTAGGGTAAACGTGATTTTAATCTAATTAGTAACTAGTATAGCATCAAAACTTGCCAGTTCTTCTTATACTTAAATTTTGAAATGTATAATGTAAATGTAATTCCTAATCTTGAATGCTGATCATTTCACTTCTGTATCCAATCTGTAATAGTCAATTGCAACTTTTATTTACTTATATATTGCGAAGATTATAATATTCAAAATTGTTCGTTTTGGAAGAACATAATAATCCTCTTTCAATATAACTTATTAAAACAACATATCATTTCTAGGCAATGTTCCAACAAACATATGGAAATATGCAAGCAGGCATCAGTCCACAGTACAACAATTATGCCAACAATCCAAACAACATAATGCAGAATAATATCCAAACGAATCAGCAAATGTTACAGAACACTCAATCTGGAATGTTCCAAGTACAACAACAAGGATTTAATCAACCAAGAGGGACACAAGCTGATTACAGGGGCATGGGTCAAGCTAATAGACCGAATTACATGCAACAAGCACCGAATGTTACCATGAATACAATAGGAGCTATGAATACCGCACAATCCGGGCCAGCCCCGCCATATTCTAGAACCGGGGCGCAAGGTTTACAAGGCAACATACAACAACAAAGTCAATTTCAGCAACAGCAAAGAATGCGTCAACAAATGTTAGCCTTGCAACAACAACAACAACAACAACAACAACAACAAGGACCTCAAGGGCCCCAACCCTCAGCTGCATTAGTTGCGCATTTACAAAGACAAATGAATCCAAACCCTTATCCGCATCAACCACCACCTTATAATATGGGATAAAACTAATAGCAGGTGCTCAACGTAATTAGATATATATATATATGATTTTGGAAATTTGACACATTCACTTATAAAAGTGAAATATGTGTTTAAGAAGTAAACAGAGGTTTAAGTAATAGAATTATTATATTTAAAAAATTTTTGTATCCTTTTTTTATAATTGTTTTTCAATGCAATCTTCATGATTATTTCAAAAGTGTAAAGAGCTCTTAAATGTGATTAAATATAAAAATTCCATCATGTTGTTTATAATTTAAGTTGATAATAAATATCTTCTAAACGATTTTTTACTTTTTTTAAATTCATTATTGGAAAAATATTAGTGTCTGGTTTAATTAATCGAAACGCAAACATTTGTTTTATTTATTTATACATATGTAGGTATACAGATATAAATGAAAATGTTACATTAACTTAATATCTACTGTTACTTGTGTGAAATGAATTAAAAAATTTTCAAAGTCATTTGAATAGTATTAGCTTACTTCACCTCAAAGCAAGTGAATAATTAAAAGTATTAATCTTAAGAAGCTTGTTTTTAATTTCAACATTGTTGGTAAAATGTATGAACATGTTAATGTGATTTTGATGTTATTTATTAGCTAAACTTTTCACACGATAGCAGTACTTTTTATTTACTCAAATCTAATTAACAATTACATGTGTATATAAAATAATATGTATAAATAAAAATAAACATCAAAACACAAATGATGTATGGAATGTTATGTTAGATGCCAGACAAAAATGTAATATAGTAATATTTTCATTTATGCGGGCTATATACTAAAAAAAATAACACATGAAAATAAATATTTATGCTGTCTATCGCTTATCAAACACCATCACATTCGCTATTGTTAAATATCAGTTGTCTCGTCTGATGTCGAGTATAATAAGAAATTAATAATAGCTGTTTTAGCTATTCATCACATGAATAAATATTATAGACATTAGCTTAGAAATTTACTAAACATATTTTTTTTGAAATATTTAATATTCTCGTTCTATAACTTGAAGTAGATTATACTAATTTGGCCATATTATTTTTTCATTGTTAAGAAAAAAGCAATTTTTAAAACTTGGTTAACAACCGTTTTCCTTTTTTACAAATCTTATAAAGTATCTTATCCTAATGTGGCTCCACAAATTTTGAGATACTCTGTTAATAGACATTTACTAATGCACTTGAAGTAAACCCCTTCAACATCAATACATCGTTGAAATCAATATTTCTACTTTCTAAATACATTTAATCAGAACATTTAAAAACGAGCATTCAAAAAATGTTATGATTTCAGAACAAATTTCTTTCTCAGTGGAAAATCTACCCCATAAGGATTTTTTAAATTAAAGAGCAGTCAGAAGTCTCAAATACGCAAATCCATTGGATGTTTTAACACATACCTTCATTTTTTAAAAAATCGGCTATTATGTTACTAAATGAAGTAATGTGTTATAGTGATGAACGCATTGGTCGAACTCGTACTTATAAGAGAATACTGTGCACATAATTTTTTCCATTAACTGCTGTTTCTTGGCTAGATCATTTTATATATCCAGACACGACTTTCTAGACGAGTTCGAATAAAATGATATGTATGTTTCGTTATTAGTTACTATTTTAGATATAATTGAGAAACTAGAAGTAACTTAGAAACTTTAGATTTTACGAGAAAATCGAATGTGGTATCTAACTTTTTTCATACGAAATTCATTACATAAAATTCAGTGAAGTACGCCAATCTCCAGAACTTCAGTTTTTGGTTTACGTTTACGGGCATCAACATATAGAGGATTTTGCACCTCTCGTTTATTCTTTGTACCACTTATATACAATCGCTTGAAATGATGCTTCACCGCCAAAAGCAGATTGCAAGTGATCAACACATTTTTCTTTTTTTAAAGGAATTTTAGAATCGTAGTAATCATTGTACGATCGAGTTTCTGTGAAAGATCCATACTGACTTTTAAGAGGATTTATTACCCTCGATTGGAAAAACAGGAACACAGTTTTTACAAATTACAACTGCAAACGTCTGAAACTTACTAAAATTGATGTAGTGTAATCCAGACACACCATAATTAATTAATTTGGCATTAAACTTCTATAATTAAACTCTAATGCCAAATATATTCAAATATGCAGTACACGGCTTAAAAGAGCAGAAATGAAAAAATACCACGCGACATTAACATTCAGCACTCGAAGTCACACACTGCCAAGTTAGATGGGACAATTATGTTTTCCGCGAGGTAAAACTAGTTTAGTTCGGAACGCATACGCTTAGCATATTGTATGAGGTGTCATTTAACAGTTTGGTAAGTACTATAAAATAAAATACTTGTAGTAATAATAACAAAGGAACTTGGAAAAAAATGCGTTAACAGTGTTGAACAAATTTTCCTTAATATTTCAGATATGATGATGCTCCTCCGAAACAAGAAGGTAAATGCCTAAACGAGTACAAAAGTCTCTAGGACAACATTGAAACAAATGTCAAGAGACGGCATTAAAAACTTGAGCCGAATACCAATTGCCAGTTCACAGGCAATGCATGTCGACAATGAGAGATAAAGAAATATATGCAAACGAAACATTTGACAATCGACATTTAGCATCTTGTGACAGAGCTTTTTGAAATCATTCCGTAGCAACAAGTTTGGTTTTATTTGTGGAGTTTGTCACAGTACCTAGTTAACATGTTTTTCACCAAAAAGTCCCAACGGTACTGATTCCAGCTTTACCTACAAATTTGTTCTTTATGCTACAAGATGTCAAACTTTTAATTGAGATGAGTTCAATGCTATGGTTTTCATATATATAGAGTATCTGTATCTATTTCTCGTATGACGTTACAGTTAATCAATGCTCCAAATTCCATTTATTAATTAATCCTTAAAGTTTAATGTAATAAGAATATTATGGACCTCACTGCAATTAAAAAAAAATCAAATCATGAGAAAAGCTTAAATAAATATAACTTTATTGATTGCATAAAAGTTTAAGTAGAACATACACTTTTTAATTTTACAAAAAATCAAACATAGTAAGGAATTAATAATAAATAAATAATAGCACCATGAATATATCAGGCCCTTTAATAAAAATATGTAAGGTGACATATGATAGGGCAAAGTGGATTAATACACAAATAAAAAAGAAATAAATCCTTGACATTTTATTTTTCTATACACTTCCATTAAAAATAGCCACAAACCGACACAGAACAAATCTCGCATTTATGTTTTAATTATACATTTAACTTACATACAACAATGTTATAGACTAGCTTAAGGATCAGATGATTTCATTTGACATTATTTTAATGAATATACACCCACCTATTTGGTTATTTTTTTGTGCGGTTTGATTTTCAGCTATTTGCTATAAAACTAATGACAATGATATATACTTTCTTTCATAGCTTATAAATCTGGATAGGGTTATTTCTTACATTTTATTAATTGTTCCCGTGTTTATAACGAGTATTGTACATGAATAGTATATATATATTCACATTACAAAAGTTAATATTTTAAACAAAACATAATTTCAGATACAACTTTATTTGGTAATTTCAAAAACTTTACAAAACAATCAATCAATTAAGGATAATATAACCTCTTTCCACAATAATTTTCGTATTCTGTATACGATTTCAACAACCAAGTGGTCATCATCACCAGATAATTAATCACAGTGTGCACCTGGAACTACGGCAAAATCCGTACTAGACACACCGTTGAGACCCAAACACACACTGTAGATTAGTTTCACATAATTTAAATTGTATTCTAGTTTTAAACTAAACACTTATCCTAAAGTACTTGTTTGTGTATACGAAACCTTTTTGTCCGTCCGATTTCGTTAAGTAATGAAAGTCAAAATTATGGACGATTAAATTTACGGTAGAAAAAGAAAACAATACACTTTACCTTTCTTAGACTCCCTAGTAATTAGAAATAAGCTTAAAAAAGAAATTGATATTTTCCACAAAAAAAAATTAACGTTAATAGATTTATCACGGCGGATTCAAGTCACAGCATGCAACAAAAGATGTCTTCGTTCGGTTTTCTTATCAATCGTTTGTTTAGTTTCCCACTAACAAAAGTGAGACATGGAAAAAGTTAAATTTTATTAAGAACATTGCGAGATACAATGGTTTTGATTCGGAAATAATCAATGGATTAATTAGACAGGCTAACATAAAGACAATCCGGGATACCACATGTCTGTTACCTCAAAGCAATCGAGACAAGCAATTTATATGTTTACCATTTCACTCTTTAACGAAAAATTTAAGTAGTGTTTTCAAAGTTATATTTCGGTCCATTAACTACCAAATCTCTCTTAGGAAATGCGAAAGCCAAAGTTGAGGCCAATAAGAAATCGGGACCTTTCGATGTTAAATGTCCAGATTGCAATAAACAATACGTTGACCAGACAAAACGATCGATAGAAACCATGTGTAAAGAACATATGGCCAACATCAAAATCGGCCGACCTCAGAAATCTAGTTTAGCTAGGCATTTGTTAGAGAATAATCATAACGTAACCGTGGATTGTTTATATTTGGTTAAGAATGTGTATAATTACCGTGAATTAGATATCTATGAAAGCATATATATTTTGAAAAATAGAAACCATTTGTTAAACGGCGACGGGGGCTCATGCCTATTTGACCTCATACAAATGTAATATACGACGGTCAAAAACGTTTCGTATATACAAGCATGTACTTTAGGATATGTGTTTAATTTAAGACTAGAATACAATTTAAGTTATATGAAACGACTCTGTATGTGTTTGGCTCTCGACGATGTAAGTCTAGTACGGACTTAGCGTTTTTGCGGATTTTACCGTGGTTATAGGTGCGACACTGTGATTATCTGCTGATGATGACAATTTAGTTGTCAAAATACATGTGCAGAATACGAACATTATTGTGGAAAGCGGTTGTATTAACCTTATTTGATTAATTTAATCATCCACAGTCTCCATCAAAATTTACCTTCAAAACAATAATCATTCAAACCAGAATAACCTTGAAGAAAATCCATTGTAAAAATTTTTTAAGTAACATTAAACATATTTTCTAAAACAAAAATAAAGCGATGGACATTTGGAATGCTTCCAGATCACTTGATATTAAATAACATATTCCATTTATTTACATTACTATTATTTCTTCACAGAACATTTGATTATTACAAAAATATAGTTACATATATTATATTCACACTTTATACATTGACAATTAATTATTAGTTACAAGCTTATACAAATATAGAAATGTATTTATTATTTAACTTATTTCAATGTTGCAGTAGAGTAAATTCAAACTAAATTGCAGTTTCTCTAACATGTAACAAATATGAATACAACGTAAAATAATAATAATACATAAAAGGTCAGAGATTGTGCACAGCCATGATTAAAATAAAAATATTTAGCATCTATTCTAGCTTTCTACACCAAGCCTAGACACAACTTATAATTTGGTTATTAAAATTATTTTCAAAAAACACTATTACATCTTTGTAACAAAGGAAATTTGTATTTGGTTCATAAAATAATTTACGTTAATAATTATTGTTGCTGCTTTTATCATGGTAAACATATTTAATTTTGTATTTACCATTAATGCACTTTCAAATCTTGAAACTAATCATTTTCTGATTTTAAGTTTTTTTAACATTTTTCAATTATTTATATTTAAATTAACGTTCTATCACACTAATTAAGATTACATATTCAACTTTCCAATATTCTCAACATGTCTGTCTTTATTTAAACTTGTGTACATTCTTGATGTCATTTATAAGTGTTAGTTCTTCACTTAAATTTTTCAATGGCATATTACATCCTTTGTTATTTTTTTAATGTTTTAGTATTTTTTCTTGCTAAAATTTACTTACTATTATTCCTTTTATTCATTCTTTTTTCCCTTCAACAACATATTTTACAAGAGAATATTTTTCAAAATTATATTGTATGTATATCATTGTTCTCATGTTATTCATAATTTACATTACTGTTTCTCTTTGTTATATCCATGTATTTACATTTATGTTTACCTCTTCAGTATTACTTTCCTTCCTCCACTCAATTACTTACTATAGCAGTGTTTGATGTCAAATGTATTTATGTTTAATTTTTTATTAATCCTTTCTTACTTTTGTATCTAGAACATGGGAATTTTTGATAAAAATGTTTTTCTTAGAAATTTTTTTATCTTGCACTAACATGTTTAATTAAATAATTAATGCTATTTTAACAATTTTTATCTTAAATTATATATTATCGTAAAAGTGCTCCATGTAAAAATTAAATTAATTATAATTACAAAATTAGTGATTGTAAGCACAGAAAAAAATTTTGTTTTACCAAGTAGTCAAAAGGAAGAATAAAGTTAAAAAAACAAACAAAAACGCGACTAGAACCCATATTATAAGGGATAAATAAAAATTAATATAAAATACATTGTTATAGCTCTTACTTTAGAAGTTATTGATTATTCTATGCACTTTAAATAAAATTAATAAAATGCAGGCAGAAATTCACATTCTCACTGTGCGTAGACATATATCTATGTACATTTAATTATCTTATCTTACAAAAGGGATTGTTCAAGCATAATTTTTTCAAATCCGCCAGGTGGGCAATAGTTGAAATTGTCGAGTATGATATCCAATATCGCACCATCATCAACTGTAAAATAATAAAAAAAATGTCTGACATCACAACCAGATATAAGGTGAAATTTTGATTTGTTAAAATAATTTAAATTAACTACCAAATTTTTTGAAAGAGTAAGGTACATTTAAATATTAGTAAGTTAGTATTTCACATTAATAGAAGAAACTGAATTTAATGTTTAAAAATTCTTAAACTTTGTTAATTGCTAAAATAATATTACCATATAAGACTGGATAAACAGTTCCTCTAACATTGGTTACAGGAAAATCAATTTCCTCACCATTTACATAGAACTTCAATTGAATATGGTCATAAGACACTCCTATTACGTCGCTCTCGTGTGGAATATTTTGTACTGATCCACCTTTAGCATCTATACTGTATAAAATTTGTTTGTTATGCCTTACTATATTATCACTACATAAAGCCCAAGAAAATTCATCCATTCCACCTGCGTTTAAAAAAGAAACTTCATAATTTGTTTTAATATAATTTTTGATTAAAAACCTTGTGTTAAACTCAAATCTGTTTGCCTTGTCGCTAATCCAACTGACCATGAACCACCTTGCTGTAACTTAACTTCGAAGTATGCTTTTGACTGAACGAGGGGAGCATTTCCTAGAGCAGCTCCGGCACCGCACAATCGTTGACCAGATTTTACTATTACAACTTCATAGCCTAAAATATAAATAAGATAATCTCTTTCTTTGTTTTGAATTAAAAATTTTACCCATAAAAGCAGTATCTAGTTGAATGGGGTTTTTATTAGATACTTCGGGAACTTGAGAAGCAAAATGAAAATTATTTAAACAACTTTTTAAGCAACAAAATACTGATAAGGTTGACATAATGTTATTTTACCATTTTAAGAATCACCAAATTTACAGTTATTTACGTCTATTGACTAGACTGCCATCTGTACGCATGAAACTAACACTAAATATTTTATTCAATTTTACAACACAAATTTAATACAATGTGCTCATTTAGTAAATAAGCCATAACCGCCATTTTCTTGATAGGATGCATGTGTGTATATGTTATATATATATAAATAATATATTATATAATTATACATAATGGTTGATTTGGTACGTAGACTTCCGCGGTAGTGGTCCATGCTATCTGCTTCTGGGTTTCCGGGCTGGAACCGCGTCACTATTATATCTGCCGACGTTTCGTACCCATTTGTATGGGACATCTTCAGGGCTGAACTACTGCACTGAAACTGTTTCCAGTGCAGTAGTTCAGCCCTGAAGATGTCCCATACAAATGGGACGCGGTTCCAGCCCGGAAACCCAGAAGCAGATATAATGGTTGATGTAAGGAAATATTGGCATTCATAGGTTTGATATTAGGTTTTACAGTACTTATTGTATTTTTTTATTTCATTCTCTAAAAATTTAAAATAATATAAGGTATGCAATTACTAGTGCAATAAAATATTTTTTAAATTATATGGTGTTTCAATGTATCAATTAGATATTAAAGGCATTTTGTATGCATAATTTTTAGTCAATTGTAAAACCATAATAAATATACATGTATAGTACTCCACAACTATGTGAAAGAGTGATTTGTTAAATTTTCAAAAATACAAACATACAACATTGCCCCTTTGAATGTGATACTGCAATAATTTTTGGTTTACTGTATATAAATTTGTAAGGTCGAGAATAGTCTCAACCATTTTTTAATGACTTATTTCCACCAATTCCTGTCTTCTCATAGTTTTCTTATATCTACTTCTCTTAGATATCCCACGCCCATATTTTCCTTATGTCAATTTTATTCTTACTGTTTATATTATTTAGTATATTTTTTAAATATTTATAAGATATTAAGTATGACAAAGTTTTGGAAAAATACCAAATAACAAATTTTTTGCTAGGTGATTGTGATTAAGTATTTTCAACTTTGTGGTTTTAAAATACATTTCGAGTGGAATAATACATGGATAATTAGTCAAATATTTAAGTTTTTTATTGTTGTGTTTCGGAATCAGCACTGGAACTAATTGCAAAGCAGTAATGAGGAAAAATAATATCTGCATCAGAGTAAGGTACATCTAGAAAGATTGAAATGAGCTAGTCTCCAATGCTTTATACAATTATTCGTATATGCTTGCCAACATTTAATGTAAATAGAATGGCAATTGAAGTAATTACTTTTAAGTTTTAAACAAAAGGCAGCAATACAAAAAGTCTGTTTGGAGACTGTCGATTTTAATGTAGTGCTGCATTTTATCAATATTTAATAAATACAGGTTAAACCATGCTAAATAATGTAATGTGTTTGTGCCTATCTTCTTGTTCATATAGTCATACAATTTATTTGAATTTCTAAAAGCAATTCATTCTTAATGTTATTTTCTATGTTCAGAACATGCACTTAACACAAAGTTTTCCGTCTTGAAATTGATTTTATTAATTACCAAGACACTCTTCCATTCTATACATAAATAACTTATTGATATAATATGTAAAATACTGATACATACATACATATATAATTCTGGTACACACTGGTACATACATGATATATTAAGTCTAAAATAATAAATTTTTCATACCCGGAATAAACTTTATTGAATAATATAATTTCTATCTATATTTATGACTTCTTGCCAGTGTGATGGGAATTTGTATATCCCATTTTTAAAAACTACCTTATCCCTAGAGGCGAAAAATTGAACCAGTGCTTGTCTGATAAGGAAGGAAGGCTACAGAAGCGTGTAGAAATTTATTGAGTGTTTGGTGAAGGTACAGTTTCTGATAAAACATGCAGAAAATGGTTTGAAAAATTTCAAATAAATGATTTCGACCTTCCTGGTAAGCCACGCTGTGAGCGACCATCTTTGATCAACGACGATACTGTCAAGATCAAGTTAGAGCAAAATCCTTTTTTGACAACGTCGGAGATTGCGAGAAGGACTTGATTCATCTCAACAAACCATTTTGGACCATATTAGGAAATTAGGATTGGCGTGGAAATATTTGAGATGGGTGCCACATGATTTAAGTGAGAAGAGTTTGATTGACAGAGTCATCATATGCATATGTTTGCTTGCACATAATAAACTCGAATCCTTCTTGGACCGCATAATAACTGGGGACGAAAAATGGGTTACCTATAACAACATCATAAGGAAAAGGGCATATTGTGAATCGGGACAACCTGTCCCCTTCACCTCTAAACCGAAATTGAGTTTGAGTAAAAGAATGTTATGTATATGGTGGGACATTCGAGGACCAATACATTTTGAACTGTTGAAACTGAACGAAAAATTAAATTTGGAGAGGTGCTCTCAGCAATTGTATAATTTAAAAACAGCACTCGATGGCGTCGTTCAACAGGAAGAACATCATACTCCTTCATGAAAATGCCGGGCCACATACTGCTTTGGGGACTCGTCATAAACTCGTAGAGCTAGGCTGTGAAATTCTGTCGCATCCACAAAACTCCCCGGACTTACCCCCCACCCCCCCGATTATCATTTGCTTCTGTCATTATAAAATTTAAGGCAAGCACTGGTTCAATTTTTCGTCTCTAGGGATAAGGCATTTCTTAAAAATGAGGTATACAGGATACATACAAGAACATATTAAGAATTATTATACAGCGTGTAGAATCGAAGGCCTAATATTACCAAGTTGACATTGCAACACTGTATTCGCTGACCATACGATATACGTAATAGGGTAGGGGCAAACAAGTAAGATCTGCCTATAAGCCTACATTACTAAGGACAAACAAAGCGGTACGTATGCATAGCCTGCGGCTAAAAACGCATACGTTCAGAAAACATTTTCGTCACTGCATACGAACCGCTTTGTGCAGTGACAGCGATTTTTCCCGAACACGTGCGAAAGTGGAAATAGAAGATAGAAGAAGCAACATTGCAATTCTGATTTGCTGGAAACTTATAATATCAAGTCTTGGATTACACAAGCTACATAGTTCTTTTGGAAAACTCATTAATTGCTTATTTTTGTTCACGGAATTGCATCACACTCCATTCAACTCACATCATTTTGGAATTAGAACAATATACAAAATGGGTAAAATACCTGTAATTGTATGATATCAAGTGTTTATTGTTAATAGACTACAGAAAAAAATTGAATATTTTAAAAATAGCAGAATTAAAATCTAAAGCTCCATTAACTCCAAATACATAAAAAAAGGTAACGACAAACAAAAGAGTTTGTCGTTTCTACAGATATCTTGCATTCCCGGTTACATAAAATCACATTTGATTTTGTATTTAACTAAATTAAACAACCAAAAACGTCTAAAGGACGTCGATTCTCAACAGATGAAAAAATATTTGCTCCATCCGTAATGAAACAGCGTCTGAAAAGCTACATATTGATAGAAAAATGTTTGCTTTGCCTAGTCTCAAAAACACTAAACGAATTTTTGTCAGTACCGCATACCAGATATCAGATATAAGCATAATTTTATATCGTCGCATTCAATAACAGCAAAAGATGATTCGAGTGAAGGAGTTTTTAATCACTTAAAAGGACTTATATATCTACATTATGAAGTAGAAGATATAATTGAAAAAGTAAAGCAGTTCAGAACTAAAACAAGAATTTGAAGTTCATATAAATACTACATATGATTATGTGGCAGAATTTATATTGCAGTATATTTTTCTGCAGATATTGGACATAGAAAGATTTAATATCAACAATTTTACCTTTTTTATTATTGAATAGAGGTCAAATAATAAAGATTTTGTGTCCGGAAACTAGATTAAGCGAATTATTTTATGAGGCATTTTATTGTATTATCAGGCCTGATTATTTACAAAAAAAAATATATCAAAAAATTTTGAGTTGTATTAAAAATAAAATACCTTTCTCGTTTTCCCAATCTGAAATAAGTTTTTAAATATTGTAACTACACCTTTTAAATAAATAAATAGATAAAAATAAAAATCGTATATCAGAAGGTCGCCTTCAGAGTCCTTCCAGTCATAAAAACAAAATTGCGAAATTAATATATGAAAGATATTTAAAATATAAAGCCCGGAAAAATAAAATACATAGCCTGAAGAAACTTGTATAGATATTTTTCCAATCCAAAAATATTTTTTTTTATTTGTAAAAACGTTTGTTTTGTTTGTATAATTTTACCGATGTAATTGTATAATAGATCAAAGTACCTTGTATTTTATTATCGTTAAAATCAATTTTGTTTAAAATGCATTACAAATTGTAAATATACACATATGTATATTCTTATATCCGTTTATTAGTTTTTACTATAAGAATTAATTTTACTATTTCTTACTGAATAACAATTTTAACTTTATTAATTAGTGCATTTAATAGCGAGCTTAATATTATATGTGACTGTTTAACCATTTATATTTTCCATTCTTTCTTAAATTTTTATGTATATTGATTAAAATAAATTAACATATACATATAAGAATTATATATGAATAGAAAATTAAATGGTTGAAATAATTTCAATTCTCAAATTCCGTGCTCTTTACGTTTAAGTGACACCCGCGTCACTTTTGAACGTAAAGACAGCAGAAGTTCAGTAAGTAAAAATGCTCTTGTGGTAGGGGTACCACAAGAGCATTTTTACTTACCGACAATTATAACAAAACAGATACTATTGTCTATGCCATATATAAGCAATAACATTTCCTGCCTTTTCTCATCTCGGAATCGATTAATTTACTTAATGAAATGGAATAAGTACCGAATACATATTTCGATTCATAAATACAGAACAGAAGCTTTAAAAAAATAATTCAAAATTTAATGAAAAGCGTTTATCGTATGTATAAAAATATTGAATATGGAAAGGACTATTCCGAAATTAGCAAAGTTCAACTAATTATTATATTCGA
>JAVIWB010000601.1:0-16107 GCA_031893035.1 Dermolepida albohirtum | reverse complement strand
GCCAAGTAAAATTTTGTTTAAAACCACGCTATAAATTCCTCTTAAATTAGCATCTTTATTTTTCATTGCCTCAATATTGGCTTCTTTTATTTTATCAACTAACATATTTAACTCCTTAATTTTTTATTTTTATATATTTATCGGGATTAATTAAAAATTCATCTTTTAAATTGTCTATAACAATATTTCGTGTTCTATTTTCAATTTCAACCACCATATCAAACAATCTTTCGTTTACGGGAACAGATAAATTTAAATCCTTTGCCTTTTTAACAATATAACCGTTTAAAAATTCTATCTCGCTTTTTCCGTTTGCTTCTATATCTCTAAGACAGGAAGAAACAACGTGTGCATTTTTAAATTCTAAGCGCATTAACATAGTTTTTCTATATATTAATGCTGAAAAACTGCCGGCTGAAAATTTATAATAGTTAAAAATACCGGCATAAGGTTCAAGCTTAACCTTTAAGGCATTTGCAACCATAACTCCTTCTTTAATAATTTTATAAAACAATATTTTGCAGATCTTATAGTTTAAAACCTTTCCCAGCCTTAAACCAGTTATTGCTCCCAGAGGAGAAATGCAGCAGTTCATTAAGTTTCTGCTCCAAATTTCACCCAGAATGTTTTCTTTAATTGTGGTTTTTGATATGCAGCTTAAAACTTCTTTAACAGCCGGTAAATATAGACTTGCAGCTTCGGTAAAAGCACCTATTTCCATTCCGCCGCCATGAATAACTTCCATAGCGCCCTTATGATGACGAACCGATGACCACCCTATAATTAAAGCAATAAATTTATCTGCATTGATTACGCTTAACGGCCCTTCTAAATTTAAAATATTTTGCGTAGATATTATTATTCCCTTATCATTTAAATACGGCATAGTTTCTTTAATTGCATCTTCAACCTCAAAAGCTTTTGTTAAAACAAAAATAATATCTTTTTTATCTGTAAAATTTTCTATTCCGTTAACACAAGAAACTAAGGTATGCTGGTTGCCAAACGCACCCGTAAGTTCAATAGAGCAATAATTATCCAAATTAATTTCACTGTTAAATCTTCTTGCAACTTCAATGTCAAAACCGTTTTCTGATAGTTTTGCGGCAATAACTCCGCCAACAGCGCCCGGCCCGATTAACCCTATTTTTAAATTCCTCATATTCTTCCTTTGTTCCTAGCCTTAATTTGGGTTGTAATTCAATTATATATTATAGGCAAATTTTCCACAAATAAAATGATTATTAAAAGAAAACAAAAAAATGGAGATGTCTCCCCATTTATTTATTACTGTTTAATTCTTTAACAACGTGGCTTAAAACTTCCTGATGAATATCGTCAATGCTTCTTATTTTATTATCTTTAACGCAAGATACTATTCTATAATTATAAATTTCTGCAACTTCTAAATAAGCGCGTTCTGCATCTCTTAAATGCTTTTCGTTATTTTCGTGTCCATCTGTAACAGTTCTGCTTTTTTTAAGTTCGGCAGCATATTCAAAGGGCATATATAACAATATTCTGATATCCGGATGCGGCAAACCCGCAAGGTCGTATTCCAGCTTGTTTAACCATTTAAAAGCTGCCGCCCTATGCTCTGCATCTTCAATTTTGCCGCCCTGATGAGCCATATTGCTCTCAATATAGCGGTCTAAAATTAAATTGCCTTTTGTTAATGCGTCTTTAAGTATTGGTAAATTATATAATCTGTCGGCAGTATAATACATAGATGCAACTTTAAAATCTACATAAGCCGGACCTTCAGAAAAATAACTTTCGCAAATATCGGTTTTACCTAAATACGGACCCCCTACTATTCTGCCTGAGGGTGTGCTATATGCCGGAAAACCATATTTCGATGTAGGCAAGCCCATGCTGTTTAATGCTTTATATAACAGCTCAGTTTGAGTTTGTTTACCTGAACTATCTGTGCCTTCAATGGCAATAATCATATTTTTCATTTGTAATCTCCCAAATGTAAATTTTTGAGAACTAAATTAATTTTTCAAGCTCATCCAGCGCCCATTGCATATCCGCAAACGCCAGATTGTACGGCTCGTCGGTTTCTAAATTAATTCCCGCTTTTTTAAGAATTTCCACAGAATAATTGCTGTTTCCGCTTTTTTAAGAAATTTATATATCTCTCAAGCGCTCCTTCTTCTTTGTTTAAAATTCTGTTTGCAAGCGTAACAGCACTGGCAAAGCCTGTAGAATATTTATAAACATAATAATTGTAATAAAAATGCGGTATTCTTAACCATTCGTATTCTATTTCCTCTTTATGAATAATTGCATCGCCATGATATTTTTTATTCAGTTCGCCGTAATATTTGTTTAAAATTTCCTGGCTTATAGGCTTGTTCTTATTTATTAGCCCATGTGCAAAGTCTTCAAATTCGGAAAACATTGTTTGTCTGAACAAAGTGTTTTTAAACATTCTTAAATATTTTTCCAGATAATCAATTTTCTCATCTTTGCTTTTAGCGTTTTTGTATAAATATTTAAGTAACAGAACTTCGTTAACAGTGCTGGCTACTTCAGCCAAAAATATTGTGTAATTCGCTGTGGCAAACGGCTGTGATTCCTGAGTATAATATGTGTGGTTTGCATGCCCCAGCTCGTGAGCAATTGTAAATATATTATCGATAGAATTTTGATGGTTTAACATAACCACAGGAGTTACTCCATAGCAGCCTGTCTGATAAGCGCCTCCGCGTTTGTTTTCGTTCGGATAAATATCCATCCAGCGTTCTTTTACACTTAACTCAAGCAATTTAACATAATCTTCCCCAAGTACACTCAGTGCTTTTTTTATTATTTCCATTCCTTCAGAGAATTCAATTTTATTACTGTCTGTTTCGGTTATATTAACAAACAAATCGTAATAACTAAAATCGCCAACTAAATTTAACGCCTTAGCTTTAAACTTAAAATATTTCTGCAGAAGCGGAGTGTTCTTGTTTACATTATATAATAATTTGTCATAAACTATTGGTTTAATGTTATCGGGGTGCAATTTCATTTCCCTAACAGATTTATATTTACGCACAACAGAATAAAAATTCTCTGATTTTAAATTTGCAATGTAATTGCTGCCAAGCGTGTTTTTAACGCTGATATAACTTTTAAATATGCTGCCGAAAGCATTTTTTCTTAAAACCCTGTCTGAGCTTTCCTGAAATAAACTATAATTGCTTATGTTAAGGGCATGCTTTTTATTATTGCTGTCTTTAATATCTTCAAATTTTAAATCGACATCGTTTGCCATCATAAAAATATTTTCAAATTCACTGGTAATATTTCCTGCAAGAGAAATAATTGATTCTTCTTTTTCGGTTAGCACATGGTCTTTTTCACGCATTAATTTTTTAAAATTAAATTTGTGATTTTTAAATCTTTTATCTTTAATCACTTTATTTATATATGCTTTAGAACAACTTAGAATTTCCGGCTCGAAAAAAAGATGTTTCCACCATTAATTCGTTAATAATATTATGCAAATTATTTTCCATTTCAATATATTTGCTGTCTGACAAATCGGTATCATGAAGGGTGGAAGAATAGGTAAAAATTCTGTTAGCTAAAATTGCCGCCTCCTCAGATAGTTTTAAATAGTTATACAAAGTGTCAATATCGTTTAACTTACCTCTGAATGCCGAAAATTTCTTAATATAGCTCTTTAGTTTTTTAGTTTCTTTTTCCCAAGTCTCAATATTTTTACAAAATTTGCTTAAGTCCCATTTAAACTCTTCGGGTATCTCGTTTCTTTTTTTCATTTATATATCCTTTTACACATGGAATTTTTTTATAAATTCATTTTTTATTTGTTTTCCGCCAAGTATTAAATAGCCTATAACATTAATTGTTCCGCAAAACAATAAAATAATATTAAGCAGGGAATAGGTTCCTATATTAATGCATACAAACACAAGCGCAACAATAGTTATAATAAGCGTTATTATAAAAAAGCTAAGCAGGTTTTTATATTTATGATAGGTAGCACATGAAATAATTGATAAAACAAAAATTGTTGCAAGGCCGATGAGAGAAAATACATAGTTAACCATCCAGTCTCCCCCGCCGGAGATCCATTGCGAGGCAAATAAAATTCCTATTATGCATACAAGCTGCAAAAATATTTTTTCAAATATGCCACGGCTGGAAAGGATTGTATGAAATACAAGAACAAAAACATAAATTAAGCAAGCCAAAACTAAAATGCTCCATAGAGGCAATGGTTCTGTCATTAAATTAATAAACAAACAGGTAGCAAAAACAACAACGGCAATAAAAATAAATATTCTGTAAAGCAGCGAGTTCCGCTTTCCTTCCTTTTTATTTTCCTTGTGCGTTAAAAATATTTCGTTAACAATGGTTTCATCACCTTCACCCAGTTCAGAAAAACAAAGCGGGCAATAATTAAACTCTGTGTTAACGGTTACATTGCAACTTTTACAGTGCTTCATTATATTTTCTCCCAATAATTGCTGTTTATTGTAACATTTACATTGTTAGACGATAAAAATTTAAAGAACTCACGTTCAACATCTGTTTCTATAATTGCCCGGCTGAAAGTTATATTAACTAAATCTCCATAGGTTACAACAGCAATATTTTTAACCGATGTTAAGCTTGCATTCAAATTGAAATATGCATTTTCAACATACGGCTGCATACTTGTTGGTATGCCAAACTGCCCTAAATTGCTTATTGAAGCAGTGTGCAGGGCATCTCCGATTTTTTTATAGCCTATTTTCATTGCAATGTTTTTTATAAACAGCGGTACAATTCTTAAAATAAAATTTTTTTCAATTTTTACATTGCCTAAAATAACATTCTCTAAATTTTCTTTAGTAAGCTTTTCTTTAAACTGCGGAACAATTTGTTCTATAGTTTTTTCAATTGTTAAATCAGGAGCAAAAGACAATGCTACTCTAATATAACCCGCAAAGTTGCGCAAGGTTGTGCTTTCAAACCATTTACGCATGTTAACAGGAATAAAAATCTTTATTGGTTTTTTGTAAGTTTTTTCTGGGTTATAGCTTGTTTTATAAATACTAAAAGCAAATAAAGATGCCAGAAGCTCGGTAATTGTTGCATTATATTTTTTAGACAATGCCTTTAGTTCGCTAAGTTTAACCGTGCCGCAGATTATTCCTAAGCCGGAATAATCGAAATAAGTTCCGTCTAAATGAAATGCTTCCTGCTTATTATCGGCATTTTTAATTTTTTTGTTTTTATAATTAAGCAAAAAATTATCGGTAGTTTCTAAGCTAAGAGACGGGCTTTCCGGAGTTAGAATTAAATTCTCAGTCTTAACAGGATAATCTTTTAATTTTAAATACTGATAAACAATAACTTTTAAAATTTCAGCCGCCCCGGTGCCATCGGTTATGCTATGAAAAACCGAAAGAGTTATTTTATTTTTATTATAAAAAACTTTAAATAGATATCCGCTGTTTTTTCGCGGATTAACCAGTTTTAAATAATTTGGGTCTTCGGGCAGAACTTTAAAATCTTCATCGTTATTTTCTAAATAATACCAGAAAATACCCGCCCTTAACCTCACTTTAAAGCTCGGAAAACGCGAAAGAGTTAAGTTAACAGCATTCTGCAAAATTTCGCTGTCAACATCTTCTTTTAATACAACAGATAAACAAAACATGTTCGGGTTATTATTATTGCTTATTGCCGGAAATATTTTTGCGGCATTATCGAGTTTAAACCAAGTTCTTTTTTTCATTTAATAACCTTTAAATAAATTTAGGCAAAAACATTCTGGGTTGCAAAATAAATTAAAAACAATATACTTATTATATATGTTATAACATTAACACTTTTTCCCTTTTTTGTTACAAGCATAATAACTGAATATAGAATTAAGCCAATACCTATACCATATGCAATATTACCGGTAAAAGGCATAAGAGCAATTGTAGCAATAGCTGGAATTGCTTCTGCCATATCGGAAAAGTTAATGTCGGCAACCGAAGTAAACATAAGAATTCCTACATACACTAATGCCGGCGCGGTTGCTGCAGCAGGAATTAGCTGAACAATAGGACCTAAAAATAATGTTAAAATAAAGAAAAGTGAAACATATAAGCTTGATAGCCCTGTTTTTGCTCCGCTTTCTATTCCCGCTGAGCTTTCAACATAATATGAACTAGGAGAAACTCCTAAACAGGAACCAACTACAGTGCTAATGCCGTCTGCCCACATAGCACGGTTGAAGTTTGGAATATTTCCGTCTTTATCGTAAATATTTCCGCGCTTGCAAACGCCGATTAATGTTCCCGCTGTATCAAACAGAGTTGTAATAACAAACGCAAAGATTATTAAAATAATTGCGGTTATTGCGCCAAAGTCTTTGCCGCCGAACAACCCCGCAAAGTCAAATTTAACAAAAGAGTTATTAAATAAATCGTTAAACTGAGGAAGCCATTTAGCATTTTTCAAACTTGCAAAAGGATTAATGCCGCGTATTCCCTGAATTACAAAATGAGTTAAAGTGGAACCTAATATTGCATATAATATTCCGCCTTTTACTTTAAAGAAGTGAAGGATAATAACAATTATTATTCCTACAATAGCAACTATTGCCGAATACATAACCATTTCGCCGTTAACCAAATATTTAGGCCCGTTTGTTAAAAAATCTATAACGCCGCCGACACTGGTCAGACCAATATAGGCTATAAACATACCGATACCCGCAGGAATTGCTTTTCTGACACTTAGCGGTATTGCCTCAACAATCTTTTTTCTTGCCCCGATTAATGTTAACAGAATAACAATTATTCCTTCGATTAGCACAATAGACATTATCTGACTGAACGAATATTGGCCTGTAGCTATTAACGAAGAAGCAAATGCTGCAAGCCCTAAACCGGGAGCAAGCACAAACGGCAGATTAACACCAAGTGCCATGGCAGCAGTTCCTATAATTGTTGTAAGAATAGTTGCAATATAAACCGCATTCCATATTGCCTGCCCACTTGCGCCTACTAACATGCTTGGAATAACAATAATTACATAGCTGATAACCATAAAGTTAACAAGCCCGCCGATAAATTCTGATTTAAAATTGCCGCCGCGCTCGGTTACTTTAAAAAAATTATCTGTTTTTTGTTTAAAATTAGTTTTTGTTTTTTGTTCTTTTAGTTCATTAGTTTTATTTTTCATTTTTATCTCCTTTGATTATTTTACTTTTAACTTATATTTCAGTCAAGTTAATAATTGTTTTAGATAATTGTTTTGTTAAAAATATAACAAAAACAAACAAATTTAAAATAAAAAAAGAGAGAATGTTCTCTCTATTTTTTTGAAATATCGTAGCTGTTAACAATTTTTTTCCATTCTGTAAAATCTATGTTAAAATTTGTTCCGGGTTTAAAGTTATTAACAAAATTAAAAGCAATTTTTTTGCCTGTTTTTAAACTGGCTAAATATCTGTGAACGCCGTCTATAATATAAATATTATCTTTGTAATAAACAACATCAATGGGTTTTATTTTTTTATTTTTTTCTAACTTAACAATATATTTGTTTAATTTTCTGTCTGCCACCTGGGATGATGCCTTAAGAGCAAGCAAAGGTTTGTTTTTTAATGAATAATTAATTACTGTTTCTACTTTCTGAGTTGTTTCGGTTAAATCAATATTTGTAATAATGTAGTCGTATTTCCACATTATGCTCTGTTCTTTTTTATAAATTTTAAGCCTTAGCTTAATATTTTTCTCGCCTCTTGCTTCAAGCCTTTTCTTAAGTTCTGCTTTTGTTGCCGTTAAAAAAACACTTACAACATTGCAGTCTCAATGACAGCTTCTCTCTGCAGGCTTCAACACCAACATAAGTTAAATCTTTAAAAACAACTTTATAATTTTTTAAATCTTCAATTATTATTTTTTTGCCGACACCGTAATAATTGTTATGTGTGCAGTCATATTCTAAAAGCTCGCCCTTTTTTATAAGCTCTTCAAATTGCTCGCGCGTTATAAAATGATATCTGTCACCGTCAACCTCACCCCGGTCTCATTGTCCGGCTTGTATATGATGTTGAAAATTTATAATCTTTGTTTTCTCTTAATAATTCATTTATTACAGTGTTCTTTCCCGAACCGCTTGTTCCTGCTAAAATCAGAATTAATTTATCTTTCATTTAAACTCTCTTTAAAAATTTTTTTAAATACAATTAATTCTATCATTTAAAAAAATGCAATTCAACTAAATTGCATTCTTTTTTATTTTTTATTAACTGTTAGTATGGTTTTCTAGCCAATTCAAATATTTTTTATCAAACTCTAATTTATAAACTCCCAAATTTTTAGAAACATTTTCTTTATATTCTTTTGCATATTCCTGTAACGATTCACTGCTTAGCTTTTCTTTGTGATTTTCTAGTTTTTGTTTATTAAACTCAATTAAACTTTCTTTATTGCTTTCGTTTCCCAAAATAGCATTGCTTTGCTCTTTATTAAAATGACAGTCTTTAATTCTCTCAACAAGCTGTTTCAAATTAAGCTGTTTTGCCTCATCCACACTAACGCCCTCGTTTAAGCTGCAATATGAATTAACAAGCGACATTTTATTAGGAGCAATTCCTTCTTCTTTTGCTTTTGTTACCAGTTCTTTATTTTCCATTGCATCAAACGCAACCCCTATAATCTGGTTTTCCTTAAAATATCCGTTTACAGCTTCGTATACCTTTACATCTAAATTTTGCATTATTCCGCTTACAACTGTAATTTTAACAGCATTATCACTGCCATCACAGTCTATATATCCCGTTTGGGTGCAAAGATCAATAAATTTCTTACTGGCATCATATGCCGATAAACCAATAAAATTTTCCCCGGCAATTAAATCGCCTGCTTCGGCATTTAACGGATAAACTGAAATAACTTTTTCTTTTGAATCTAAGCACATTTCAACCTTTGGGTTAACCTCAAGTTTAATATAATTGTATCCCCCATGGTTTAAACCAAAAAAAATAACGGCTGCTGCAGCAATAACAATAACTATAATAACGCCGGAAAGCGCAATAATAGTGTTTTTCTTTTTCATAACACACCTCGGATTACTATTATTTTGCTTTTTTTATTAGTTTTTATGCGTTCTTTAATTTCTGTTTTTAAATATGCTATGCTTATATTCTGTGCAAATAATTTTATCTGTTTATTTAATTAATGTAAAAAAAATGCTGATACTATATATTATTTCTTTTGGCCGCAGGTTAGTTTAACAAAAATCTTTAGCTTTGATAATTTAAAACAAAAAAGAACTGCAGTTAAGCAGTTCTTTAAAAATTGTTGTTATGGCTTTGTTACATATTTACGAATAAACGGCAGAAAAACAAAGAACAGTATCAGTGCTAAGGCAACTATTAAAACTAAAAGAAGAATATCCGGAATATATGGGCTTAAATTGCTTTTTACATCAAATATACCTGTTTCGCTTTCCAGCTCTCCCACAACACTTTTAAAAATAACAGAGTAATTACCGCCGTGGTCCAGTTTAACCTCGGTTCCTTCTTTCCATTCATCGTCGGCAACTTTATAATAAGTTTTAGCGCCATCGCCTGAATTATTTGTTATATACAGAGTTGCTGTGCCGGAGAATTTTTTATTATAAGAATCATAAAGCTTCCCGCCAACCTTAATTTGTGCGGTGGGTTTTGTAGGAATAACAATAAACTGTGTTACTGGTTTAAAACTGGAAAAATTTTCATCAGTTGCAACATATAAGCTGACATTTGTTTCAGGATTAACAAATTTAACACCGTATTCCCCAACAGGAAGTGTAAAGCTAGTTATATTTCCGTCTTCAGGGTTAGAAACTTCTTTAACTGTTACGCCTGTTACATAGTCGTAAATTATTGCCTTAACATTTGAAGTTAATTTATAGAACTTAATATTTGTGCTTGTAGAAAGTTTTTTAACTGTTTTATCTTCGGTTTTTGCATTTTCCTTATAATTTGTTCCAACACCCTGCAGCCCAAGCTCAAGAATAATTTTTGTGCTGCTTATTTTAGAATCGGCATCAGTAATATCGTTATTAATTAATTCTACTTTTAAATTTGTTGTAGATACTTCTCTTGGAAAAGTTATATCGTTAATTGTTGTAAACCTATTAAAATTTAATTTAACAACACCTTCATTAATTGATGATAAATCTATTTTAGTTAGTTTATTATTATTTAAAATAACATCGTTTAATTTGGTTAAATTTATAAGCGCTGCTGTTTCAAGCTCATTATCAAATAAATTTAATTCTTCTAAATTTGTTAATTCATCCAGCTCGGAATTTATTGATGAAATTCGGTTTTTGCTTAAATTTAAACTTTTTAAGTTTGGCATTTCTAAATAATCAAATCCGGTAAGTGCTGCAATTCTGCAGTTAGATAAATCTAAGCTTGTATAACTTTCAAACATTTTGCTGTGCAAAATTGTTTTAGTTTCAAAGTCGGGTTCGTTTTTAAAATCGTTATTATATATTGACAGCAACGCACTGTATAAATAATTATCACTTATTCCGCTGCCGTCGTTAGATAACGACACGCCTGTAGCCGGAACTGCGGTAATTTCGGTTCTAATCTCGTTTGCACGTGCAGATAGTTTGCCTGCTGTTAGGCTTAAAAAAGAAGTTAGACTGCAAAGAATAAATGCCACTGCAACCAAAATGTAAAATAATAATGAACCTGATTTTTTCTTCGACATTTCTTCACCTTTATATTTATTTTAGTTTATTGCAAATTTAAAAAATTATTAAAATCCGCTTGGCACTTCTATGGTAACGTCTCCGTTAATAACTCTGTAGGTTTCGGTTAAATCTGTTGTGCAGGTTGCAGTTATTCCAAGCGTAGTAATTTTATAACTTTCTTTATAGTTAATTTTTTTAAACTTGCCCTGTTTATCTATTGTTACAGTTAATACAACGCTTTCAAATGTAGGAAAATCTTTTGCTCCTGCTGTGTTTTTAACATTGTATTTATATTTTTCTGTTGATGTTTTTGGGTTAAGTTTAAGTTTGAATGTGTAGTCTTTTCCGTCAAAATTAAAATCTTCGCAGGAAAGAACTGTGCCGGAATTAACAATATACATCATTTCATCAATCATATATCCGTTTGTGCTTTTATAAGCACTAACCGATGTATTTTGCCAAACACTAGGAAACACTGCAGTTTTGTTAGGCAAAACATTTGTTGTTTCTCTGGTTTTAAACTGGCGCTTATTATAGTATGCTTCAATTCCGCTTTTTAACAGAGTGCTGTATGTAATTGTCTGGCTGTACATGTTTCCGCTATTATCGCGCTTAACAACTGCGCTTAAGGTTTGTGTTATGCCCACGCTTGTAGACACCGTTCCCGATGTTTCATAATAAAATCCGTTACTTAAGCCTAAATATTTTTCTGCAAAAACAAAAGCTTCCACCCCGTCTTTAAATTCGGTTGCAACCAAACTGACCGACGATTCGTTATTTGTTATGCTGTCTGTTGTTTTTGAAGTTAAATAACCGCTTGTGTTTGCCTCGGCATTTTTCTTTGCTATTTCTGCCTGAGACTCAGCGTTATCATACCAGGAGTTAATTAACTGACTCTCGTAAGTTCCATGCTGAATATCGGCTTTTTCTACCGATGTCAGATATTTATTCGAAGAGTTAACCGCGATAAAAGCAAAAACAATAACGGCAATAAACATACCGAATCTTATTACAAACTTTTTCACCTTGTTTCCCCCTCAATTAAATCATTTTAATAATTTATTCTATCATAATCTTTTAAGCTTAGTCAATCTTCGCGCCTTTTTTTATATTTTTATCTAAAAATTTTATAGTTTTTTATGCAAAACTGATGTTTTGTTTAGTTTTTGGCACAAAATTATTTCTGTTGATTTATTGACACGGCCTAAATATAATGTTAAACTAGCATTGCTTTAATTAAAAAATAAGCTGAAACTATGATTTGGAGAGATACTCAAGAGGTCCAAGAGGGCACCCTGCTAAGGTGTTAGTCCGAGCAATTGGAGCGCGGGTTCAAATCCCGCTCTCTCCGCCACCTTTACGCAAGTCAAGAGCAGAACCAGCAGGTTCTGCTCTTTTTTCTATTTATCAGTATATTTGAGTTAAATAACAATAGCGAATTAAGATTCAAGACCAACTAAATAGTCAATAGAACAATTAAAATAATTTGCAAGTTCGATAAGTGTGCTTAGTTTTGGATCAGCACCATCTCTCCATTTTTCAAAATATTTATTGTCATAACGGGTTTGCTTTTTCAGAGTATAAGTCGTTATACCCTTCTCTTTCATTATTTTCCGAATGTTGATGTGGAATAATGGCAGTGATTTATTATGATTTACTTTACATTCAGAATCATCTCCAACTAAAAAATCAATTGAACAATTAAAGTAACGAGCAAGCGATAATAAATAAGATAAACTAATATCTGTTTTATTTTGTTTCCAATTGTAAATTGATTTTAAACTTACTTTTAAATCATCAGCAAGTTTTTGATTTGAAATATTATTATCGAAAAGAAATTCAGAAAGGCGATCTCCAAAATTAGATATTAAATTCATATATAACCTCATTTTCTTTTATTATGAGGACTATCATTTAAAAAATCTTTTATTTGAAAGGTAGTCCTCTTTAATGGAGTTATATTTCTCTTTTTTTCTCTTATACTTATTTTTGTTTGTTTTTAAAAAAATTCGACATGAAAATTCATTTTTCTGCAAAAAGCGTGAGGACCACCTTTCAAATAGACTTGTTTCTATAAGATGGTCCTCCTATAATAGTGGAAGAAGTTCAATATATAAAGGAGTATAAAATGAACAGATTAACAATTAAAGAACTAATTGAGGTATTAAAGGAAGAAGACCCAAATGCTATTTTAGCAATAGAGAATAATAGCTATCCATATACTATAACTTTAATGACAAATGAAAGTTGGATGTCGGGACCAATGTTTATGAAAAAAGAGCCGCGAATGCAAAAGGATTATTTTATGGAAAACGAAATTCCAGTAGACAAGAAAAATAATTTCGTAAAAGTTATAGTGCTTGGGACATTATTAACTACTGAGGAAATTTGTGAAAGCGGGTATTAAAAGCCAGAAAATAACAATCGCAATAAGTGGCAAAAAAACTACTAAAGAAATAATCAATAAAGCAAACTCAAAAGATAACGGCATAAGCTAAAAAGTTTATATGAAAGAATAAACGAACTATTTAAGCACAAAATAAAAACATGATAAAAAAAAGATTTGTTATATTAATTTTGATTTTTTGCGCTTTGTGCTGTTCTACTGCCTGCGATTATTCGCGCCCGCCTCTTGAAATACGGCTATTAGAAAGTTTTGGTGTGAATTTACCGGACAACATAAATCTTAATGATATAACTCGCTTATACACTGTGAATACTCAAAGCGCGATGACAGATGGAGAGCATTGCGCTATCTTTAAACTAAAAGAGGAGCCCTTTGAGTTTCTGGCAGATTTTAATAAGCCTGATGACATGGAATCTTTTGAAAAGAAATGGTTAAGTTTTCATATTAAAGATTTAGAAATTCCTAACGAATATTTACCTGAATGGGATAAAGACTACTGCTTCAAAAAATTTGAACCGGTTCGTGGAGGCAGTGATCGTCTTTACCTTATTTATCAACCTCACAATTTACGACTGACTTTTTTTGTATGGCTGATATAAATTATTGCTGGAATAATGTTTTTATATTTCCGCATTTTTCAATTTCAGCTTTGCCTTGTATTCTATTTGTAAATTTTTATGTTTAATGTTATTATAAAAATTATATAGGAGCAAAAGTTATGATTTATGTTGTAAGGCATGGAGAAACTGATTGGAATGTTGAAGGCAGAATACAAGGACAATCAGAAACATTTTTAACATCAAAAGGAATTGAACAGGCAAAAGAATTACATAATGAATTAGAACAAATTCATTTTGATGCTGTTTTTTGTTCTCCCCTGGCACGAGCAAAAGATACATGTAAAATAATTCTTGAAAATGAGAAAATTGATGTAACATACGAACCATGCCTTATGGAAAGAGATTTTGGAGAAATGGTTGGTAAATTAGATAATTTTATGTCTTTTTGGAATTTACAAAAGCCTCGGACAGCTAAAGGACTTGAAACAATACAAGAAATGGAAAACAGAATTTTTCCTTTTATGAAAAAAAATAATTTCAGAATATAAAAATAAAAATGTATTAATTGTTGCTCATCAAGGCCCTTTATTTATTATTGAAAACTTCTTCGGGCATGCTCCGAAAGACGGGAATTATATGTCTCATATATTACGGGGTTGCGGTTATAGAGTTTATAACGAAAAAACCTATGAAAAGAAAGAATATGGAACAAGCAATACGGGTTTAAGCGGTTAATTAAATGTTTGACAGCAAAAAATTATCATTTAATAAATTATTATAAATTGCGACAGGGAGAAAAAATGTTTGATAAGTTTAAAAATACTCTTAAAGGTTTAAGCAAAGATATTAATCAATTAAGCAATCAAAACAACCATAATGATTGCCATGATGATTATAATAAAAATAACGAGCATAATCAGAACCATAATAATATGCATAATCACGGTCACAGACCGCATGGCCCGCAAATTGGATATTTTGCAACAGTTTCAAAGTCGGGAAGCATGTTTTTTGAAGGTGAAATTCCGGGCATGAGATTTGGACGAGCATCAATGTGCAGATCTTTTGAAGAAGTTATAACAAAACTCACAGAAAAGCTTAACGACGAAATTAAGAGCTGCATAACTTTTAACAAACAATTGCCGCCGCAGTCAACAATGCAAATTATGCAGCAAAATAACCCGGGTAAACAAATAGTTCAGCTATACCCCAACATGCCTTTGCCGAAGTCTTAAAATTAAAAAAGAATATAGGGATAGCCCTATTTTTTTAGTTTGCATTAATATTATATATTTTAATATACTATAGCCAGTTAAGTTATTGAAAAAATATGAATTTACATCCCTAATCTTATTTAGAAATTGAAAAAGGAGTTTAACAAATGAAATTTGCTTTAGAATTAACCAGCATGATTTTAGGAATTATAGCAAATATTATATTTTTTAAAGAAGGCAAAACAAAGCTTACTTATTTTATTTTTGCTACGGTTGGTTTTTCACTTGGTATAATAACAATAACAATGTATCAATTTAATCTGTCAACCGATTTTGTTAAATTTATTGTTGCTGCAATATCGCTGGTGTTTGTAATTATCGGAATGATGAAGCCGATAATAGCATCAGTTAAAAGCTTATTTAAAAATAAAAATGAAAATTAATTTATAGAAAATTCAACATCGGTTAATTTTGCTTAAAGCTTTAAATCTCGCTGCTGCACTTTTATAATTTTTAAAATGCTGCCGCGGGTTTTGTAACAACAAATAGTTTACTGCCCTTTATTTAAAAAATTAAACAAACTAGCCGCTTTTTAATTATATTGCCGGCTTACAACAAAAAAGCAGCATGAATTTGCTGTTTTCTTTGTTTTATGTTATATTAATAATATGTTATATTGTGATAAATGCAGGTTATTATTAAACTATTGTGATAAATGCCATTTTTGCGGGTCAAAAAAAATCAGAGAGCCTAAAGAGAATGATGCAGTTTTTTTAACAGCAAAAAAAGCTGTTGTTGCAGGAATGCTTGGGCAAATGCTTACCCAAAATAACATTCCCTATTTAAAGCAGGGAAAATTAGGTGCAGGGCTAACCATAAGAGGTTTAATAGGAATGGAAGAATATAAATTTTATGTTCCGTTCGGTGCTTATGAAAAAGCAAAAGAATTATTAGAAAATTTTTTTGCAGAGAATAATTATTAGTATTCGGCACTAACTCTGTTTCTTAGTTATACAAATGCAGCAGTTTAGCCGTTTAACATGAATATTAATTTATATTAAAGCTGAATTTAAGGCAGAAACATTCGAAATTTTTTATTAATGTTAGTTTAGTTAATTAAAAAAAGAAAGGGGATTTAATTCCTTTTTTTATTGTTTTTTCATGTTATAATATATGCATGGATAATTTATATAAAATTTATGATGAGTTGCAGCTTAAATTATTA
>JAVIWB010000600.1:0-159352 GCA_031893035.1 Dermolepida albohirtum | reverse complement strand
AACAACAATCACGTACCGAGCTGACGAACGAGTTTAAACTTTAATCTGGGTCATGACCTAGTGTTTCGGGCTGCGCTCAACGTTTGTTTCACCCTTTACGTCAGCGCCGGTTCTTAAGGGATTAAGACGAAATGTATACATAAAATTTAATGTAGCTGAATATCCCTTTAAACTATAGCAGTAATGGTTAGTAATGTTTGGGGGTAGTGGTGTATATATGCAAATTATAAATGTCAAAACATTTTAAAGTTTGCAATTGTAGCGTTAAGTCTTGGAGAGTATTCCAGATTCCAGTGGTGTCTGCTGCATATCCTCTTAGAGGTGCTTTTTTGAAACGAATGTTGGATTACTTATTTCGTGGTAACAAACAGAACTGTTGTCCTTCCAACTCCAGCTAATTTAGGGAATGCATTTAGGGAAGTTTCCTTTATCTAAAAGTTATCGTTTCATTATACGATTTTATTTAATAGCCGAAAGAACCACGATGTATTAAAGCATTTTTAGTTTGAAAATTAATACTGCTCATGCTTTTATAAACCACAAATTAACTTTCCTCTTGGACAATGCATTACATGTGTTGTTGTTACGTCATTTCTTGGAATAAATCCATGCGTGAATAGATATTTGTAAGCAATGGCGCGCCTTGAAATTTTCCTCGATATTTTCTCTTTAGTGAGTATTTTAGAAGCTATTGAATGGATTTCAGAATGATTTCTTTGTTGTGAGAAGTCACGAGAAATGCAGTGAATAATTCAACGTCGATCTTTTGTTAAAAACGTAATCTTTTAAGTTACGTGTTCTTGTTTCTTTTAAAATTAGAGAAATATAATAACAATAGGTAACTGTTATTATTAAATCCAATTGTATACACGTTGGTACAGAAAAAGGAAGGAATTAAACAAACATTTATTTGACTAATCTAATACAATCCTTACTCTTATAAAATTTCGAAGTCATCTTCAGTATCACTAGATGTTTCACTATCAAAAACTTTAATAACTAGATCATTTGTTAGCAAATTTCATTTTAAAAGTAATTGCCTCCACCTTGAATAACATGTAGGCAACACTTCATTTAGTCGTGAACAGTCCCCGATAAAAATTCTTCTTCCGTCAGAGCTTTTGCAACGACTAATTTAAATAAAACATTTTTCTTTGTTAAGTTATTTTAACTTGAACCCATATCATCTTCAGTATCACTAGAAGTTTCACCACCAGAAGCTTTAATAATCAAATCTTTTGTTAGAAAGTTGGAATTTCATTTTAAAAGTAATTGTCTCCACCTTGAATAACATGTAGGCAAAACTTCATTTAGTCTTGAACAGTAACTGTTGAAAATTCTTCTTCTGTCAGAGTCCTTGCAACGACTAATTTAAATAAAACATTTTTGGTTGCTAGGTTATTTTTAACTTGAACCCATATCATCTTTAGTATCACTAGAAATTTCACTACCAGAAGCTTTAATAATCAAATCTTTTGCTAGCAAGCTGGAATTTCATTCCAAAAGTAACTCTCTTCACCTTGGATAACATGCTGGCAACACTTCATCTAGTCTTGAATAGTAACTGTTGAAAATTCTTCTTCTGTCAGAGTCCTTGCAACGACTAATTTAAATAAAACATTTTTGGTTGCTAGGTTGTTTTTAACTTGAACCCATATCATCTTTAGTATCACTAGAAATTTCACTACCAGAAGCTTTAATAATCAAATCTTTTGCTAGCAAACTGGAATTTCATTCCAAAAGTAACTCTCTTCACCTTGAATAACATGTAGGCAACATTTCGTCTAGTCTTGAATAGTAACTGTTGAAAATTCTTCTTCTGTCAGAGTCTTCACAAGTCCTACTTTAAATAAAACACTTTTCTTTGCTAGATTATTTTTAACTTGAACCCATATCATCTTTAATATTACTAGAAGTTTCACCACCAGAAGCTTTAATAATCAAATCTTTTGTTAGCAATCTGGAATTTCATTTTAAAAGTAACTCCCTTCACCTTGAGTAACATGTAGGCAACATTTCATCTAGTCTTGAATAGTAACTGTTGAAAATTCTTCTTCTGTCAGAGTCTTCACAAGTCCTAATTTAAATAAAACATTTTTGGTTGCTAGGTTGTTTTTAACTTGAACCCATATCATATTTAGTGTCACTAGAAGTTTCACAACCAGAGGCTTTAATAATCAAATCTTTTGTTAGCAAGCTGTAATTTCATTCCATAAGCAACTCTCTTCACCTTGAATAACATGTAGGCAACATTTCTTCTTGTCTTGAATAGTAACTGCTAAAAATTCTTCTTCTGTCAGAGTTTTCACAAGGCCTAATTTAAATAAAACACTTTTCTTTGCTAGATTATTTTTAACTTGAACTCATATCATCTTTAGTATTACCAGAAGTTTCACTACCAGAAGTTTTAATAACCAAATCTTTTGTTAGCAATCTGGAATTTCATTTTAAAAGTAACTCTCTTCACATTGAATAACATGCAGTCAATAGTCTTGAACAGTAACCGATGAAAATTCTTCTTCTGTCAGAGTCTTTGCAAGGACTTATTTAAATAAAACATTTTCCTTTGCTAGGTTTTTTTAACTTGAACCCATATCATCTTTTGTATCACTAGAAGTTTACTACCAGAAGCTTTAATAATCAAATCTTTTGTTAGCAATCTGGAACTTCATTTCAAAAGCAATTTTCTCCACTTTGAATAACTTGTAGGCAATACTTCATTTAGTCTTCGACAGTAACTGATGCAAATTCTTTTTCTGTTAGAGTCTTCACAAGGTCTAATTTAAATAAAACACTTTTCTTTGCTAGATTAATTTTAACTTGAACCCATATCATCTTTAGTATCACTAGAAGTTTCACTACCAGAAGCTTGAATAATCAAATCTTTGTTGGCAAGCTGGAATTTCATTTTAAAAGTAATTGTCTTCACCTTGAATAACATGTAGGCAACACTTCATTTAGTCTTCAGCGGTAAACGATGAAAATTCTTCTTCTGTTAGGATGCCAGATTATTTTTAATTTGAACCCATATCATCTTTAGTAACCCAAAAAGTTTCACTACCAGAAGCTTTAATAATCAAATCTTTTATTAGCAAGCTGAAATTTCACATTAAAAGTAACTATCTCTATCTTGAATAACATGTAGGCAACACTCATCCACTCTTGAACAATAACTGCTGAAAATTCTTCTTCTGCCAGTCTTCCCACCGTCTAATTTAAATAAAACATTCTTCTTTGGTACGTTTAACTTGAACACATATCATTTGTTACAGTTCAATTTCTAACATGCATATATTTTATTTCATTGCTCCTTTTAATTTTGAAACCCTGTATAGCATATGTATTTATTCTGTTCGTGTATATTTGCATATTTTCATTGTAACGATCATTCTGATTTCAGGTTAATCGTATTTTGGCATTTTTTATGTTCACATACTATTCATTTATATATTTTTTGGTAAATCATTTCATTTAGATAATATTTGGTCTTCAAATTTAATAGTAGTCTATGCGCGTGATAAAATATTCATTATTAATTAATTAAATTCATTTCTCGCCTCCATTGATTCCTTTTAATATGAAATTATATCGAAACTACACATGCACTCACAAACATACAAGCTACGTAAGTCGACCGTAAACCTCGGTATGCACATATTATGTGGAACTTGCTACGGTGAAAGTCGCGCCGTCAATTTGTATCCTACTCGGATGTCGAGTGCGGTTTATTCCAAGAAAGTGGTGTAGCGGTCTTCTAGGAAATACGGTTCAACACATATGGAACCGACTATAGTATTTGTGAGAAATATGTTGCGCTTGAAGTCATCCATCATTCTCTGTTATTGGTGTTTGAAAAATAATTTGAGAAAGAAAGTAAATTTTATGCTTCCTTTTTGAAATTCTATGATGACCGTCTGTCTCTCCTTGTTGACTGATTGAATTATTTAGGTGAATAAACCTAATTTCGTCTTTTAAAGAAGTATAAATTCCTCTTCGTGTAAATATTGATGAATACTTTGTAATAATCAAACTAAACACTATATTTCCACAATTACAAACAGCAATTTAATATTCTACTCGAAATATTTTCTGAATTTAGGCGCACAACTGACTATGAATCAATCTTATTAAGTTTAGACCAGTTCTATGTTTTACTTACAAGGATCATTTCCGTTCCGTTATACTTTTATTTTTTTAAATCCGAGAAATTTTTCTAATAACAGCCACGACTTTAACGAGCTATTACGCAAACGTATATATGTACATAAAAGTGTCCTTAACGGCAGCGGTATCCGTTGCAATTTACGAAATTACCATCGCACATGTTCAACTGAAATTTCGTAACTAATTCCACACACTCTATGTACAGCAGGGCAGTAACACTCTAACCTAAAGATCTCGTTGTAGAGCCAACTTGCCGACTTTCATGGTTTTCATGTCTGCTGAGAGCAGTAGTCGGTGCCGTTTCTCCGTATGGACCGGCTAAAATGTAAATCGGGATCTTGCGGGTTTAGTGAATTTATATTATTATAAATTTGACAGTGCCGGTGGTAATTTTGACCTCTTCGAATTTTACGCGACCTACTTAAGGTTTTAACTTTAATAGCGTTGTGAAAGTAGGTTTCCGTGAACAGTAGAATGAAGGTACTTTACACTTAGTACATATATTGTATCTAGGTTGGGTGCTTACACTTGATGGACATTAAGAAAAGACGCACCTTCCAAGTTTGAGACTATCAAATTTATCGAAAAAAAGACTGGCGTGTGTGAAAGTCTTTCACCATATAAGGAAGGAAATGCTCAAGTCTTCAAACTTTAGGAAAAGAACTAAGAATTACCGCAAGACAGTGATTTTTAAAATGTGGGGTTCGCCTATTCGGGGAACACGATTACGTTAAATTATGGAGGCGTAAAAATATCGAAAAAAGTAAGACAAACTTTATTTCATTTCTTGAAGTTTTTGAGAAGTACATTCTGACAGAAATTACAAACAAATCGATCTCTTGGATCTGTCTTGCAGAACAAAATTTTTCGAAAGGCAGTTATTTAAAATTGTTGCGTCGAAATCTTCTATATTTAGCTGATTTATATTCTGCCCATTAGTAGGATGTTGAGAACGGTAACAGTATACGGAATGCTCTCGTTTCCAGAGAAGAAAATTCATCCACCCACGCCCCAAAATTCAAATAGTGATTTATTACTAAATCGTCTTTTGATTTCATCACTTTCGCGAAGTCTTTGAAGATGTCTTCCTCAACAATTGTGAAAGTTTGGGAAGTATTTTGAAATCGATCTCGTAACTTGCTATGCAATTGTCGTCAGCAAAAAGTTACCTTTCAAAACTATTTACCAGCATGACTACATGTTTTTTAATAGTTCGAAAAACAACTTGAGTATAATTACAGGTTTTCTTGCCTTATACTCCAAAATTCCTATTTTCTACAAAAAGCATTAACTTTAGCATTTGCGTCCAAGATATGTGCGTTTGTTTCTTAGAATTAAAGATTTAAAGTATTTCATTTCTCAAATATGTATATCGACCAAGTAACTCGATTTCATCACAAATAAACCATCTTGAAACATTTCAGCTTCCTATCTGTTTTCTTCATTTATAAGTACGTTGCTCAACATTCCCACGTAATAACCAACTTGTCTGTCTATAAAACAGTAACGCTGAATGTACTGCACCTACAAAATGCAGCGAAGATTCTTGATTTAACGGATCTTGCTTTGATTTAATTTACTACGGTTACATCCATTGGAGGGAACATTCAGATCACGACTCATTTCCCTGGAAACTAGAGCTTCTATGTTAATCATACAATACGTCCAGATACGCTGTGTAAATTTTACTTTTACAAGTGCTTGCAACCTTTCGAGTCTTCTAGATATTTAATCACTAAGGCTGATATATAACCCCTTTCCACATTAACTTTTGTAATTCTGTATACGCATTTCGACAACCAATTTGTCATCATCAGCAGATAACCGCAAAGTGTCGCAGCTGGTAAACCGCGGCGAAAAATACCTGTACGAAAACACACTCCGTACGCGATACACATCGTTGAGAACCTATATGTACGGAGTGTGTTTTCGTACAGGTATTTTTCGCCGTGGTTTACCAGGTGCGACACTTTGCGGTTATCTGCTGATGATGACAACTTGGTTGTCGAAATGCGTATACAGAATTACAAAAGTTAATGTGGAAAGGGGTTATATATCAACCTTAGTGATTAAGTTAATCAACCACAGGCTCCATCAATTTCAACTTCCAGATATTGTTCGAGTACCATCGGTGCATGTTTCGATACAATAATACCACTCTATTAGATAAGATAAAATAGCAAAAGATGTTGCTCTGAGTTTTATTGGCTTGACAAAAATAAGTTTTTTACCTGTGGACATACCAACACATAATCAAAAATAGGAATTTGAATGAACATCATTATTGCTGTCTGTCATCACCAATTCAACGGGCAACGGTATCATTTGATAGAGGTATGGACTGCAAGTGTTTGACAAAATTATCTACAAAATAGTTTCTACAATATAAATGGCATCTTTTGCATTCACAGACAACGATTTCCTGAAAAATAGTCTTGACTTTTCACACGATTTTAATTTTACTTCAAAGAATTTTTAGAGTTTGTTAACATACTTATTATGGAGCTTTTCCAAATGATGTTTACGTTTTTAAGCTTCCTACTGTCTCCTGCTAAAATTTTTGAGTAAATATCACACAGAGACCTCTTTTTTTTTGTAGTTCAGTGCTGGTAAATCAAAAAGTACTTCTGAAAATATTTCTAGATTTTATCTTCCGAATAATACCCATCTTTGTACCTCTTGATGCTTCGCTCTCGTCCAATTCTCGCTGATATCCACTTCAAAATCTATCCATGATTCTGCATAAATCTACTGGCACTTGAATACCGGCAATTGCAGTCAACCCACAAACTACAACATGTACAACTGAGGGTCTTACCTTCTACTGTGACCTACTATAAACAGAAATAAAGAACAGCAATGGGCAACTGTCCTTCGTCATTTGCAGTATTCATGAATAATTTTGAAGTTGAATTACAAAATAACGTCAAATATTTTCCAAGAGCTTGGGTTAGGTATGTAGATGACATTTTCGAGATTCTTGACATACTTAAGTGTAAATTTAATGCATTATTTAAGCAATTAAATGAAAAACTACCAGCTATTAAATTCACGGTAGAAAAAGAAGTAATATCTTACCTTTCATGAATACTCTAGTAATTTAATATAGTCATTAAATAAACATTGATACTTTCCGAGAAGGACCTAGTATTAATAGATTTAGCACGGCGGATTCAAAACGTAGCATGCAACAAAAGAGGACTTCTTTCAATTTTCTAATCAATCGCTTGCTTAGTTTTCCATTAACAACGGTAAGATACGAAAGAGAATTAAATTTTATTAAGAACATTGCGAGATACAATGGTTTTGATTCGGAAATAATCATCAGATTAATTAGGAAAGCCAACTTAAAAAAGGACAATGCGGTATACCACATATCTATCACTTTAAAACAATCGAGGTTAGCAATTTATATGCTTACCGTTTCACCCAGTGACAAAAGGTTTAATTAGGGTTTTTAAAGAACGCGGATTTCGAGTTACATTTCGGTACATGAAATCGATTAAATCTCTTTTAGGAAATGCGAAAGGTAAAGTCAAATTAAACCATAAAGAGGAAATTTACCAAATAAAATGCCGAGATTGTAATAAACAATACATTGGTCAAAATGGACTCTTAATATGAATCCGGTATAAAGAACATATGGCGTAAGTTAAGTGTAATCGACCTGAGAAATTCAGTTTAGCGAAACACGTGCTAGAAAATAATCATACCGTAAGTTGTCTACGTTTAGTAAAAAATATATGTAATTGCTGGGAATTAGACACATATTTATGACAGTGTATTTATTTCCAAAAACGAAAACTTTGTCTTAAACGTAGATGAGGGTCCAAAAATATACTCTTGCCGCTTTGAATTTTTTGAAAAATGCAATCATAAAAGGCCAGTGTAGACTGGTAGGGGGGGGGGACTAGTTAAGGATAGGAGGCTGTATTAAGTTATGTGAAATTAATTTTCAGTGTGTGTTTGGCTTTTACCGTTTAAAATTATTTACCACTGCTGAATACGAAATACCTTTAAATATTAAAATTGTATATTCGAGCCCTGTTGCTTTTTCTCGGGGCAATAGGCGCCCGCGAAGCATTTCCACGTTCTATTATTATTTGCAAGATTGAATATTTCCTTCCCTGTTCAGTCGCTTTTAATTCCTCTCTTTTTGCATTATTTAAGAGCAGGTTTCATAATATCATTAGCTTTTTACCATAATATGTGTTCTATTCATTTCTACTTTCTTTAGTCTTCACCACAAGGTCTGTGGGAACTTTCCTGATATATTGCTTTGTTTTTTGATGATAAAAAGTTATCCCAGAAACTTTTGAAAATATTTTCGTAGAAATTGCTTACAAAGGTAAATTCTTTTACATCTTTTTGGTACTATCCTCATCTTGCAGTCGTGCAAGAATTTAATTTTAGTATATGTAAGTGTTGAAGATTTGATTTTAAGATTTGTTCAAGTTATGTGTAAATATTATGTTATTAGTAGCCGAAACAAGTATACAGAATACGAATATTGAGGTGGTAGAGGCTCTATTTAGCTTTTTTAATTAATTCAATCAACCAGTCTCCATTAAATTTACGTGGATTTCTCAGACCGATAAAATTTATACCGGATTTCTTATTGACCGTTTAGTTTGACCGATGTATTTTTTATTGTCACAATCCCAACAATTTATGTCATACATCCCCGATTTCTAATTGAAGTCGACTTTATCTTTTGCATTTCCTAGAAGAAATTTTAAAATTTTTCTGAGTCGAAATGTAAACCGTAATTCACGTTTCTTAAAAAATTTTTAAATTTTTTGTAACTCTATGAAACAGTGAGTATATAAATTGTCTATCGCTATTGCTTTGAGGTGACAAACAAGTGATATCACAGATTGTCTTTTTTAAGTGAGTTTTTTTAATTACCCTCATGATTATTTTCGAATAAAACCGTTGTATCTCGCCATGTTTTCAATAAAATTTATGTCTTTTCGTAACTCACTTTTGTTAATGGGAACTTAGCGAACGATTATTAAAAAAGAAATGGTATGCTATGATTTGAATACGCCGTGACAATCCTATTAATAATGGGTGTTTTTTAAGCTGCATGAGAACTATCGATATTGATAACTATGGTTTGACAGCTGACAATGTCAAACTTTGTCGACATTTCTGTTCAGTAATGTTTGGCAAGTTGTCGTCGATCGTATAACGCCAGAACAACCCTTCCAAATTGTGGAAATTTGCTTTGAAAAAAATAAATCTGATCGCGAAATTTATAGAGCACTTCGTCCATTTTACGGTTAACATAATTGGTCTAGTGAGCAAGCAATTCGTGCAGAATTTATGATAGTTTCCGCAGTAATTTTACTCTTCTCAACTTAAAACCATCGACACGTCAAAGAAATGAAGAGAATATTGCTGCTGTAGTGCGAAGTATTGAAGAAGACAACGAAATGTCGATTCGTCGACGTTCTCAACTTGTTGGCCTTTGTCCTTCGACTACGTGGAAGATTTTACGTAATGATCTTGGCTTACGTGCCTATAAAATACAGCTCGTGCAAGAATTGAAGCCAAACGACCATCGTTTGCGTCGCATTTTTACTGATTGGGCTCATTTGAAACTGGCCGAAGATGAGCATTTTTATCAAAGGATTATGTTTAGCGATGAAGCTCATTTCTGGTTAAATGGCTACGTCAATAAGCAAAATTGCCGTATTCGAAGCAAAGACAATCTTCAAGCCGTTAACAAATCACCATTACATCCATTGAAATTGACTGTTTGGTGCGGTTTACACGCTGGCGGCATCATCGATTCTTATTTCTTTCTGAGGAAGAAGCTGCCGCTACGGTGAATGGCGAGCGCTATCGAGCCATGCTGACTGTTTTTTTATATCCAAATATTAATCAGCTAAATATCGACGACATTTGGTTCCAACAAGACGGCGCAACTTGCCATACAGCGCGCTTAACAATCGATTTATTACAAAATCAATTTGGTGACAACTTTATTTCCAGAAGCGGTCTTGTTCACTGGTCCCCTCGAGCGTGCGATTTTAACGCCTTTGGAATACTCTTTATGGGACTATGTCATTGATTTATGCTGAGAAAACAGCATCTCTTGAAGCATTGGAAGCCAATATTCAAGCCGCCATTGACGCCTTACAGCTAGGTTAATTGGAAAACGTAGTCAAAAATTGGACTGATCGAATGGACCATGTAACTTGTAGCCGCGGCGGACATATGCCGGAAATCATATTTAAGGAATAAATGCCATGAAATTATCTACCAGATTATAATAAAAAAAATTTCATTCCAACAACATTTCTGTCTTATATTATCGTTTTCAGTTCTTAAGCTCTTAAAAAACACCCGATGTAATTTTAGAATATTAATTTCTATTTTATTATTTCGAATAACTAGGTTATCCAAAACAGGTCAGCTGTCGTTGTTGTCACTTTGTATGCTGAATTTAAAATTTCTTAAAGAATCGACTACAAATATCTTTTCGAAAGTAATTTCTATAACATTCTCGAAACTGAAACTCTTATAAAATGTATTTTCATGTCCCTGGCGACTTACTACAATAATATAAAATATGCAATTCTTTTTTGAATCGACTTAAATATACTAGGAGTCCCCAGCAGAATCGCTTATGAAAAATCACTGTAAAAGTTGTTCATAATTCTGTTTTACCGCAGCTGTATTAGTTTTACATAAAAGCAAAAGCACCGATAATATCTCTGGTATACGAATCATAATAGATGCGTAAAGTTCTTGAAACGTGGCATCTGTATTGACGGAAAGATTAATATTTACATTTTATTTGCGAAAAGTATTTGAGACCACAGTTTTACAATACACGGATGCAGAGAGACAGCCAAAGGGGGTGATTTATTCTAAATTCTAAACGTATATATTCTATGAAACCTTATACCCATGATGACATTGCATGTAACTTTTAAGCAAACAGATTAAGCTTTTGCTATTAAGCTTGCAGATGGCTGATTCTTTTTTCTGATGTCTTCTACTGAAACTAAAAGAGGATTTAACCTTGCTATAATATTGTTTGGAATTTTATGATTTTAAACATCACGTGTAATATACGTATAATAGATTTCGCATTAAAACCTTTCACGTATCATTGCTTTATTAAATCCGAGTAATGTTTTTTTCTGTTCCGAGCAGGATTTTTAATTTAGATAGCCATAAATTATACAGTATTATTCTCATATTTTATAATTCGAATATTTACGAGGGTGGTTCCAGAAGTGCTCGACCCAACAAAGAAAACAGAAACATTTTGGAAAGAAATATATATATTTCAGGTCGGCTGAAAAGTTCCCGGTCTACCATAGTAAAACACAGTTTTTTGGCAAAATTCGATTTTATTATTCAACATAGTTGCCTTCGAGGGCGATACACCGATTATAGCGTTCTTCCAACCATTTTTGTAGTACGAATTGTCTTTAGCCTCGAAATAGGCCTCAGTTTCGGCGATCACCTCCTCATCCCTGCTAAATTTCTTCCCGGCGAGCATTCTCTTGAGGTCTGCAAACAGGAAATAGTCGCTGGGGGCCACATCTGGAGAGTACGGTGGATGGGAAAGTAATTCGAAACCCAATTCACTTAATTTGGCCATTGTTTTCATTGATTTGTGACACGGTGTATTGTCTTGGTGAAACAGCACTTTCTTCTTCTTCATATGGGGCCGTTTTTTTGCGATTTCGTTCTTCAAACGATCCAATAACGCTATATAATAGTCGCTGTTGATGGACTGGCCTTTTTAAGATAATCTATGAAAATTATTCCATGCGTATCCCAAAAAACTGACGCCATAACTTTTCCATCTGACTGTTGCGCCTTTCCACGCTTTGGAGCCGGTTCATCGTGTGCAGTCCACTCGGCTGACTGTCGATTGGACTCTGGAGTATAGTGATGAATCCATGTTTCATCCATTGTCACATATCGACCCAAAAACTCGGTTTTACTACGATTTAAGAGCTTCAAACACAGCTCAGAATCATCAACTCGTTGTTTTTGATCGAATGTGAGCTCGCGCGGCACCCATTTTTCACAGAGCTTCCGCATGTCCAAATATTTATGCACGATGTGTCCAACACGTTCACAGCTATCTCGATCAAATTTACTTTACGGTCATTTAAAATGATTTTGCGAACTTTTTTGATGTTTTCGTCGGTGACAGCCTCTTTTGGTCGTCCACTGTGTTCGCCGTCTTCGGTGCTCATTTCACCACGTTTAAACTTAACATACCAATCAATTATGGTTGATTTTCCTGGCGCAGTCCGGAAACTCCTCATCAAGCCATGCTTTTGCTTCAACGGTATTTTTTCCCTTCAAAAAGCAGTACTTTATCAGCACACGAAATTCTTTTTTTTCCATTTTTTTAAATAACAAAAGTAGCTTCACTCTTAACGCAATATCTCAGTAACTAATGGCCGGATTGCTGTCAAATTTTGACACGTTTCGTTTGAATGTTAGTACTATCTAAAAAACATATGGATTTAATAACAGTAACGCCATCTATGTGTCAGACCGGGGACTTTTCAGCCAACCTATCTATACAGTTTTCCCAGCGATGTTCAAAAAGTTCGATACCCTTTTTATAATAAGAACTGTCTTGCTCCTCAAAATAGCTATTAACTGCCGACATTATTTCTTCATCGTTGGAAAATCCTTGACCACTGAACCATTTTTTCAAGATCGGGAACAGAAAATAATCTGAGAGGACTAAATCTGGCGATTAGGGTGCATGAAGTAGCAATTCAAACTTTAATTCATTAATTTTGGCAATTGCAATATTGTGAGCTAGTGCATTGTCTTGATGAAACAACACCTTCTTAGCCAAATGCAGCCGTTTTTGGTCGATTTCTTCGCTCGAACGTTGCACAAAAGCAGTAGTTTTTGTGTCACAGCAGGAATACTTATTTCGTTCTTAGGTATGTTAATAAAATTCCATGATTTATTTGGAACATTCTGGACGAAGTAATTGACTTCAGTTACATACCTTGGGAAGTCAGTGTCAATGCTGGTGATAAGAATGATGACAAAATGAGCATGTAATATGACTTGTAAACTGGCCAATCACTGCAGTAGATGATTGCATTAACTTGACTTTCTATTATTCTCAAGTTAAATGTATCCAACGTACACATAAAATATATTTTAATGTCACCGTTTTATCAATTTAAAATACGAGAAAGATATTTATTCCACCATAGTTTACGAGCAAATAAATCAAACTGCTTAGGCACGATACCAACATTTTTAGTCCATTCGCCAACTCCATACACGTTTACGTAATGTGCTGACCGACATACACATTGGAGAGCGTAGTAACTGTGTGTATGTACATATATATTGTTGCATAGCTTAAATTTATTATTTGATTTGGTGGCAGGATAATAAACAGAGAGAGATAGATACTGTTGTTTGTTATGCTAGATACTATTTCACCAGAAAATGGACAGTTTAATTACATGTCCACTACATATGTAATGTGCAAATGTGCATAACATTTCACCCCTTCGTATTGTTCATAATGCGTTCGCCTACATTGAAGTTAGGCATAGACAAATACATACATGCATGTTAACGGGCAATTTTCGATATTTCTCGTTCGCCGACGGGAAAATAGGACAAATCGGCATTGCCATTCAGACGAAATGAGGTTTAAAATTTCAGATTTCATCGGAACGCGAATCGATATCCGAGATTCGCCTCGTGAAATATTTGAACTGGATACTACGTCTCGAATGCAATTATGGTCGAATATTAAAGCGATTTGTTCTCTGCAGTGAATGATGCTGTTTTCTTGAGAATTTTCCCATCGATATCCTGGTAGATAACAAGTATCTTCTCATTAGTTAGGACATTTTTCTATTGAGTTCGTTTTTCTATTGATCTAATGGTTTCGTCTTCTGCAGTATTTAAAAAGTTTCAATTAATTGAGACAGAAGAGGATGTAGCGGTTTCCCGTTCTTGTTTGGAAATTAAATAAAGACGTATTTGCTGGACAAAAGACGGAGGAAACTTCAAGTGCACGTGAAGAATCGTATACACTACAGATGCTTGCTTGTTTCAATTCTCATTCCGCTCTCTGAAAAGCTAAATTTACTAAAGTTTGTAATGGCTTTATTCTTAATCATGTAGCTCTTAATCCTATAGTAGATGTAATCTATATACAAGGGTCGTTCGGAAATTGATAAACGTTTTTAAATAAAACTAATTAGAAAATAAAGTAGCACGAAAAAAGCAAAGATATCACCACAGGATTCCGACAAGGTTGTTCTCTATCCCTACTCCTATTCAATATATACATGTAGAAATAGGTTTGAAAAACTGGAAGCGGTCATGCTAGGAAATGGGAATTCTAATTAGAAAATTCTTTCTACTCACATTAAATTTTGCCGCTGGCCAAGCAGTGATGTCCCAAGATTTATGCCTAGAAGATTCTATACTGAATACTAGAGATAGAGAGTAGATGTGAGTTTAGAGAAAACCGAATATTTAATAGCTAACACTGAAATAAAATTTGAAGTGTTAATAAGAGGCGAAACCAATGTAAAACAGGTTGATGAGTATAAATATTTGGGAGTTAAGATAAAAAAGGTATAGATCGGCAAGAGGTAAGAGAAAAAGCCCGTGTAATGGTAGGTGCACTCAATTTACTATGGTGGAATAAATATATAAGCAATGGCTACTAAAAAAAGAATGGGTTAGCCAATGGTAGAATCAGTATTATTTTATGGTAGTGAAGTATGAATCGGTATCCATACAATCTAAAACAGGTTGACGAGTGTAAATATTTCGGAGTTATAATAAATAAAGAGGGTATAGGTCGGCAAGAGATAAGAGAAAGAATACAACAAGCCCTTGCAGTGGTAGATATTCTCAAATCATGGGGTAATCAACGGAGTAAATATATAAGCAATAGTAACTAAAAAAAAGATATGCTAGCCAATGGTGGAATCAGTATTATTTTAGGGTAGTGAAGTATGAACACCGAAAGAGGAAGATAAAAGAAAGTTAACAGTTGTTGAGATGGACTGACAATGTTGACTTGCTTTTATGATTCGAAAGGCATAGTGCACAAAGAGTTTGTACCAACTTATCAAATAGTCAATACTGTATATTATCTTGATATTATGAAGCGTCTTTTGGAGCGTATTCGTCGTATGCGCCCTCAATATCGTGAGAATGGTAGCTGACATTTGTTACATGATAATGCACCATCTCATCGCTCGGCACTTATCACTGATTTTCTAACTGCAAATGGCATTTTAACCATCAACCATGCACCGAATTCACCAGATGTGGTCCTTGTGATTTCTACCTATTCTCCAAGTTACATTTGCTGATGAAAGGGCAGCATTATGCCGACGTCGAAGCCATTAAAAAGGCGCCGACAGAGATTTTAAGAGACATCTCTAAAGATGAACTTAAAACTTGGTTAGACATGTTACGTGACTATGCAAAACATAGTACTGACGCCGAATCGGACTTCTTTGAATAAAATAAATGAATTTTTTTTAATAACTAAGTTGTCGTTATCAGCATATAATTGCAAAGTGTCGCACCTGGTAAACCACGGCGAAAAATACCCGTACGAAAACAAACTCCGTACACGATCTGTTCCGTTGAGAACCAAAATGAAGAAAGCGTTAACGAATAATTATATGAAATGTTTCACAGCATAAAGGAATCAATCAAGCTAACGAAGAGCGGTTATAATTTGGAAAATGAATATGCAACCAAAATGATCCATTACCATAACAATTAGTCATCAAATTACACCAGAGGTATTCATAACAACATTTCACACCAAATACGTTTACATTTTTAAGTTGCCGATGGAAACAAATCAATAAGTGGCACTATCATACAGTCGCCACCTTACCTTCCCCTCTCCCAGTAACTACGAAATTACATTAAGCGTGTAATTATTTTCCGAAATGGGACAGCTTCCACTGTTCATCCGGCAAACGCACGCACGACAAATTCGTGCACCCAAGTGCTTTCTATATGGACGCGACAAGCACGAACACCGAATGACAAAGTTCCGACAATAATAAATCCCCTAGTATCAATGTTTCGTATTCCGAAGGTTAGGGCAAAACTAGACAATGGATCAGAGATTAACAATGGACAAGACCGCAACGTATACAAATAGTTACACGATACCGGGTTGATTGCCATGGGGTAGTATAGTCCGGTACGAATTTAATACTGCATAGAAACAGTAATAGAAATCAGATTATTAACGCTTCCATTGATGTGGGTTCGACATAGCCATTGTGAGTCGAGAGTCAGCGGTCGTTTTAAAATGGATACAGCTAATCCATTACTTCTTATTATGCACTTATGGGGGAAATTGTTCTTAATTGTTGTTGCTTCGATTTCGCGCCGTCAATAAATACCAATATATGTCGCCAATTGTGTTTGTATTTTATTACGATTTACGTATGTACATTTATGAATTTTTATGGCGTTTTTGTATTGCTTTAAGGACTGACTCACTTTAAAATCTTTCCAAAATTCTTTCACTGTTTATATACTTGTTCATTTACTCAATTGACTACAAATAGAATATGTCATGCATTTTAACGCTTTTAAATTTAATCATCAATCAATACAAGTGTATAAAAAAATGTAAATTACATTAAAATACAAAACATTTAAAGATCAGGATCTAAGTATTTGGCCCTCTTGTGTGTGATTAGTAACCTTTGGAAAGCGATTAAGAGTCTTTATTTTTAAATATTTGTCTTGGTATTTGTTTAAAACTCACAGGAAGCCTATTATAAAACATTTTCCAATAGGGACACAACGATTTTGCCTTTTAATATGAACGCACCCTTTAACTTTTTCAAGATTTATTAATGTCGAAACGTCATTAACATTTTTATAATGGTGAAGTTCACGAACATGCAACGTTTGGAAATTATATATAATTATTATCGCAGTTCTGAGTCGGTGGTCGCAACTTTACGAATGCTTACTTCACTTTCGGTCACAATAATCGTCCCACCAAAGAGGTTGTGCCTGGTACACTGGATAAATTTGAGTTAAGATATTCACTATTGCATATTTCTGTGCCAGTGAGACAACGCACTGGTAAAAGTACCCAAAATATAGCAGCCGTAAATGCTTCAGTACAAAATGAGTCAGATCAGTGGATTCAACGCTGTTCGCAGAAATTGGTAATCCCTCAAATCACATTGTGGCGAATTTTGCGTAAAGACCTTGGATTACATCCTTACAAGATCAAACTAAGTCAACAGCTGAAGCCGCTTGATCATTTGAAACTTTGAAATTTCTCAGACTGGTCGCAACTTTAAAAGCGTTTACTCCAATTTTCGTTTGTAATAATCGTCCCACCAGATAGACTGTGCGTGCCATAGTGGATAAATTTGCTTCAAAATATACACTATTGAATATTGCAGTAAAAAAGGCACCTATCGAAGTACCGAAAATATCGCAACCGTAAGTGCTTCAGTTCAAAATGAGCCAAGTCAGTCGATTCCTCGCCCTACACAAGAATTAGGAATTTCTCAAGTCACATTGTGACGAATTTTGCGTAAAGATCTCGGCCTACATCTTTACGAGAACAAATTAACTCAATAACTGAAGCCTTTTGAATATTCCAAGCGTCGAAACTTCTCCGACTAGGCTCTGCTAAAGTTTGAAGAAAATCCTGAATTTCATCGAAAAATTATCTTCAGCCATGAAGCTCATTTCTGGCTTAATGGATTCGTTAATAAGCAAAATATGCAATATTGGATAGCAACAAACCCACATGCGCTTCAAAAGTCTTCATTACAACTACAAAAGGTGACTGCGTGGTGTGTATTTCAGGCCCCAGTTGTGTATGGACCATATTTTTTCGTCGACGAAAATGATCGTCATATTACGGTCTATAGAGTTCGCTATCGTGTCATCTTGGAAGACTATTTTTGGCCAGAATTGAATGAACTTGACATCAGTGAGATGCGGTTTCAATGAGACGGTGTCACATGCCACACAGCTAGTCAAACAATTGACCTATTGAAGGGAAAGTTCCGTAACCGTGTAATCTTGAGAAAGGGTCGGCTCGAGTGGCCACCTCGCTCATGCGATTTAACGCCGTTGAATTAATTTTTATAAGGTTACGTTATGTGGGTTGGTTTAAGCCAACAAGCCAACAACGTTAGTGGAAGTTAGGGAGAATACGTATTTAACAAGAAATTGCCAACGTTTCAACCTATATGTGTGAAAGAGTGGTGAAAAATTTGTTCCAAAGAATCGACCGCTGCAAACGTGATCGTGCTGGTTGAAAGAGGTCGAATTCCACACTTAAGTGTAATATGCGTACTGCATGTGGAATAAATTTTAGCCCGATATCTTAATTATTCTGTGATTTATTTACTCGATACAAAGTTGTTATGTCCTTATTTATTATTATTATTATTATTTATTATTAACTCAATACTTTTATAGCCAAATAATAAGGGCTTTTTACACTCAATGCAAGCTTATGTCGTGGTATTTCCAAAACATGTAAATTTCTTTTGTTTCATCAAACATTATGAAAAATTCAATATATTCTTTGTTATATTTTTGCAAGTAAGTGTTTAGAATTTAAATAAAATAGTACTATACGGTACATATTTATTCAACATGTAAAATTCTAGTATGTTTAAAATTCAATCTATGTACAGCATGTTCTTAACTTCAGTGTAATTTTAAGATGTAAATGCTTATTGTTGAATTAATTCTCTTTATAAAATGGTTCGTTAATGTTAAAATAACATAATAAATAAAATAAAAACAAATAAATCATGTAGTAACTACCATTCACAACTGGAAATACGAGGGAGGGTTTTTATATTCGCGGAATGGGGGACAAGGGGTGGAAATAAAAAAACCAAATTATTTTTCTTTTTCAATATGTTCACCTGCAAGACGGATACATTTTTCACATCCTTCAATTAATTTATTTATACCCTCATAAAAAAATGATTTCTCTTTATCTGCAAAATACGCCGAAACTGCCTCCTTGACTTCATCATCGGCAGTAAATTTTTTATCCCGCAGCTCTTTTTTGTCATTTTCGGAAACAGGTAATAATCACTCGGGGCCAGGTCTGGGCTGTAGGGTGGGTGATTCACAATTTCGAAGCCCACCTTATACAGGGCAGCTAACGCAACGCGGCTCTTGTGGACGGGCGCGTTGTCGTGCAAAAGCAGACCACCTTTTGTCAATTTTTCCCGTCTTTTCTCTTTAATGGCTTCTTTTAGTCGCTCTAATATTGAAGCGTAATATTCTCCGGTTATAGAAACACCTTTGTCTTTATAATCAATCAACAATATTCCTTCCGAGTCCCAAAATACCGTTGCCATGAGTTTCCCAGCTGATTGTGACACTTTAAATTTCTTGGGAGGTGCTGTGCCCTTTTTATGCCACTGCATGAAGTCTTGTTTGGACTCAGGTTCATAAGGATGAACCCAAGTTTCGTCTCCAGTAACAATTTCACTCAATACACCATCCTTGTCTTCATTACAGAGGTCCAAAAATGCACGCGAACACTCTACGCGCTGTTGTTTTTGCGGCGGCGTGAGCATTCTCGGCACCCATCTTGCGCTGACCTTAGACATGCCGAGATGATCGTGTAGGATTTTAAAAATTGTTGTATCGGATACTCCAACCATTTCTGCGAGTTGTTTCTTCTTTAGTCGAGCATCTTCGAGTACAATTTGTTCAACTTTTTGGATAAGTGCTGGCGTGGTCACCTCAATGCTCCTGCCCGGCCTCGGGTCGTCTTCAAGGGATTCCCTTCCTTGTTTAAATAAACTATGCCACTTGTACACCATGGTTTTTCCTGGACAAGAGTCGCCGTAAACCAATGACATCTCATTCATTATGGTCGCGACTGATTTTCCCTGCCTGGTAAGGAACTTTATAACGGCACGATATTCGATTTTTTCCATATTTCACTTTTCACTCCTGATTATGTTACTTGGTTGACGATAGCTCAAAGACTAACTGTCTAATAACAATGAAACTTTGTATTTATACCAATCATGAGTCGCTGCACAGGCCACGCCCCCAATGCGCCTACTCACCCCTCTACAACCCGCTCATTCCGCGAATATAAAAACGCTCCCTCGTATATAACTGCAAAAGGTATTGCAGATTGAAGAAAATAAGTAATTTGAAAAAGGGGGACACTTCCCCCGAAACTTCGTTAATATAATTTGCAGACAAATTTATTGGCAATATTGGGGTTTCATTAGCTATATATAATTATTGGTTTGGTGAATTTATACATTAGAAGATAAACTAAAACTTGAATACTCTCAATATAACGTTCCTTGTGCTGACAAAAAACTAATTAAGAAAAATTAACCAAACAGAAACTCGAGAAGAATAAAGTATTAGATAATTTGCAGTAGATTTTCAAACTTTTGCATTTAAGGAATTTGAAAAATCTCTGAATTCCACATTTTCTAAGGAATAATAAAGTCAAGCATGGCTGGATTAAGAGTTAAATTGGTGTATCGCGCAATCCAGGTCTTCCTCCCAATGACTTCCATATATTACCATTAAGTAACAGTTTGGTATGCTGTAAAAAATTTGCTTTATTATTTCAATTATTGGAACTCTCAATAACAAAGAATGAAGATTATAATTAGGAAAAAATACCTACATATTAAAAAAGAAAAGAATACATTAAGTATTACCAAAAAGTTTTATACGTAACGATATGTAATAAATCCAATTCTATTGAACTAATTTCTGTTCTCTCATTGTAAATGCTGCAGATACAACAGCTACTTTGATATAAGTCCCAATTTTCTTTTACGTCCGCTTAATTTGGAAGCATAAATATATAACAATTAACAATCCAACTTATCTCTCGATTTATTGCATAGTTTTCCATTCCGCAATAGTTTAACTTATGACCTTTGTGCGCGACGACACTGGGTCGCAATAAAATCCACCGTAAAATATAAATAAGAACTTAGGCAATATCCGGGTTAAATGCAGCACGCCTCAACCGTACATTAGTTTCATTTTACTGCACTTAATTACTACACATAAATTAACTTGAAGGCACGTTGCAGCAGGGCGCCCCCTGCGAGGCATTTACAGTATTAAACTCTCGACTATGATAATTTACCTTTAGCCGTTCGAAAATTATGGGCAGAATTTCATTATATTCAGTTGGTATCTTTCAAGGTGTTAATGCCGGTTTTCGGAGAGGCACTTGGAAATTATTTATTGTAATCTGAGAAGGTATTTATGAATAGACAAAGTTTGCTATTTTCTCGTGTCATAAATATTAATGTATGAATAAAGAGATAAGTCGTGTGTTGTTCCTAAACTTTTTATTCTAGAATGCTATGTATTACCAAATTTACACATGGACTTAATCTCCTAATGCATACAATCGAATTAGCTATGGTCTAAGATATTGAATTTCTTCTGTACATTCAAGTTGAATCTGGAATGCATATCTGGTGCAACATCTAACCTTATTAAACCGGGCCTCACGAGCCTGTCTATTAAAACTCATAATAAAATGAGAAAGTTTCCTCGCATGTTTACTTTACGTTATTTATGCATTGTAAGCATATAATAATACCTTAGTCTCTACACTAATTAGTAGTAAATGCTCAAAGTGCACTTTTGAGTATCTGCATGACTAATACAAAGAAAATCACCAAGGCATATACTTTCTAATCTGAAATTTAAGTCATTCTGCGTTCATATCATCGTGGTTTTTATTTAGTTCACATTTGCATTTAGTTGCGTTCACATCGCGTTCAGTGAAATGGCAAGCCGTTGTTGTGCCAACAGCTCTGACAGTTTTTGTTATATATGTGGCGAGTTTGTGATCAAGAAGCATCAAAGGAGCATAACAGATTTCATGAAAAAGGTTTACTTTGCCTACTTTGAAGTGAAGTTTGGAGACGAGCAAAAAGCTTGAGCATTACACAAGGTATGTTACGTTTGTGTAGAGAATTTACGGAAGTGGTAATGTGAGAGAAAGAAATCGTTTAGATTCGGAGTTCCCATGCTATGGAGGGAACAAACAAATCATTCCGACGACTGCCACTTTTGCAGCAAGGATGTCAATGGCTACACTTCTAAGATAAAAGAGTTATTTCATATCCGAATCTTCCATCAGCATTGCGTCTGGTTCCTCATGATGAACACGTTCCTGTACCAGACCCACCCGAAACGTCACAAGGTCTTTCCACGACTAGTAGCGAATCTGAATGCGAGGTACCCGATGCTGAGTCTGACTGAGTTTGAAAGCAATAAATCTCGGTTGTTTGAACAACACGAACTAGATGATCTGGTGAGAGATTTACGTTTAACTAAAGAAAAAGCAGAACTTCTCGATTCCAGGTTGCGAGAAAAGAACTTGTTGGCTTCAGGAACATTCTGTCGTGGATACCGAACAAGGGAACAAAAATTTACTCCTTATTTTGAACAAGAAGGTAACGTAGTGTTTTGTTGTTACATACCCGGGTTAGTAGAAGCGTTCGGGATAGAATACAATAAACAAGATTGGCGACTACTTACTGACTCATCCAAAAGAAGCCTAAAAGTAGTTCTGTTGCATAATGGCAACAGATACTCTTCATTGCCTATGGGGCATCCAGTTGTTCTCAAAGAAACTTATGAGAATCTAGAGCTTGTGTTAATTAATTAAAATTAAATACTCCGAGCATGACTCGATGATTTGTGATGAATTGAAGGTGTCTGGGATGTTACTCGGACAGCACAGTGAATTTACAAAATTTCCTTGTTTTGTGTGTGAATGGGATAGTACGGCACGGAAACGACACTGGACGAAAACAGCATGGCCTTCAAGAGAGCATTTAGAACCTGGAACCAAGAACGTTCTGTGTATGAATTTGATGGATCCTCAAAAAGTACTGCTTCCAACACTGCACATAAAATTGGACCTAATGAAGCAATTCGTTAAAGCTCTATCAAAATCAGAACTTTTCTTTCAATATTTGTGTCAGAAATTTTCTGGTTTGTCAGAGGCAAAGTTAAAAGAAGGTATATTTGTTGGCCTTGACTTTCGAAAACTTATGTAAGACCCTATTTCCGAAAATGCGATAAACTTGAAAGAAAAAGCAGCATGAGGTGCATGTAAACAAGTTGTTGTGAAGTTTTTAGGCAATCAGAAAGACTTCCTATTTACGAAAATATAGATCAAAACATGCTGAAAACATTTCGAGAAATTGGATGTAACATGAGTGTGAAAGTGCATTTTTACACTCACATTTAAATTTTTTTCCTGACAATCTTGGGGCTGTAAATGAGGAACAAGGGGAGCGTTTCCACCAAGATGTAAGGGTCGTTGGAATGTCAACATGATGGGAGATTACTGTTATACCCTTCTACGAGCAAATCCAGAAGCATCATATAAAAGGAAAACTGCACTCGAACTTTTACCGTGAAGAGGTTGAGGAAATACAAAACTTTGGATTAATATTGGGTTGGCAGCTAAGTACTTTCGGTTTTTACTAATAGAGAGCGTTGCTTTATTTTTTGTATAACGTATGTTAGTGCGGTACTTTACCGTTTGTCGCGTGATACTAGTCATATTGACGTAACTTCAGAAGCAAGTAGTGCGTGATTTTTATTAAAGCTATTAGTTGTGGGTTAATTTTAAATGGAGTGCAGAAACGAACATTTTCGACATATTTTACTATTTTACTTCCGCAAAGGAAAGAAAGCTGCTGCGGCTCACAAAAAGATATGTGAAGTTTATGGTGCTAATTGCTTAACAGAGCGCACGTGTCAGAACTGGTATAAAAAATTCCGTTCTGGAGATTTTTCCCTCAAAGATGAGCAACGTTCTGGTCGGCCTACTGAAATTGATGATGACCAAATCAAAGTTATAATTGAAGAGGAAATATAACTGTCATATAACTGTTCGAGAGGTTGCGGAGAGGCTACATGTATCGCACACAACAATTGAAAAACACTTAAGATGTCTTGGGCTAGTTAAGAAGCTTGATATTTGGGTACCTCACGAATTGAAAGAAATTCATTTAACACAAAGAATCAACTTTTGCGATATGCACCTTAGACGAAATGAAACCGACCCTTTCTTAAAAAGAATCATCATTGGTGATGAAAAATGGGTCCTGTACAGTAACATAGTTCAAAAACGATCATGGAGCAAACACGATAAACCAGCTCAAACCACATCGAAAACTGAATTGCATCCAAAAAAGATCATGCTGTCAGTTTGGTGGGATTACAAAGGTGTTGAATTTTTTGAGCTGCTTCCAAGGAACCAAGCGATCAATTTTGATGTTTACTGTCAACAATTAATAAAACTGGATGAAGATATCAAAGAAAAACGGCCAGAATTGTCAAATTGGAAAGGTGTAGTTTTCTACCAAGATAATGCAAGGCCTCATACATCTTTAGCAACTCGTGGGAAACTATTGGAGCTTGGCTGGGAAGTGATGCCGTATCCCCCATAGAGCCCTGATCTAGCACCATCTGATTACCATTTATTTCGAAGTTTGCAGAATTCTTTGAATGGTAAAAGTTTTACAAATGACGATGACCTTCACTCACATCTGGTTCAGTTTTTTGCTGATAAGGACCAGAAATTTTATGAGCGCGGAATCATGCAGCTGAAAGAAAGATGGCAAAAGGTCATTGAGCAAAATGGAAAATATATAATTGATTAAAAACTATTCTTTGTTTAAAAAAAAGTGTTTTATTTTATACTACAAAACCGAAAGTACTTAGTTGCCAACCCAATAAGTAAAACACTTTCATATACAAACTTACACTACCGTTGTAATAATAAAATGTTAAATTATACTCTGATAATAAATTAAATCTTAACTATATATTTTAATACTATCATACCCAACAAAAGATGAAGATTGCGAAAAATTGGTACGTGGTAGAAAAAAACTGATTGAAAATTTGGATTCAGCACACCAAAATACAGAGGAAATCGGTTGAACTTTGAAAAAAGTTTTTAAAAAATATTTATTGGTTGTTATCTTTACAAATGGTACATACCATTTTGCCTTTAGGATCTATTTTTGAAGCAACTAGGCATCTTTTTCTCTTGAATAGTTTCATTTATTTTATTTGTAAATGGATCAGATATATTAAAAAAAGCCAACCAACATTAGCCACATCATTATATAATTTATCGTAGTCTGGTCTACCGAAATCATATCTGATTTATCATTTTCACAGATTTAATATTCAAAATATTGTAAATATAATGACAGTTTGCTATGTTTACCTGCTTCTGTAGTTGTAACAATATTCCTATGTTATCATTCCAATGTACAAAGACTCCTTAACTTCAAATTTCTTTGCATTACTATTCACATATCAGGATAAGAATAATACATAAAAATGTCGTAAGCATTTTCTCCTTTTCGATCTAAACTTCGCCACCAACTAGAACTGAGCGAAGGGCGTATAAAAGGATCTTAAACTTAACGAGTATATTTCATAATAGACCGAACTGCCGTTCGCCTCCTTTTCATAGTTCGCCGCAATTTATTGTATCGCAGATTACGGAGCCCGAAAAGGGGTGTACGCAAGTCCGTACTTGCTAGGCAGGCAGACAACGGCGCAATAAAAACTTTTGAGGATTCCGGGTGCCAATTTTTTTCGTCTTCGTCTTCCATATCGTTCCCTATTCATTCTGTTCGACAGTGGAGTCGATATTTCGCGACCAGTAGAAGACAGAAGACGATGAAGTCCTCTTCTGTAAGGGTGTTAGTTTAAAATTCAAATAATCTCGGTCGAAAGAAGTTGGGGGATCTTTAAGGAATTGAAGATAACAAAGAGGTGTTTTATTAGAGGCAAAACGGAAAATGAAATGTCGTTTAGCTTTGGCCGGAAACTAATTTTGTTCTTTTCAGACGAAATTAGTTTGTTTATATTGCGACAAATGTAATAAAAGTTCTTATTATCCTTTAAGATTTATTATGCAAAATAAAACATTCTTTGCTCGTAAATTTTTGTCTACTAAATCATTGGTTCTTAAAAATATTTAAATTATTAAAATAAAAATATTGGTTCAGCAAAATTGATGCTTTTTTCCTTATTGTAATAGATACAGATATGTATTGGGTTGGCAACTAAGTACTTTCGGTTTTTACTAATAGAGAGCGTTGCTTTATTTTTTGTATAACGTATGTATGTTAGTGCTGTACTTTACCGTTTGTCGCGTGATACTAGTCACATTGACGTAACTTCAGAAGCAAGTAGTGCGTGATTTTTATTAAAGCTATTAGTTATGGGTTAATTTTAAATAGAGTGCAGAAACGAACATTTTCGACATATTTTACTACTTTATTTCCGTCAAGAAAGGAAAGCTGCTGCGGCTCACAAAAAGATATGTGAAGTTTATGGTGCTAATTGCTTAACAGAGCGCACGTGTCAGAATTGGTATAAAAAATTCCGTTCTGGAGATTTTTCCCTCAAAGGTGAGCAACGTTCTGATCGACCTACTGAAGCTGATGATGGCCAAATCAAAGCCATAATTGAAGAGGATCGTCATATACCTGTTCGAAAGGTTGCGGAGAGGGTACATGCATCGCACACAACAATTGAAAAACATTTAAAATATCTTGGGCTAGTTAAGAAGCTTGATATTTGGGTTCCTTACGAATTGAAAGAAATTCATTTAACACAAAGAATCAACTTTTGTGATATGAATCTTAGACGAAATGAAACCGACACTTTCTTAAAAAGAATCATCACTGGTAATGAAAAATGGTTTCGGTACAGTAATATAGTTCGAAAACGATCATGGAGCAAACACGATAAACCAGCTCAAACCACATCGAAAGCTGAATTGCATCCAAAAAAGATCATGCTGTCAGTTTGGTGGGATTACAAAAGTGTTGTGTTTTTTGAGCTGCTTCCAAGGAACCAAACGATCAATTCTGATGTTTACTGTCAACAATTAATAAAACTGGATGAAGCAATCAAAGAAAAACGGCCAGAATTGTCAAATCGGAAAGGTGTAGTTTTCCACCAAGATAATGCAAGGCCTCACACATCTTTGGCAACTCGTGAGAAACTATTGGAGCTTGGCTGGGAAGTGATGCCACATGCCCCATACAGCGCTGATCTAGCACCATCTGATTACCATTTATTTCGAAGTTTGCAGAATTTTTTGAATGGTAAAACTTTCACAAATGACGATGACCTTCGCTCGCACCTGGTTCAGTTTTTTGCTGATAAGGACCAGAAATTTTATGAGCGCGGAATCATGCAGCTGAAAGAAAGATGGCAAAAGGTTATTGAGCAAAATGGAAAATATATAATTGATTAAAAACCATTCTTTGTTTAAATAAAAGTGTTTTATTTTATACTACAAAACCGAAAGTACTTAGTTGCCAACCCAATATATGTAAGAAAACCTAAAAAATTATTGAAGAAACGTTACTAAACTTTTTACAAGACAATTAGAATGAATTTTATTTGTTTTCTTTTTATAGGAAGAAATGATTAGTATCATAAGTGGATTAAGGTATGTTGAAAATTAGTTGTATTTAAATACCTTCGAACTAACCAAGAAAAATTTTATTTCAAAAGTGAATATTTATTTGTCCTAGAATCTTATTGAGCGTTTCACCGTATTGTCGTAGTTTCTGTCCGTTTCTTCAAGATCTTCTATTAGACTGATTCACTCCGATGCCGCTCTTCCTTCATCTGTACAACGGTGCATATCTATCGTACTTTATTAGCCGTGGTAAAGTTCTCGTAGTAGGCTCTTCCATGTGTTGCTGACCCTCCAACTGTCCTCATGGTTGAATTTTGGGATGCTACTCTATCTTGATGTTTCACTGATGGTAGACCTTCGTAGTGATTAATACTTAAGCTTCTTCAAAGTTTACCTTATGTCTATGCCTATCGATATATTCTGTAACCTTTAATTGTCTTACTTTTTAATTTCGTGTATTGTTTTGATGCTCCTTAATTCTTTGTTTAATAGATCTCCTTGTTTGTCCGACGCAGCTTCTTCTGCACTCATATACTGCCTTGTAGATTTCTTCTCCTTTTGTTTCTGGTAATTTGTCTTTATGCTGAATGGCGATTGTAGTAATAAAAGTATTTTGCTCTTCCTTAATATCCTTCCTATCTTCTCAGTTGCTCTAGATATAAAAGGTGGGAGAGGAGATGGGAGAATCTTGTAGCTGATTCCGTTTCTTTGGCGATGTTTCCTTTCTACACTTCCTTAGAACTCTCCTTATTTCTGTATTGTTACATCACTCTCCTCAAGTGATTCTTTGTCTTGTTGCTTTTCTTCTTTCAAATGTTAGCATCGCCGATCGTTTCTGCTGAATGTATTAATAGGAGCTCAAGAGAAGCCAGCTCCTAATCAAAACACAACCGTTATTGCACTAAAGAAGATATCGAAGAAAAGATCATCACGAAAATAGAAGTAACAATAAAGAAGAAGTGAGTTGACTCTCAACGAAAGCTAGAACTGCCGAACGGAATATAGCCACGTAAGAAACGCTGCTTTGAGGAATCTAAAGAAGAATGCTAGCATCTTTATTGTGAAAGGAGACAAGAGCAATGCAGCCTGCAAGACGAATGTCAACGATTTATTGGAGCCCGGCGTCCATTCATGCTTCCAAAGAGATCCCACAGAGGAGATTTTGATGGAGTCAAACACCTATTGAAGAAATCGATACTCTAAGGAGTGGATAAGGAGATGGTGTTGATTCATTATCAATATTACATGGACTATCTTAGATACACACAAAGTATGGGTACCAAACAGTTTTATACTCTAACTGAGTTGAAAGTATTGCTAAATAATTCAGATTCTTTCACTGAACTTAAATTGAATGATTAAGATTCTCCTATAGATATTGTTGAACATCCACAAGACACAATAGATGTTCAATCGGATGAAGATATCTAAGTTGATACACACATGCATACATTCAAGGGATGTGCGTAGACTATAACTCAATTCTAGTGAAATATCACTAAAGTGGACAACTAGTGAAACTAGCTTGACGTCCAAAGTCTGGGAATGAAGAACAAAGCAAGACAAATTCAACTTGGCAAAGAATAAATCTGATTTTTCTAAAATGATGATTAAAAATGTTGACATAAAGGCATCTAAAAATCATATAAGTGCATTGTTGCAGGGAAAATCACCTGTTAAAGTGTTTGAAATACTATCTGATTACAAAATTCTTAGTTACATTGTAAAACACAGTATCACGTACGCTGTTCAAAACAAGAGACGTAATTTCACTTGATCAGTTGAAAGCCTAAAGATTTCTTCGCTTTTTATTGGTTATACTCATTACCAGATACATTTATATAGAGTATTGTACAAAACGCAATTTTAAGCAATTACGCTGGCAAGAGATCAAAATCATCGCTAACGTGGAACATAGGAACATGTATTTCTTCTATATTGGATGCAGATTTTGCATCCTATAAACTAAATTCTTTTAATTCCCATTCCTAGTCCATTTTTTGTACAGCATGTAGAGATTCTGCTTCATTATGATGTCGAAGTAGCATATTTTCTTTGATTTTCTCCCACTTGTCCTCTACGTCTTGTAACCAACTTCAAAATAACCGTCCATTATATCTAGATCTTGAATTTTTATCCTTCACCTGTTGTTCTGGTATTATTAGGTTGTATACTTCTTCATCTCACTCATTACCGCAAGATCAGATATATTGTTACGAAGCAGGAGTGTACTTTGTTATAAGTGTTAATTTTAAAACTAGGAAACAATAAATTTTGTGAACAAATTTCAGTGTGCATTTGGTTGTTAGGCATTAATGTTGGTGCGAAATGATCCTGTGCGAGTTTTACCGCTGATTCAGGTACGACACTGAAATTATTTATCTGCTGATGATAACAACTTTGTTGTCGAAATACATATACCGAGCGAGAGGCTAAACCGTTAGTTATTTCAGTAGTTTTTATTTACTTAAATACGTTCTTATTTAAAAGATTTGTGATGAAAAATCTTTGTTCTGAAACTTTATACGTCCGTCGACGCGCCGGGGAAACTAATAATTTTCCGTTTATAAATTTTTAATGATTTCCCGGAAAAATCCTCGATTACATTGTTTAATACACTTTCGTCCTGCTATTTCATATAATAAAATAATAAATAATATATTTTCCTCATCTCATAAACCTTAAAGAACTCCTGGTCAACATAACACTATCGATAAACAGTTTCATTTAAGCTACTCTATAATTACATCCAACATCACGTCGTAAATAATACGTTTCATGTAAATTTCCCCCGACACTGACGTAGTGGAAAAAATCCATAACAAAAGGGAAACGTGTCTTACAGGGAGGAGTTAAATGTTTATTATAACGGGCCCATTGTACGAAATGCATAAACTGTCAGGCCGGCGGGGCGATAAGGAGCCAGGGTAGGTAATTCACGGACCGCCCGCTGTTTCTGAATGCTTTGCATGTCTCGTATCGGGTCTAGTGTACCTTCAAATCGTGAACCACCCGCTGTACGTGACGTCATTGAAACGTGAATATACGGAAAACCTGCTGTATATATGTACGCTGTACTTACACACGTACATATATCAAGGAATTTTGTTACGTGCAGAAAAATGGGGGAGTTTTTTCATATTTACTGGATAGAGAAAGTTGGCAGTCTTCAAATGCTGATTCTGGCGAAATTTAAAGCAGTTTAAAATCAGGATAAGATTGAAATCAAAGCTTAATGTAATTCTCTGTTATGAAACCGTAGTGTATATATTGAATACATCATACCTATAAGCAAAATGTTTAAAATTTTTTATAGTTAAATGAATGAAGACTTACAAAACCAAATTAAGATTAGTCACAATAGTTCTTAAAAGAGAAGTGATGAATTTGACATTTTATGTTCGGAGGATGGAGGAGTTATTAATAGGAACGCAAATAATAATAATATTGAATAATATACTTATGTATGTACATACACTCTCGCTCAAAAGTATTTGGTCACCCTTGTTTCATTACAGTTTCTATAGAAAAGTTGTAATTATAAAATTTATTTCTGTAGTAGGAAATAGCTTCATAGTAAACATTAAAATCTAGAAAAGCTTATTCGAAAATAATTATGCGATTTCCCTATTATTCACAATGAATGATAATGTCCTAATAAAACTCCATGTAGAATAATTGCACTTAAGGGATTAGATCTCTCAATTCTTGGAAATTTTCGACTGTTATGATTTTATTTTAAGGTAGGGTGTTATTGGAAATTATTAAGTATTTATACTTGGGTATTTTGGCAAGATTGCAGTTAGTTTTTGTGCTTATAGTGATAACAGCGTGTGTTTCGAACAAGTTCAATCTGTTAGAAATGACTAAACGGAAAGAATTGAGTGTAGAAATATGATCGTTTATAATCGCATACCACAAAACTGGGAAAAGCAACCGCGAAATTGCCACAGAACTTAAATTTAATCAGTCCATCGTGGGTTATAATCATCAAAAAACACAGCGAATGCGGAAGTGTGTTGAGCAGAACTCGAAAATGTAGACTAAGGGCAACAACCTCAGCAGAAGATCTTGCAATGGTGGTAACAAACAAATGAAATAGACGAAAAACAGCTCCAGAAATCGCAGCAGAAATGCGTGCTGTTCGTCGAAAACCCATAAGTGTTTCATTAGTTAAACGGCGATTGAAAGAAGCCGGTCTTCATGGAGGAATTGCGATGCGAAAACCGCTTCTATGCAAGCAAAGCAAACAAAAACGTGAAGAAAATCCACAAAGCGGTACTGGATCATCGTCGACTGTGAGTGCGCGAGCTAGCAGACATTTCAAAAAGTGCGGTACATAGCACCTTATCTGAAAATTTGGACATGAGAAAGTTGTGTACAAGATGGGTCCCGCGTTTGCTCACACTATAGCAAAAACGGTATCGTGAAGATGTTTCAATTGAGTGTTTAGCGAAGATTCACAGCAACAAAGCATAATTTTTACGCCGTTTCATAACCATGGATGAAAGATGGGTCCATCACTTCACACCCGAGACAAAAGAACAATCAAAACAGTGGACTCAAAAGGCAGAACGGGCTCCAAAGAAGGCGAAGACCGTTTGATTTGCAGGCAAGGTCATAGTATCGGGTTTTTTGGGATGCGCGTGGAATAAATTTCATTGACTATCTTGAAAAAAGAAACTATCAAACTATCAACGGCGAGTATTATGCGAACTTATTGCAACGTTTGAACGAAGAAATCAAGCAGAAACCGCCGCATCTAGATAAGAAGAAGGTGATATTTCATCAAGACAATGCACCAGCTCACAAATCCGTTATTGCAATGGTCAAAATTAATGAATTAAAGTTTGAATTGCTATCTCATGCACCCTATTCGCCAGATTTGGTCCCCTCGGATTATTTTCTATTCCCAAACCTGAAAAAATGGCTCATTGGTTAAAGATTTTCCAACGATGAAGAAGTGATGTCGGCAGTTAATGGCTATTTTGATGAGCAAGACAGTTCTTTTTATAAAAAGGGTATCGAACTTATTGAACATCGCTTCGAAAAGTGTATAGAGCTGAAAGGAGATTACGTTGAAAAATAAATATATTTCTTTCCAAAATTTTTGTTTTTTTTTGTTGAATCGGGTATTTCAGGGACCACCTTCGTACGTAAAGTCTGATGTTATGTCAACCATCACTTATTACTTGCCAATGTGCTTATCATTTATTTTCGCCTACTATTACTATTCTTATTATTATATTATTATTACAATTAAATAATAATTTCCGCGCAAATAATGAAATATAATATATAAAATATCGTAACATAATTTTAGCTTAAAACCATAAAGTTCATACACATAGTATCAATAAATCTAAATTCTCGCATGTAGCGAAATCATCATATATGCATATGATTGCACAGGCGCTACTTTTGCATAGATAGATGGAAATCTATTTGTACATACGTATATATACATTCATATACGTGTGTACTCAATTGGAAGAGCGTTTTGGTGCATTTGACGCAAGCGCTATCTTAGACGTATGACCTCAAAATAAACACCGCAGACGTTTGCGATACAGACTCTTCCGGTTTGTGTATTGTATTCGAAGCGAATAACTGGTGAAATGGAAACAGTTCCACAAAGCAAACAGCGTGAGCACTGGAGGACATTAAATTCGATGGTTATTTCTGTAGTTACAGGTTATTTGCTATTAGTATGGAATTTACCTACGAATCTGAACTTACTAATGAGAACTTATTTAAAATACAGGACATTGAAACTTGTAAAGTTGGTTAATGTATAAACTTAGTTACTTCTATAAAATTTTACTAAATTCTTAATTTATTTTAAACACTGTCGAGATATTCTTTTCTCTACTGTTCTTATTAGGAAATAACCAGCCAAATTATTCCGAACACCACAGCAATTGCCCCTTCTTTGCTTTTACGCGAGCGTCTGAAAATGATCTATTGCATTTTTATCAAGGCTTGCTAATTTGACAAGTAGTGAGAATGGAAAAGAAAAACGAATTTTTTAAATACAAAATAACTTTTATTTTTCAATATATTCTCCAAAGAGAGCAATACATTTATTCCAACGGTGCTTCAATACCCTTATGCCATCTCCAAAATTCGATTCCGGAAGACTTGCAAAATACTCATTTACGAAGATAATAAGCCCGTCGTTAGACGAAAATTTCTTTCCACCTAGTGCCGTTTTCAATTTTGGAAAAAGGTGGAAGTCGGAAGGGGCTAGATCCGGCGAATAAGGCGCATGCGGTACTAATTGGAAATGCAACTCGTGGATTTTGGACATCGCAACTATGCCGGTATGCGAGGGAGCATTGTCTTGGTGAAACAGAATCTTTTTCTTTGCCATTCCTGGTCGTTTACCACGAATCTCAACATTTAATTTATGTAGAAGTTCTACATAATATTGTCTGTTTATTTTGGCACCTTTCTGAAGGTAATCAATGAGCAAAATGCCCTTTGAATACCAAAAAATTGATGCCTCCACCTTGTTCGCCGATAATGTGGTTTTTGTTTTCTTTGAAGGTGTAGAACCACGTTTCAACCATTGTTTCGACTGTTGTTTAGTTTCAGGTGTACTGTAGTGTAACCAAGTTTCATCGCAAGTAACAAATCGCCTACAAAAATCAACCGGATTCCGCTTATAAAGATCCAAACACTCATTGGAAATGCGCAAACGAGTGAACTTTTAATCAGTCGTAAGCAATTGCGGCACCCATCTTGCCGAAAGTTTGGAAAGGCCCAATTCTTTCGTTAAAATGCGGTGTACGCGTTCTGTTGAAAGGTTTATCAGGTCTGCTATCTCTCTCACTTTGAGTGATCGATCTGGCGTAATAAAATTATGGATTTTTATAATTATTTCCTTAGAAATCACGATTTTGGGTGCTCCAGAGCGCGCTTCATCAACACAGCTTGTTCTACCACGTTTAAATTCATTTACCCATCTAGTTATTGTGGCGTATGATGGAGCAGATTCACCTAATGTTTCCCGTAACTCATCTTTTATTTCGGTAGCTTTCATACCCTTAATTACGAAGTATTTAATCACCGCACGATGCTCTGCTTTTTTCCATTTTAACAAGACGACGTATTGTTTCTTCTTCAATCAGCTGTCAAAAATAAACTAATCAACCGATTTATCTAAATATAGGAACGTAAACATATAAGTAGACAACCTGAATTACAGTGCATTTGTTTTACCAATTAGAGCGCCACCTATGTGTCATTCTCACTACTTATCAAGCTATCCTCGTTAGCGTACTACAGGAGATGATTTGTTTGAGTTTCTTTGTTCGCGATTGTCGATCTTTTTTCGCGAATCCGTTAATGACAATTATCAATCTCTCCTTACAAATAGTTACCTCTCCTGATGTTTGGAAACGCGCTTTGATTTTCCTGTTCATAAAAAATGGTGACAAGACCCTGCTACAGAGCTATCGACCAATTCCTATATTGTCTAACTTCGCAAAAGTCTACGAGCAAGTTATGTATACTGCTATATATATTACAACCTCCGATTATTCCAATCACTAAATCAACATGAGTTTATTCACGGTCTCTCAACAACGACAAATCTTTGCACTATTTCTCAGTATGTGAGCGAAGTCTTGGACAAGCGGGGACAAGTTGATATCTTGTACACTGAACTGTCACATGCATTTGATGTCATTTGTCATGCTGCTTTACTTTCCAAACTCAGTTGTTTTGGATTTGCTCCATCTGCGATTGCACTAATGTCGTTTTATTTGAAAAACCGTGTCTCTTATGTTTCCTATAATGGATTTTCGTCATCTGAATTCGTAGCTAGCTCTGGGGTTAGGCAGGGATCGAATCTGGGCCCAGTACTTTACGATCTCTTTATCAACGATCTTCTATTAAACATCGATTGTCCTGTGCTAGCATACGCTGATGACATTAAGATTTATTATAAAATGGCATCCGTCGAGGGCACTTACAAATTGCAATCGGGTCTGGAATACATTGAAGCATGGTATAACACTTATCATCTGAGATTAAATGTGAATAAATGTTGCGTAGTATCATACACAAGGAAGAGTGCACCATTGTTGTTGAACTACAAAATAGGTGATATAGTTATTACCAGGCAGTTTCAAATTAAAAACCTGGGAGTTACTTTCGATCACAAACTGACGTTTAGGCCTCATATTCTGTCAACGCACCTGCGTGTAAATCATTAGGATTTTTAATGCGTGTTTCTAAGTACTTTGGAGACATGGGAGTATTAAAGTCTCTTTATTAAGCTCTTGTTATTAGCAAGCTGGAATATGCTGATATCCTATGGTACCCTACTTTTGCTTCTCACTGCTTACTGCTGGATCGAATACACAGACGATTCCTAAAATTAGGTCTTACAAGATGAATGGAACGTTTCCACCAGTTAGAACCAGTCAAGTGGAATTGCTCTCCAGACATGGAATGGTATCTCTTGCGGAAAGAAGGAATCAACATTGTGCGAAGCTTTTGTGGAATTTATTACTTGGCAAGATTTACTGTGAGTTTCTTTCATCGTGAGTGTTTTTTCGCGTTCCTAGGATTTCTGCCAGATATGAAAACACATTCCACCTTACGGCAACAAGAAACAATATACTGCAAAGAGCGCCCATAACATTAACGTGACGCATTACTGATAAACTTGTTTCGGACATTTTTTTGGAATCTTGCATTGTTGATATGTAGCTGTTTAGTTACTTTGTCTAGAATTTGAATGATTTTTGTGCCCCTGTCTTAGTCCCAGCCTATTTACTATTATTTTATTTGTTTATATTGGGAAATCGTGTTAGACAATAAAGATTTATTTACTATTTATCTATTATTAAAATAAATTGAATAACATTGACGACAATGATTTGCAGAACTGGTGAATCAGACAAACCAGTATCGCTGAGAATATCGCGGGTATTCCAATATAAAGAAGTCCCTTACGTAACTCAAAGAATATTTGTATTATGCATTGCTAGATATAGACCTATCATTTTTCTTTGTACAAGAATATTTTTCCATAGCGGCGAAAATTGCCATGTGAAACGTTATTGGGAACATATCAAATGATGCAGGTACATAGCTGAGTTTATTCAGGTTGATAATGCTTCGCAGTAAAGCAAGTGTTTCAAAATGTTTTATATATTTTAACATACACCCTGATACTTTTAGATTATTTACTCATATGTTGGCGGTTATGGTATTCCGACCGACTTGGTTTCTCTAATGATCTGCGCAATATTGAAAATCTATATTGGCGTACATAATGCAAGGCAACAATCGATTAGAACTTTGTAAAATCATAGAGATACCTTGTGGTATGTACTTGAGTTGGAACTGCATGTGTTAGATAAGCAGTCTGTAGTTTAACAATTAATCTTAACAAAGCAAGTACTATCAAGAAAAGTCGAAACAGATTCAAAAATGCTCAAATGGTAGCAGATATACTGCAAAACCGACCTTCTCCGATTTTGGAAAGACCGACAATTTACGATTTCAAAGTTATTAATTTATCTACCACAGATTTCAACATCAGTTTTGAACACCATTGGTTCTCGGAAACTAAAGAATCGAAAATTGTGTTATCGGTGGATTCCGAGACTGTTTTCTGATGATAACAAAACAAGAAAATTGGGCATTGCTTTCCTTCTGACTCATTGCAATTAGCAAGGAGTTGAATTTTTGAAACACATTGGTACAGGAGAATAGACTTGGTTGTCTCATATGACTCCTAAATCCAAGCGATAATTAATGGACCGGCAACACACATCGTCGCTCTTTAGAGTGATAGTCAAAAAATTGCAGCACAAAAGATCATGGCAACTGTTTATTGGGATAAGAAAGGGGTTTTGTTAGTGGATTTTATGGCGGGAGGCACAACAATCAATTCTGATAATTGTCTGAGCTTGAGAAAACGCCGTGCCATGGCGCCGCGGCATGGTCTACTGTCTTCTGATATGATGTTGCTCCATAACAATCCAAGACCACATGTCTCTGCGCAAACACAAGATCTAATCGGGTCTTTTGTATGGAAACAACTAGATTGTCCACCTCACAATCCAGACTTTACACCCAGTGATTTTCATCTGTTTCTGTACTTGAAGAAGTTTTTTGATGGTCAAGGGTACGACGACGACGAAGAACTGAAAACTGCAGTCATGGATTGGACTTCTTGGTGGCAGATTTTTTTGACGCCGGGTTGTATTGAAAGGTATTGTAAATGGAAATTGTGTAGAAAACTAAATGAAAGTATGTAGAATATGGAAATAAATATACTTTAATGATATTTGAAGTATTGTTCTTCTTATTATTAAAAACGGATCTTTAAAAAGTAACCCCCGTACAAACTCTGGTAGGAAAGAGACAGCCATAAATCATACTGAAGATAATGTAAAATCATTTAAACCTAATTGTGGTATCACGAAATAAGATCGAAGGCATATATAATTAATATCCGCCAGACTGTTCTTCTGCCTGTTTGTAACAAGTCTTGTACGCGTGGTGACGCTAAGGGTTTCTCGATTCATTCATACAAAGGGGTCCGGTGATGGCCCGAGGGGTGACGGAACGCGCTCGGCAAGGGTGCGAACACTGTCAGTTATTAAGTTTTAATTTGTTTGTAGCGTATCTAATATTGTGGTTAATAACAGTAGCAGAATCGTTCATTTTGCTACTGTATATAGTTTTACGACTAAAAGAGGGTTCATAATTGTGATTTATTGCGGACGTCATGAGTGAAACGAAGGGGTAGTTTTCATGACGAGAGTCTCTATAAGAAATTATAACTTCTACGAGCACATAATACAATAACAGTTTGGTGTTATTATAGTTACTTTGTACGGTTATTTTAATTACAAATAAAGATAAATCGAAGAAGTCAAGTAACATTCCTTGGGGAATAAATCACTTATTATTTCAGTGAACATGTGACGAGCGTAAACGAAATTTTTATATAGAAATTTTTGATGTAAAGCCAGTCTATTCGTTAGGTAATAATATGAAAAGAAATCGTTACATTGTAAGTAAACTAAAAAGATTTAAGCATAGAGATTACCCTGCATATGATTATGCTTTTTACGAGGTTAAACTGAAGAATTCTAATTTAAACCGCTTTATACATCACGTAATGCAGAAATTTTTGAAAAAAATTCTGTTCTTCGGGCGTAACTTAAACCCGCGATGCGTAAAGACTTGCGATAGACATGCAATGAATCTAAAGGCTGTATCAAATTTCGCGTTTTTTTTAAAGAATAAACAAAACACATAATTTGCATTCGCTTTCAAAAATATTTTATTGGTAATTGAAGTATCAGTTATGACATTTATACGCGAAAAATAATATCTGCCAAATGGTCTCCTTCTGTAGCTCCACAGACGTCCACTCTTTCGTTAAAATTTTCAATGACATTCTGACATAATTGAGGCTCTATTTAACCAATGACACGAATAATTTCATCTTTTGAAGCAGAAATTGCTTGTGGATTCTTTTCATAAACCTGACTTTTCACATAACCCCAAAGAAAATGGTCTAACGGTGTCAAATCACCATGATCTTGGTGGCTAATTAACATCACCGTTTCTTGAGATTACACGTCCAGGAAAATTTTCTCTCAATAAATCAATTGATTTGTGTTCAAAGTGAGGTGTAGCGCCATTCTGTTGAAAACGGTTATCAGCCGACGATATCGATCACTATTGACAGTTACAGCTTCACCAGTAGCTTTTTCAAAGAAGTAAGGTCCAATTAAAACACCTGACCATAATGCACCCAAACAGTAACTCGTTCAGGATGCATAGGTTTCTTATGAATAATTCATGGATTTACCTCACACCAGATACGGCGATTTTGTTTATTAACATTGCCACCAAGTTCTAAATGTGCCTCATCGGAAATCATTATTTTCTGAGAAAAATCAGCTGGTTGTTCATTGATGAAATTGATAAATGAATGATGTTTTCAATGATCTAATGGCTTCAGTTCCTGTGTTATTTGAACATTATATGCCTTCAGAGCTAAATCCTTGTGTAAAATACGCCATGTTGTTGATCCACTTAAGACCAAGTTCTTGTGAACGTCGTCTAATGGACATTTCAGGATCTTCAGCAACACTTTCATGAAACAAACCAATATTTTCTTATGAACGACTACTACAACTGTATTTTTCACTTTTTGATCTTCCGCGGAACTGGCCTCTTGAAATTTTTTAATAATTCGACCAATAGTGTTTTCAGATGGACGATTATGTAAACCATAAAATTCACGTAATTTTCTAAAAATTCTTTTCACAGAACGCTGATTTTGATAAAATAGTTCAACAATTTGAACGCGTTGTTGTATCGTGTACGAAGCCATTTTTATAAATGTTATACATCATTGCTGTTATGGTATTACTATATTATACTATATTATATTACTAAAGAAATCAAAAAGAAAATCGACAGGGTACACATAGATTTCGATAAATTAAGATCAGTTAGGCGGTCAGTGTATGCATTTGTTGGATCTCATGGTGCGTTTGCCAAAAGAGGCTGATCTTCCAAGAAAATCCGAAAATATGGGAAGAAGAAATCTGGAAATAAAAATATCAACAGATTTTTAAATAAGGTCAAGAGTCCATTGAAAATTTTGAACACCATAAATAATATAAATTGCACAAAAAGTAGTATCAATAGACAGGATAAATAAAAGTGGACCCAGATAAGAACCATGTGGGATGCCTGACATAGAAGCAAACTACTTAAAGCTTTGTATATTATAATGCAAGCAACGAAGTGATTATATAAACATTACGACTTTATAAGTGCAGTTACAGAAGGAGTAAAAGCAAAAGAGTTAAGCTTGAATAGAAGAGTGTAGTGGCATATTATATCAAATGTATATGGGAATGACTTGTCCAAATACCTCGCTTCGCGTTCAACGCATTGCGGTACCCATGCATCTTCAATAAGGCTGAAGAAATGAGTACTTTTCCAGTAGCGTACGGCTCAGTTACTGTCAATATTAAAAATAATAAATGTAATTACTTACTATATTATATATTATATAGTTTTTTTTATATTGCTGCTGCAGTGACGCAAAAGTTCGCAGCAGTATTGTGTCATTAGTATGCCTTCCCGTGCTGACTCAGTCACACTTCTACGGCGAGATAGAAATATGTTGGTGTATTTGGAAAAGGAACGTTGTGCGTCTAATGACGTGATATTCGCAATTTAAAAAGGGCGTTCGGATCATGTTTGCACTCTTGGTTTTCAGTTGAACTCTCGTCTATACGCACTATAGTTTGAAAATCTGAATTCTTATTTATAACCGAACACAATTTATCGGTTGTTAATCTTCCCATACTATCTATTAAATTTCCTAACGAGGTTTTGAGGTAATATATTTTGCGCTTCATGGAATGACAGTTTGGTGTTCTCTAATTTGGAAAGAGTATCTAAAAATTGAATATTTGCTCTATTTGAGTATGGATATCTATAACTGCAACCAGCTGCTGACTTAGTGAAATTGCTTGACCATCTTGTGGATTTAAATTTAAGATACAAAGTTTAATAATATGTAAAAATTTCTCATAATATAAAACAGCTTTAAGCCACGTTCCCTATCTCGCCAATACCGGCTGTGGTGGCTGAGGAATATCCGGACAAGCCTGTTTAAATTCACAAATGCGTTTTGGAGATTTAATAAAAATTTTTTTGTTAGAAACTATAAATTGGTCTACTTTTGGATAATTATTTCTAATAAATTCAGCTACAAGATGACATGCATGGAGCAAACAGATTACATGAAGTAATTGAGGATGAGATTGTTTTAGAAACTTTCCAAGTTTAACTACAATATATTCGAACCCTCATCTGTAATCAACACTACAAGTTGGTTTGCCAATATATTGAACTTTCCAAAGGTTTTATCGTTTCCGCTATCCTTTCTATGTTTGTCTTTTGTAATATTCTACTACGCAAAAGAAGAGTCAAGGAAATCTCATCGTTTTTTAAAGTGCGCACTGACACATTTAAAATACTATTCTTTCTTGTATTCGTTGTTTCATCTACCGTGAGCCATATCTTGTGATCTTCTAACTCTGCTTTTATTTGAGCCGTAATCGTGTCTTTCATCCGAGGAAAATTATATTGTAATTGACCTCTTATTGGCAATCTCCATTCCGGAACGTATCTCCCCCAAAAGTTTAAAAATTCTTCATTGTCTACAATTTTTTGTGGAATGTTGCACACACTTAATATAAAAATAAAGTCATATAGAAATTTATAATATGGTACATCACGCTGCGCGTATTGTTTATTATTAACATGTCTTTTGCATACAAAAATACTGTACGGTAAGATGTTGATAATGCAAACAATACATTTAATAATAGTGCCAGTATTTTCTAATATCGAAAATCAGTTAAGAAATCCATTAAAGTTCGTTGAACACAACAAAGAACGCCGTTAATTCGCCATCATCAATCTAATCTGGCATTCGTACACATATCATACGCAAATAATCTCGACTTTGGGCATATCCGATCGTTTTCAAAATATATCATCGCCGCCAATGATTACGCACCCGTTGTTGCAGGCTTAACCCTCAATAAAATGAACATTTTTGACACCGTCAGCCTTGCACCCATTGGGGAAACGTAATGCAACTACCCGGCAGCAACGGCGTCACAGACGGTCAGGTAGCCCGATGTACACGATGACAAAAGTTGCTGCTGACCAATATGTGTGCGTTAATTTACGTGTAAGAGAAATAAATATAATTATTATATAAAATGCATCTTAATATACACACAACACATAATAAAAATATACATAAAATGCATAATCTTACATAATATACATTCTAAATAAAAAAGTATTTTAAGTTTAACATTGTTAAGGCACTATTGTTTTAGATTTAAGAATATCGACGTTAGTTTTCGAAAAATGCTATTCAAATATAAACGTTTTTGTAACTTTCAGTTGAGTTAGTGTTAATGTTAAAACTTTGTTTAAATCTGACTACTTTTGGTTGAACCCTGTACGTATACAAATCCGATAATTTTGCTTTCAAATGATTCTAGTTTCTAAAAAAGGCAGTTTTCGCTTTAAAAACAAAAACACCCGCTCTTTTTTCGATTCGTATTCCCACATTTCAATAACGCGCTGCGAAACACATATGCACATGGCGTTTTAATAGCTTGCCACTAAATTCTGTCAAAAGCAATCAATATTTGTATTTCCATTTCTGCATTTGTACCTCTTCTTCTTTCAATTTGTAACATTGCAGAGCCAACATTGACAATAATCCCCCAATAGTTCGTTATGGTAGCCCTCGCGTCAATTGCCTGATTGAATAGAATTTGTATGCAAACTAGAAGCGACGTTTTGCCTCACGCAAAACGTCCTTCCGCTCGAAATAATCACGGTTAGAGCGCAACGAAAACTAATCCGATACACGAGATTACAGCTATTGCGCGCGACCATTCAACAAACCGAGTTGTTTTCGAGAACGCTGTTGTGACTGAACGGTTGTGGATTGGGTTAGCGCTTTGTTTGATGCGAATCAACGGGGTCGTTTATTGCCATGACAAATTCCATGTAATTTTTGTAACTCTTTTATTCCAAAGACTTCGAATAAAGAAGTGGTGTGCCGTAAAGTTAAAAACTAATTCTAGATTCAGATACGAGATTTTACATATTTCTGTGTATTTTCGGTTTGGTATCACATAATTTTTAATAGTATTGGTAATTCAAGAATATTTAACGTGTATAAGGTGTGGCGAAAGCTCAAAAATACACTTCATGTATTCGCGCACGTTATCCGCTTTGTTAAATATAAAAAATTCTTTAACTCCAAGCAAGTACTACGTATTAAATAATGTACAATTACTACCACATAAAGGTGTACATCGTTAACACGAAAATAAAGGGTGTTTCAAATTTCGCAGTTTCTCGTGAATAATTCGTGGATTTTCCTCACCCCAGATACGGCAATTTTATTTATTAACATAATCAAGTTCAAAATGTGCCTCTAATAGACATTTCAGAATCTTCAGCAACATTTCCATGAACCAAACCAATATTTCCTTGTGAACGACCACTACGATTATATTTTTCACTTTTTTGATCTTCCACGGAACCGGTCTCTTGAAATGTTTTAATAATTCGACAAATAGTGCTTTCAGATGGTCGATTATGTCAACCATAAAATTCACGTAATTTTCTATAAACTCTTTTCACAGAACGCTGATTTTCATAAAATAATTCAACAGTTTTAACGCGTTGTTGTACCGTGCACGAAGCCATTTTTATAAATGTTATACATCACACTTTTTAAGTGCTCATATACCCAGACAAATTTAGTTCGCTATCTATATTTTATTTATTCTTAAAAAAAAACTCTCAATTTGAAACAGCCTTTATATCATTTTATTGAATATATCGTGAACTTTTTGGGAACTCAAAATAGAGTTTGGCACTTCTGCATCATTACTGGAAATTAGAAGCGTTGTTGATGCATTTCGTATACTCCGTGGAGTTGAAGACCAAAACTTGAACTGCACAGAACTGACGACAAATTCAAGAATGGTCAAACAATGATGAAGATACTCTTCAGCAAAGATTTGAGGCTACTCCAGCTTCTAGTACGCGACAATTATCATACGAATTTAGCCCTTCGCGACGAACAGTAGGTCGCCACCTTCGCTAGGAAAGGTAAACTCACACGCTATAGAATAGACGCAGTAATTAATGCAAATTTGTAATCAAGTTCTGGATAATCCACATGATCTTCAATTGGATCAATGAATTGAAACGGGTGTCAAAAAGTGAATTTATCTTCGTAATCTAAACACATCGAATCAGTGGTAAATCCGTGGCTAATCTGCAGAGCCTATGCTCAAGTGCTAAAATTTTAAAGCAATGTTAATTCTGTGTATCGGACGGAATTACATAATGGTTATTCATTATGAATTGACACCAAAAGAGCGACAATTCAAAAGACCTTCCATCGTTGATAAAGATACATTTCAGCGAAGAATTGGGAGGCGTGATGATTCAAATGACCTTCCATCGTTGATGAAGATACACTTCACCAAATAATTGGGGCTACTCCAGCTCCTAGTACGCGACAATTATCATCTGGACTTTACAACTCCGCCACGGATAGTAGGTCGGTACCTTCACAAGCTGGAAAGGTAAACAAGCAATGCAATCGTACCTCAAGGCGCTCTATAGAATAGATGAAGCAATTAATGCAAATTTGTAATCAAATCCTGGATAATCCACATGATTTCTAATTGGATCGATGAATTGAAACAGGTATCAAAAAGTGAAATTACCTTCGTAATTTAGACACATTGAATCAGTGGTAAACCCGTGGCTAATTTGCAAAGCCAATGTTCAAGCGGTAAAATTTTGAAGCAAATGTAATTCTGTGTATCGGACGGAATTACGAAATATCATAGTTATTCTCTATGAATTGGTATCAAAAGTTTAAGGTGTTAAACTCTGAATTTTACTACAAGTAATTGGATTGAATATATGAGGTTTTAAGAGCAAAAATACCCTTTATTAGTCAATAGAAATACTATTCCATCAAGATAATTCTAGGTCGAAAAGGACTCTCCAGAAGCTGGGATAATTTTACGAAATGGAATTGCCTCCACATCCAGCTTGCAATCCGAACTTTGCACCATCTGATTACAACCACGTCGCGAAACAATGTATGCGTAGAATCGAAAACTTTGCCAGACAATAGCAGAGAACTATTATAATCATAATGGACTACGTTCTGATTATTAATTCTCTTTGTCTTCTTTTTATAGGTAAACTAAATGTTATTCACAAAACAGAAAAAACTTTTATTTAACCTTATTATATCTGAAGCAAGTTACTAATAATTCTAAACTATAAACTAGGCATGAGTAAAGTTTCAGCAAAATGCGTTCCAAAATTTTTTAGCTCGCTAGCAAAAGCTGCTTAAGCAACAAGTTTCTCAAAAATATTTGACATATTTGGATGAAGACACTGAATTTTTCTTTAAGGTAGTAACAGTCAATAGGGCATTGGTATATCACTAGGATTTAGAAATGAAAGTAAAGTACATGTAATAGGTTTATAGTGGTTTTGCTCTTCCAGAAAAGACCCGAATATAATCTTCAGCAGAAGAATTCAAAGCCACCGTCTTTTGTGAATAAGCAGATGTAATTATTATTGAGTATATGTCAAAATGAACTACAATAACTAAAGTTATAAAATTACATACAGCTATTAAAGAAAATATCCAGATTTTCGTCATAAAGAAGTCCTTCTTCATAACAAGGCGCGAATTTACAAGGCAGTCAAACTCCAACCGATCTTCCATGATTATAATTTGTTCGAGCTGGACAACCCGTCATACAGTATTTGTCTTCATCAGGCTTCACTTTATTTATAAATTTGAAGAAATACCTCAAAGTACGCCATTTTGTAAACGATAACCCAATAAATGAGAAAATTGATGTTTAACTTGAAGATAAATAGAGTGAAGTCGTTGCAAGAAAAGTGGTACAAATGTGTTGACGATAATAGAGATAAATTGAAAAACGAAAGCTTTTGTTTCATTGTTAGGTAGAGAACTTTTTTAGTTTCCCTCGTATATTCGATTTCATAGACTTTATGAAGTAGAATGATTCGAAATAATACGGAAGTGATAATTGATTTCGAACGATTAAGTAAACAGTTTCCTTACATGATTGACTGACTTTCTCCTACAATAAAGTTTTGTGTTATTCTATCTAAACTAAAATGTAAATTAGTGTTATTCCTTCTATAGTTGCTTTAAGAAAATAGATTACAAAACGTTAGACAATTTCGATTACAAAAAATTTATAAATTGATTATAAGAATGCATTATATGAGTACATATTTATATAGAGCTAAACGGATATGTGTCAGCGAAAAGCGACCAGCACACAAAGCAAAATTTTTCCTTCCTACAAAAATTGGGTTTAAAAGATTAAAAAATGGTTTTCCAAATTGTATGCATTTTAATTTTTTTCTACATTAGATGTTGTTTGAAAGGGGTTTTGAATTTTTGAATAAAAAATAAAGGCTGTTTCAAATTGCGCAATTTTTTTCAAGAATAAATAAAATATAGATGGCGCACTGAATTTGTCTGGATATGTGGGCATTTAAAAAGTGTGATGTTTGACATTTATAAAAATGGCTTCCTACACGATACAAGAACGCGTTCAAATTGTTGAATTATTTAATGAAAATCAACGTTCTGTGAAAAGAGTTTTTAAAAAATTACGTGAATCTTATGGTTTACATAATCGTCCATCTGAAAGCATTGGTCGAATTATTAAAAAATTTCAAGAGGCCGGTTCCGTGGAAGATCAAAAAAGTGAAAAATAGAGTCGTAGTGGTCGTTCACAAGAAAATATTGGTTTGGTTCGTGAAAGTGTTGCTGAAGATCCTGAAATGTCCATTAGACGACGTTCACAATAACTTGGACTTAGTGGATCAACAACATGGCGTATTTTGCCCAAGGATTTAGCTTTGAAGGCATATAAGATTCAAATAACACAGGAACTGAAGCCATTAGATCATTTAAAACGTCGTTCATTTGTAACTTTCATCAATGAACAACCAGCTAATTTTTCTCAAAAAATAATGTTTTCCGATGAGGCACATTTTGAACTTGGTGGCTCTGTTAATAAAAAAAATTGCCATATCTGGGGTGAGGAAAGTCCACTAGTTATTCATGAGAAACCTATGCATCCTAAACAAGTTACTGTTTGGTGGGCATTATGGTCAGGTGGTGTAATTGGACTTTACTTCTTTGAAAATGCTGCTGGTGAAACTGTAACTGTCAATGGTGATCGATATCGTCGGATGAATTTTTGTGGCCTGAATTAATGAATATTGATCTAGAGGATATGTGGTATCAATTGATTTATTGAGGGAAAAATTTCCTGGACGTGTAATCTCAAGAAACGGTGATGTTAATTGGCCACCAAGATCATGTGATTTGACGCCGTTAGACTATTTTCTTTGGGGTTTTGTGAAAATTCAAGTTTATAAAAACAATCCACAATCAATTGATGCTTTAAAAGATGAAACTATTCGTATCATTGATGAAATAGAGCCTCAATTATGTCAAAATGTCATTGAAAATTTTAAGAAAAGAGTGGACGTCTATGGAGCTGCGAGAGGAGGCCATTTGGCAGATATTATTTTTCGCATATAAATGCCATAACTGATACTTCAATTACCAATAAAAAGTTTTTGAATGTGAATGCAAATTATATGTTTTATTTATTCTTTAAAGAAACCGCGAAATTTGAAACACGCTTTCGTTATCTTTTTTCTATGAATCGCGATATATTTTTTAACTGAAGCGTGGCTTTTTGGGGATATAAGTGCCTCCGAATTTCTTTCTAACACATTTACTATTTATTATTTACCATTTTTCCAAATATCCCCTAATTGTTTTGAGCTGTGCAGTTTACTCTCTTCATAAGTGATTTAATGAAGATTCCTACAAAACCGGAAGTACTTCGTTGCAATTATACAGAAAAATTAACCTAATAAATTCAAATAATGAAGCGCAAATGCTAAGGCAATAACTAACAACGGAACATTTTCCTCTTAATGCCATCAACTTAATGAATTATCCTTAAGATTTACGACTGCACTGCACCCGGTATATACATAGTAGAATATGTATTACGCTAACACACACATACCTCAGGCGAAATAGTAACAAGTATGCCAAAGTAATATCAGGCATCATAGCCTCTCGTGCGCCAAGACAATGGTTTTGTTAAGACTGGGAACTTAGAAATTTCCATTAAATATTAAAGAGAATCGGCCGGCGAGCTCGAGAAAGCTTTATAGAATGCGATTTTCTCTCAGCAACAACATCCGTTTCGCTAACTGCTCTTACTTGTAAACATGCACGTGCTGTAATTAGGAGCTTCAGACGTATCTACGAAGTCGTTCTCCTGTTAATTTTAAAGCTTTTCGACCAAATAACCGTGGATGAATATTTTATTTGTTAATTGCCTAGATTCTGACTTCGTGTTTATGAAAGGACCTGCATTAGTCAAAGGTATACGGCACGCAAAGTCGATAATTGAAGGAATTTGAGTAATTGTAGTGTTATTTTAAGTTTCTTAAGCCGAAATATCGTGTATATTGAATGTTACACGTAGTATGAAATACAAATACAATTTTTCTGAAGGTTTTACGATTTTCTTTCGTAAACCACGACAATTAAAGATCAGTTTCGAAGCTATTACTTATGCAAGCATGTATTTTTGCGAAACCTTACAAAGTAGTATAATGATTATGACGACTTAGTTGTCGAAATACGTATACAGAATAGAAAAGTTAATGTGGAAAACGGTTATATATCAACCTTCAGTGATTAAAAATAATATAATAATAGATCAGTACGTGAATTCGCGAATACTCAAAATTATTTGATTATGTTCAATCAAAAGGAAATGCCAGGAACGTGAAATAGAAATTTGATTGTATTATAAGTCGATACATGTGCATCACACTTAAATCTAGTAGCTAAGGTGAATTACTTCTCGTTTCTTTCATTACATTGTTAAATATACCAGGTGTACCGGAAAGTCATTACCGACCGGTTTTTCTAACTGATGTCGCTAGGCTTAAGTATGCAATGTTATGGTTTGAGACATATGTCATTTTATTCTACTGACATCAGCCTTCAAAGTTGTAACTATATGTTATATTTTGCGAAAGTAACAATGTCATCGATTTATACCTCTTTGAAAATGTCGAGTTTCGTGCCTGAAAAGGTGCATTTGCGGCACGTATTACTTTTCTTATTTAATCGAAAGCAAAAAGCCGCTGAAAGTCATCGTTTGCTGGTAGAAACTTACCCTAAGGATGCTCCAATCATAAAAACATGTGAGACGTGGTTTCGACAATTCAGAAGTGGTACAGTAAAACCTGTGTTAACGGCCACCTGACTAAAGCGGCCACCTGACTAAAGCGGCCACCTGAGTTTGCCCCGAATCGACTATAAGGAAATTCCCATACACAAATACCCGTTAATTACGACCACCTTTGTAAAACGGCCGCGGCCAAATAACCCAAACTTTTACGGCCTATTTTCATAGAAATTTACCTGCCAATGTCGGCCGGACTATTTATGACATGTATATCTTTATTGACGGAAATACCTAATACAAATTGTCGGGGTTTCCCGGGGTTTACTATTACTTGGTAGTAATTCACCCTTTTCGATTTAAACTTTATTATTCTAAAGGAAACAATTCAGTTTAAAGTTGTCTCCGTATTCGAAAGGTTCTTAATTAAGTATGTCGCAAAAAAGAAAACGTTTGTCGCTAAAAGACAAAATAAATATAATCGCGGAAAGCGAAAAGTATGCGTTAAGTTCGCGAAAGTTGGCCAAAAAATATGGGGTTGGAAAAACACAAATTAACGATATTATGAAAAATAAAGGTGAATTAAAAAAGATGGTCGAGGAAGGTGTTAACATGGAGCTAAAACGAAAATTTCCGAAGTCGGAAGGATTGGCAGTGGATCAAGTCGTCTACAATTGGTTTTGCAAAGCCAGAAATAAAGCAATTCCAATATCTGGGCCGCTACTTAAACAAAAAGCACTAGAGACAGCAAGCAGTTTAAAGATGGAAAATTTCGCAGCATCTAATGGATGATTGGAAAGTTTCTGTCGGCGACACAGTATAACTTTTAAATCAATTTGTGGTGATTCCGCAGAGGTTAATTTGGACGATATAAAAGACTGGAAAACCAAGTTACCGTTGATTTTAATAAATTATTCTCCTCGAGATGTGTTTAATGCCGACGAAACAGGTCTTTATTACAGCGCTATGCCAAATAAGACATTTGCATTAAAATGTGAGAATTGTGCATGGACAAATTACCCTTAGAATGGGTTTCTAACAAAAAGGCATGGATGACAACGGAAATTATGACAAGATGGCTGCATAAATTTGACAATAAAATGAAAAAACAAAATAGAAAAGTGCTTCTTTTCTTGGATAATGCCACTTCACATTCTAAAGTTCCATTAGAAAATGTTAAACTAGTCTTCCTGCCGCCAAACACCACTTCGTATTGTCAGCCCTTGGATCAAGGAATAATTCAGAATTTCAAATTGATTTACCGAAATTTTTTGATTAAAAAGCTTCTAACGTGTATTGACAATGAATGTGATTTTGAAATTTTTGAAAAAAACATAAATTTAGCCAATGCACTTCTATGGATTACAGCTGCTTGGAAAAAGGTATCTCCTGCTACAGTTAAAAAATGTTTTTCCAAGGCCGGATTCTCTGATGTTATTCAGGAGGACACAATGTTTGATGAACAAGACGAAATACCCCTTGCCCAGCTATATCCTGCAGTTCGTAACGAATTTTTGATGGATTTAGATGAATATGCTTCTATTGATCGTCATGTGCCTACAGAGAGCCCTAACTTCAGTATTCCAGAAATTGTTGAAGATTTGTGCAATAATGATGAAGAACATAACTCTGATAATAGTGACCTGGACGAATGTGAAACTCCAAAATCTAGTTTATCTAGTATGAGTGAAGTGTGTGCAAAATTAAGAGACATACAAAATTGTTTATTGTGCAATAACAATGGTAACATTTATATGGATGTTTCTAAAATTTTACTTACATGTGAAGCTGCAGTTTTTAAATCGAAGCTAAAAAATGTGAAGCAAAAAAATATTGAAACATACTTTAAAAAATCCTAATAAATTGTGTTTTTTAGTATGAATATATTGTAATAATATGTACATATAAATAATTTATTAGATGTCGTATTATCTATAATATGTAAATACATTAAAATTTTAGTTTTTCTTACACATATTTGTATTTATATACTATTTACTTTAATTAATAAAATAAAGAAAGCAAATCCTAAAATTAATTATGTATTTTATTTGTGAGACGAAAAACCTGTCAATTGCGGACACCTTTATATAACGGCCAATATATTTTGCTTTTTGGGTGGCCGTTATTGACAGGTTTTACTGTAATTTTGATGTGCAAGGCGAAGAGCGTTCTGGTAGACAGAAAAAGATGTGAAACTGCAGGAGTTATGGGATGAAGACGCAACCTAAACCCAAAAACAATTGGGAAAAACGTTAAAAGTGTTCCAAGAAACGATTAGCGACCAATTACAAGCAATGGGAAAAACCCAAAAGATTGGAAAATAAGTGCCACATCAATTGAATGACAGGCAAATGGAAAATCGAAAAATCATCTGCGAAATGCTACTTCAAAAGTATGATCGGGAGTCATTTCTTCATCGAATAATGACGAGTTATGAAAAATAAATTTATTTCGAAAATCCCAAGAGCAAAAAATCATGGTTATAACCTGGGGAAGCCGGCCCATCGACTCGAAGGTCAAATCGTTTTGGTCACAAGATAATGTTTTGTGTTTGGTGGGACTAGAGCGGCGTGGTGTATTACTAACTGTTAAAGCGTGGTGAAACAGTTAATATTGATCGCTACCAACAACAAGTTATCAATTTGTATCATGCATTGATAGAAAAACGTCTAGAATGGGCCCAAAGATAAGGCAAATTGATTTTACAGCACGATAACATGCCATCTCATACAGCAAAGCCGGTCAAGACACTTGAATGGGGCATAATATCGCACCCGCCGCATTCTTCACACCTTGCATCTTTTCGCATCAATGGGACACGCGCTTGAAGAGCAGTACTTCGTCAATTTCGAAGAAGTTAGAATATGGCTCGATGAATGGTTTTGCTCGAAGAAGTTTGAAAGAGGATGCAGGATGTGTAGAATCAAATGGCCAATATTTTGAATAAATAAATTTATCCATTTTCTTGAAAATTATGTAAAAATCATTATGTAAAAAACTGGTAATGACTGTTCGGTACACCTGGTAGATGCCAACAACTGTAACAAAATCTCTAAAGCTTGCAGCACTAACGAAACCAACATCACTGTAAATAGTGGATTATTCTTTCTGTTATTAATGAAACAAAACGGATAATACATTTTGACGGGCTCTGTGTAATTAATTGATCATTTTTATATTATGTAATTCGCAGGACTGAATTAAATTTTATTGCCGATCCACGGTCCTGTTGATATATCGCGTGCATTGAAAGCTACATGGAATATGAAACACAAGCAACACAAATACAAAAACTTATTGGTATTGAAATTTTTTGAAAATTTTTCTGAATATTCTGCAAATTTCTTTCGTAGACTACAAAAATGAATGATTAGTTCTCAAGTCAATACTTATGCAAGCATTTGTCTTTGAGAAATCATAAAAAATAATGTAGTTTTTTGTAAAATATAACTTAGCATACGTTATAAATCGAATTATTAACGTATTTGACTGAATATTCACTTATAAAATACATTTGTTGGTTGTCTGTCCTCGAATACGTTTAACTTTAGAATAATATTTGTTGTGTTGTTGGTACCTGCCCCCGTAAATTGATGACAAACTAATACCTGACGTTTTACTGCACACCGATTATAAGGCCCTATACGCACACTTTTTCAATACTCCGCGATAGCTGTTGAAAATGAAGTACTCCAAAATAATTAACAATTATGTCCTATCACAAAGTACAGTATAATAATATTTATATTTAAACACTTGGAATGTAGAAATGATTCTTAGATTCAGAACTTTTCCGCGATAAAACTTTACTATGCTAATTTGTGTAAAAAGGGAACTTGTTGGTTTCGATGCTGATAAAGAACTACTTGGTAAAACAACATTTTATCACAGTAAATAAATTTTCCACCACTGTACTAATAATGAAGTGGAATTGATGCAATTTTAGTATGAACATAATAACAAAGGAAGACTTAATATGATAAATCTCTAATATCAATGAAATTTATGATTATTATTCTAATTCGTAGAGGTATTTAATTGAAAGAGAAATGTAAATTGAATTGCGATTTACACAATATAATGAAACACAGTGAATACAATAACAATAATATCGGGTATTTTTTAAGAGCTTGAGAAATTGGAATTTTAATACAAGACAGAAATATTGTTGGAATGAAATTTTTTTATTATAATCGGTTAGATAATTTCACGGTATTTATTTTCTAAGTACGATTTTCGGCGTATGTCCACCGCGACTACGAATTACATGGTCCATTCGATCAGTCCACTCGTCAGTTGACTACTTTTTCCAATAAATCTGGCGGTATGGCGTCAATGGTGGCTTGAATATTAGCTTCCAATGCTTTAAGAGTTGCTACTTTGTCGGCAGAAACCAATGACTTAACATATCCCCTTAAAAAGTAATCCAGAGTCCTTAAAACGAGGGAGCCATTGAACAGGACCATTTCTGGAAATAAAGTTGTCACTAAATTGATTTTGCAATCAATCGATTGTTAAGCGCGCTGTATGGCAAATTGCGTCGTCTTGTTGGAACCAAGTGTCATCGTTGTTTAGCTAATTAATTATTGGAAACAAAAATTCGGTCAGCATATCTCGATAGCGCTCGTCATTCACCGTAACGGCAGCTCCTTCCTCATTTCGAAAGAAATACCATAAGGACCGATGATGCCGCCAGCGTGTGTACCGCACCAAACAGTCAATTTTAATGGACGTGATGGTTAATCGTTAATGGCTTGAGGATTGTCTTCGCTCCAAATGCAGCAATTCTGCTTACTGACGTAGCCATTTAACACCACAAAATGGGCTTCATCACTAAACACAATTCTTTGATAAAAATGCTCATCTTCGGCCAGTTTCAAATGAGCTCAATTAGCAAAAATGCGACGCAAACAGTGGTCGTTTGGCTTCAATTCTTGCACGAGCTCTATTTTATAGGCACGAAAGCCAAGATCCTTACGTAAAATTTTCTACGTAATCTAAGGACAAAGGCCAACAAGTTGAGAACGACGACGAATCTACATTTAGGCGTCTTCGTCAATACTTCGCGTTACAGCAGCAATATTATCTTCGGTACTGACATTTCTTTGTCTTTTTGATTGCCTTCAATCGAAAAGAGTAAAATTAGTGCGAAAACGATCCATAGCTGCACGAATTGCTTGCTCACCAGGCCGATTATGTTGACCGTAAAATGGACGAAGTGCTCTATGAACTTCGCGAACAGAGTAATTTTTTCAAAGTAAATTTCCACAATTTGGAAGCGTTGTTCTGGCGTTAAACGATACATAATGAGTTGCCAAACCTTACTGAACAGAAATGTCAAAACAGTTTGACATTAACAGCTATCAAACTATAGTTATCGAAATCGATAGTTCTCATGCAGCTTAAAAACACCCATTACACTGGCAATAAATGGAAATTACAAGATTATGATTAAAGATTAAAATGTCAATAACCGCAAGACTTAAATGTAAACTATGGTTGTTTGCACAAGTAAGCTGTAATTAAATTATTTCTGTCCTGTAAATATGAGAAAGAAAATTCCTTAGAATACGTTTCTAGAAATATTTTAGTGCGATTAACACAAATGATTATTTTCATACTAAAACCTATATTGAATCTACACCATAATAAAACAAAAAAAAGTTTCAACTTAAGACAAAACATTATTTATATAACAAACTTTAATAACCCCATTCCCTTTGATCTTTCGCTTCGTTAATTTTTTATCAGTAATGGTTTGAAAGTCTTCCGGACGACACCGACACAATTTCCTGAACGAATTTAATATCATTATTGGAAAATGAATCTACGGGAATATCGAACGGACAACGTTCGCCCGACGTTGTATTAGAAACTTGATCGTTTGGAGCTTTTTGCTTGGCAGGTGATTTTGTGCGACTCACTGACATGTTTCGGAATATACATACATTGTGAACGTTAGAGAAAAGACTCGCTTAATTCTTGAGCACTTCTTTGTGAAAGTTTTTTATCGCCGACTGCATTTAATCTGTTATTTATATAAAGGAAGCCACATTAATCAATTTTTTTTTAATGGCACATGTTTTTGGTAGAATACATTATTCAATCCTCACATAATGTCCTGGGGAATCTCATGTATTTGTGATCGTACAGTAGGTATATTAAGTCCAGAAATACTTAACATCAATTAACGTTCATACAATTCTCTAGAATTCTGTAAATTTGATTCGAAAGTGCTACAATAAGTTTAGACTTTTAAAATGCAGGAAGTACAAAAATTCTAATATTAAAAGCTCTAATAACCAAAGAAGGAGAACGGACGGAGGAATTACCGACAGAATAACAAATGAAAGATGATTACTTCTCCGTATTAAACATGGCTTTTTGAAAAAAATACCCAAACGAGTAAATCACTAAGGTTAATATATAACTCCTTTCCGCATTAACTTTTGTAATTCTGTATAAGTATTTCGACAATTAAGTTGTCATCATCAGCAGATAATTAAGCAGTGTTGCACCTGGAGAACTACGGCAATAAATACCCGTACGAAACAATTAATCTCGCACACGATCCGTACCGTTGAAAGCTGTGTGCGTCTTGGCTTTCAACGGTACGTGCTCTCTTATAAGGAAATGATTATAAAAATCCATAATACTATTACGCAAGATCGACGACTCAAAGTAAGAGAGATCGCAGACATGGTAAACATTTCAACAGAACGCGTACACCACAGTTTAACGAAAGAATTGGGCCTTTCCAAGCTTTCGGCCAGATGGGTGCCGTGATTGCTTACGACTGATCAATAGTTCACTCGTTTGCGCATTTACAATGAGTGCTTGGACCTTTATAAGTGGAATCCGGTTGATTTTTGTAGACTATTTGTTACTTGCGATGAAACTTGGATACACTACAGTACACCCGAAACTAAACGATAGTCGAAACAATGGTTAGAACGTGGTTCTGCACCTTCAGAGAAAGCGAAAACTACTTTATCGGCAAACAAGGTGATGGCATCGATTTTTTGGGATTCAAAGGGCATTTTGCTCATTGATTACCTTCAGAAAGGTGCCACAATAAACGGATAATATTATGCAGAACTTCTACAAAAATTAAATGTTGAGATTCGTGCTAAACGGCCAGGAATGGCAAAGAAAAAGATTCTGTTTCACCAAGACAACGCTCCCTCGCATACCAGCACAGTCGCGATGTCCAAAATCCACGAGTTGCATTTTCAATTAGTACCGCATGCGCCTTGTTCGCCGGATCTAGCCCCTTTCGACTTCCACCTTTTTCCAAAATTGAAAACGGCACTAGGTGGAAAGAAATTTTCGTCTAACGACGAGCTTATTATCTTCGTAAATGAGTATTTTACAAGTCTTCCGGAATCGCATTTTCGAGATGGCATAAGGGCATTGGAGCACCGTTGGAATAAATGTAATGCTCTTTTATGAGAATATGTTGAAAAATAAAAAATACTTTGTATTTAAAAAATTCGTTTTTCTTTTCCTTTCTCACTACTTGTCAAACTACCCTCGTATTTCTATTATTATTACTACCAATATTATTAAATTTCATCAATTTCTTTACACAAGTTCTAATTTATAATAAGTAATATAATACTCAGGACGCGCGATCTATTATAGAAGTTCGATTTTTAAAATAATTCTGATTTTTTACCTCGATTTTATTTATTATTATTTATTAAATATCTCGAAAGCTAGAACCAATCCTAAAAACGGATTAAAAATTATTTAGCGCGCTCTAAATTACTTTAGAAACAACTCTTGGTTGCTCTGGTCCGAGTTCGTGTTTACTTATGTTATCTTCCAAATTAAATTCAAAGTTTATTTCACATTCACTTTCTCATCCCTCATCAATTGTTTCTTATCCTTTAACCCAAATTTTTGCTGGTTTTGTTTCCAATTTCCAGCATTCTCTTGGCTGAGTTCTATACGATTATATTTTATTTCGTGCATCTAGCGATGCGTCATTTGAAAACAACAAAAGAGTTCAACGACGAGCAGTCTTAACACAGTTGCAGCTCTGCGGAAGTTCTGCAGAAAGAAAACGCAATGGTTTTTGTTATTGTTCCTGAATTAATTTATTGAATATCTTGAAAACTAGAGCCTTTAATTGCTCGGGTCCAAAATCGCATACATTTCTGTTATAAGAGTGTAGCCGTTTATATTTCGGGAATAGCAAACAAAAAAAATATATTTTATTATCGAAAATAGTTTTATTGTTCTTCAAAATATTCTCCTTGAAAATCAATGCACTTTTGCGTTCGTTTAAGTCAATCCGAATAGCATTGCTGACATTGTGAAGGTGGTATCTCCAAAATATGAGTTTTGAATGCCGCAACTGCCTCTTACGAAGTTTATTCTTCGCGTGTGGGAACAAAAACAAATCATAGGGTGCTAGATCAGGGCTGTATGGCGGATGGCTCATTAATTCAATGTTCTGTACGATCAAATATTCAATTGTTTGAACCGACCTGTGAGACCTCGTATTGTCATGATGGAGAATGATCTGTCGTTTTCGGTTTGCTTTTCTTATTTCTTCAAAAACTATCGGCAAACAAATAGTTATGTACCATTCGGAATTAACCGCTCTACAACTCTCTAAAGACATGGTTTCAACGTGACCGGTTTTTCCGAAAAAACAGGCGACCATTTGTTTTGATGTGCTTCGAGCGCGAAAAACTTTTGTTGGTTGTGGCTCATCTTGGAATACCCACACCGTCAACTGCTGTTCACTATCGAGCCCATATGTATAGATACACTCCGCGCAACATGAATAGGACCAACTGCATATATGACATTTGTAGTTGGTATAAACATGGTAGCGCGCTGGAATTGTTATTTTCGAAAATAAGAGGGTTGATAAAAAGATGTATGTAGGTACCAAATATAATTTTTGTAAAAGTCAGTGCAAATGTACGTTACTAATGACAATAAGTAGAGTAATTAAACGCCACTTGAATACGACCAATCTACAAAATAAAAGATTCGTTTGCAATAACAAAATACTTTATTGTTCAATAATGAGTACTTTTGCCATTATTTCTTATAACCTCAAATAGTCGGGATGGAATGGAATTATACAGGGTTCTCAAGTAGTCAACGGGAAGTTCCGCCCAACTTCGTTTCAGCGCCTGCTCTAGTTCGTCAGCGCAACTGAATTGGGTAGCATTGGAGTACAATTTACGCGACAACCATCCCCAAACATTTTCTATGATGTTCAGGTCGGGGGAGAGCGATGGCCAATCGAGAACCTCCATGCCTTGTTCTTGAAACCAGCGTCGGACAATGCGCGCGGTGTGAATACTGGCATTATCCTGTTGGAAAATAAATGGCCCACCTGCCATAACGTTGGAAAATTTGTCTTTCACCTGTTGCAGCAGCTGGACGTACTTTCCGAATTCTGTCTGCCCTTCACTATTACTAAATCAACAGGTCCGTTGTAGGAAATAGCTCCCCATACCATGACTGAACCAACATCGGCTCGCCTTCGTGACTGAATCACTTCATCTTTACGTAAATCGTGGAAATAATAAGAAAACCCATCCGGGCCATCTAAATTAAACTTCTTCTCGTCACTGAAAATAACAGTTTGCCATTCTCTTGTCCACCCCATTTTTGCTCGAGCAAACTGAAGACGTGCAGTGCGCTGAAATTCCCTTAAAGGAGGCCGTCGTTTAATTTTCAAACGTTTTAAATGCGGACAGGTCTTCAGTAACTTCTGTACAGTTCTTACCGATGCATTCGTTCCAACGTTATTCGCGATTTGTCTTGCCGTTAATGTCGAATTCGATGCTTCGCGTAATATGGCTCGACGTTCTCTCTTAGTTGTAACGGACGTTGTTCGCCCTTTAAAACGTTTTCCATAATTCTCGGGATCCCTAATAAAATTGTTCACAACCTGGTGTGATCGACTTATTTTCTTTGCAGTAGCCCTTGAGGAATACCGTTCTTGATGGAACGCTTTAATTTTTCCAATTTCTTCCATACTTAAGCACTTCTGTCGTCCCATCGTTGCACAATACCCTTAATTACAGATGTTTGTTTATCCGGATACACGTTGTAACTCGACACTCATCCGGTAGCTTACTATTAAATACTGGTCGTATCCAACCGGCGCGGTGCATTTTATATGTATGTGGTACTTACGTCACCCAATGCATAACGTTAGGCACTATTGCGCAATAATGCGTATTATTTGCCATATCATACCATTACAAACTTGCATTGTATTTTTAGTAAATGAATTGTTTTTCAAACCACCGAAAGCTTGCAACAAGTCGGGTGGTCCTATTCATGTTGCGTCCGCGCAAGATTCATCACCTGTGGCGGCTTTATAAATGTTCTTTGAAACACCGCCAGTCTATTGTTTGAGCATTTCTTGACACCAATCGACCGGAGTCCTTTTTGAGCGGTTGTCAAATTATGTGTTACCCAACGTGAACATAGCTTCTTAACGGCTAAATGTTCATGCAGGGTTTTATGCACGCTGGTGTTACTAATACCTAGAGGTGCCTCGATCTCACGGTATGTCACATGATGGTCTTGCATTATCAATTCAGATACTGCATTAATGCTTTCCGACACAACAACATTTGTGGGACGACTTCACGAAATTCATCGTCCAAAGAACGCCGTCCAAGTTTGAATTCACTGTACCAACGATGTACTGTGGTTTTCGATGTTGCGTCATCACCATATAAAGAATTCAGCTCGTCGATGCATTCTTGTTGAGATATTCTACGCCGAAAGTTATGAAAAATAATTGCACGAAAATGTTCCCGAGTTAATTCCATTTCTTCGCTGACATAAAATTTTCAAGTTACTGTCAACAATATTAATAGCGACCAGATAATAAAATTGTCAAGGTAAATATATTGTCAAAAATGACAAACTTCACGATGCAATCATTAGATCGGAGGAAACACTATCAGTGTTGCCAGTTTCCTAAATATAAACGGCTACCCTCGTATTACTATTATTATTAAATTTTATTATTTTTTTACATAATTTCTACTTTATCGTAAGTAACATGATATTCAGCATACGGGACTTATTATAGAAATTTGTTTTTTAAAATAATTTTGATTTAGACTGACTTTTTACCTCTATATTACGTGTGTATTTGTTTAATTATTATTTCGTTCAAATGATATTCGTGTTTCTCACAGATATATTGTACTTGATATCATTAACATTTGATTAATCGTCAAGTTGTTTCAGAAGTAACGTTTTTATTTTTATTTCTTTTGGAATTGTATATATGTTGATTGTATTTTATACATTGCTCTCGAGATTATATCTTCTTCACTTGAATGGTGGATTTGTATAACTGAAAGCACCAAGCATACATATTTGCATTTCAGTTTAAAAATTACAAACAAATCGCATTGTATAAATGTTAATGCTGACTGGAAGTAAAAACTCAAAAAAGAACAATTGGTTATTGCGCTGGCCGTACTTGGAATATTTCACCACAGGTACATGCTATATACACCAGATTTTGCTTCTTTACCCTTTCGCTTCGGTTAGAAAAAAAACGTTTCGTAACAACGGTAAAATGTTAAGGAAATTGCATTTGCAATCTACAGTTTCACCTGAGCGATTTTATTCGGCAATACGAAGGGTTGTTTTGTGAGAGAACGGGATTTTATTTTTGTGGTTTTCAACCCGAAAACCCTTTTCTATGTTAAATGTATGTTCAAACTTACACGAACGTATTTTCATTGTAAATTTATTTCCCCGTATCTGCATTTTTCGTGTATGTCCTCATTTCCTTTACTTTTTAAGATATCAAAAGGAGTTTTGTGAATAGAAAAGATTTGGAGTATTTTATCAACTAATTGAAACAAATTTACTTTGATAAGTTGTGTGTGACGATCTACAGTCCTTTTGACAGTTTGTTCACACCAAAAGTTCCTGACAAACTTCACGGCTGTTAAAGAGTGCAGTAATATTTAATATTTGCATTTAAAGGCAAACAAATTTATGTATTCCGAGCGCGTATCCGGCTAGCTTAGCATCTATAAAATATGTCTGTAAATAAGAAAAGAAGTTAAAAGAGAGTAAAGAGTGAAGATAATTTGCGATGAGCATCAAAAGTCTATGATATATGATAAGATGAAAGAAATATTATTAGCAGAACCAACAGGATTGCGCTTAATTACTAATTTAAGTCAAGCGAATACTTAAAGCTTGAACATTTCAGTAAGGTTTGGAAAGTCATCATGAATCGTTTAACGCCAGAACAACGCTCCAAAATTGTGGAAATTTACTTTGAAAAAATAAATCTGTTCGCGAAGTTCATAGAGCATTTCGTCCATTTTACGATCAACATAATCGGCCTAGTGAGCAAGCAATTCGTGCAGTTATTGATCGTTTTCGCATTCATTTTACTCCTCTCAATTCAAAACCATCAACAAGACAAAAAAATGTGCTCATTAAAGAGAATATTGCTACTGTAGCACGAAGTATTAAAGAAGACACCGAAATGTTGATTCGCTGTCGTTTTCAACATGCTGGCCTTTGTCCTTCGACTACGTGGAAAATTTTAGGTACTGATCTTGGCTTACGTGCCTATAAAATACAGCTCGGGCAAGAATTGAAGCCAACCGACCATCGATTGCGTCGCATTTTTGCTGATTGGGCTCATTTGAAACTTGCCGAAGATGAGCATTTTTATCAAAGAATTGTGTTTACTGATGAAGCTCATTTCTGGTTAAATGGCTACGGCAGTTAGCAAAATTTCCCTATTTGGAGCGGAGACAATCCTCCAGCCGTTAACGAATCACCATTACATCCATTAAAATTGACTGTTTGGTACGGTTTACACGCCGGCGGCATCATCGGTTCTTTTTTCTTTCGAAATAAGGAAGGAGCTGCCGTTGCGGTGAATGGCGAGCGCTATCGGGCCATGTTGACTGAATTTTGATGTCCAAAAATAAAGTAGCTAAACATCGACGACATTTGGTTCCAACAAGACAGCTCAACTTGCCATATAGCGCGCTTAACAATCGATTTATTACAAAATGAATTTGATGACAACTTTATTTCCTGAAGTAGTTCTGTTCACTGGCCCGCTCGTTCGTGCGATTTAACGGCTCTGGATTACTTTCTATGGGGCTATGTTAAGTCACTGGTTTCTGCTGACAAACCAACAACTCTTGAAGCATTGGAGGCCAATATTCCACCATTGACAAAAATTGGACTGATGGAATGGACCATGTAACTCGTAGCCGCGGCGGGCATACTACTGTGGGCAAAAAATAGTAAGACTTTTTAATTTAAATTTCGCGCGAAAACTCATTAGTCTTTAGTATACGCTTGTCTTTCTGAAGTACAAAAAGTGCATTCGGCAATTTCTACAATGAGTGAAATTATTCAACCAAGAAGTTCCATTAAATTTTGTGTACGGAATCAAATTTCTGGTGCCGAAACGTTTAGAATATTGCAAAAGGCCTTCGGTGATAATTGTTTGTTGCGAGCAAGTGTTTTTGATTGTTACAAATTATTCAAAGAGGACGGTCATCAACATCAACCGATGATCAACACGTCAATAGAATCACGGAATGGGTGCTTGAGAATCGACGATTAACAGTCAGAGACCTTACTGGCATCGTTGGAATATTGGAAGGATCAGTGAAAACCATTTCGAAAGATCATTTGGGCCTAAAAAAAGTGAAAGCACGATTTCTTCCGAAATCACTCATTTTTTTCGAAAAACAATGTTGCGTTGACGTCTGTGAAACAATGCTTTCCGACTATGAAGACAAAATGAAAGGCAATGAGACTTGGATCGACGCTTATGACCCGGAAACAGACGATCAATCGGCCGAATATCGTATCAAAGGTGAGCCGAAGCCCAAAAAACCACGTCAAAGCAAGTCAAAAATAAAGGTTATGTTGACAGTTTTCTTCGATTATCGCGGCGTGGTGCACTCCGAATTCCTTCCGACCGGCCTAACTGTCAACAAAGAATACTACTTGAGTGTTATGCGTCGTTTGCGCAATGCTATTCGTAAAAAGAGGCCAGAATTATGGACCGACAACTCTTGGTTTTTGCACCACGATAATACACCGTCGCATACTGCATTAATTCTTCGTGAGTTTTTCGCCAAATTTTCTACCAATATCGTGCCGCAACCACTGTATTCGCCTGATTTAGTTCCGTGCGACTTCTGGCTATTCAGCAACTCAAACGACCGATCCGGGGAAACCGTTTTGAGTCAATTGAAGACATTAAACGTCAATCTCTACGCGCATTGAAGGCTATTCCTGAAATTGACTTTAACAACTGTTTCGAGAATTGGAAGAAACGTTGGCACAAGTGTATTGGGGCCAGGGGGGATTACTTTGAGGGGGACGAAGTAGATTTGGAAGAATTAATAAGAATTTAAAAATTATGAACAAAGTCTTACTATTTTTTGCCCACAGTAGTATGCCGGAAATTATATTTAAAAAGTAAATGCCATGAAATTATCTACCAGATTATAATAAAACCAATTTCATTCCAATAATATTTCTGTTTTGAATTATCATTTTAAGTTCTCAAGCTCTTAAAAAACATCCTATAGTTTAAAAATATTGTAAACAATTTATTACATGTGGGAATTCTGATAATATATTAGGCATACTGTTCGAAATAATAAAGTTTATTACGTACAGGCAAAGCCAAACACCTTGAACATTTTAAATTAGTTTTACTGAGTAGAGTACTTGGATCCAAATAACATTTATTTTATACATTCTTTATTCGAAATCTAATGTAGCCACACTGATGAGCGGCATTGCATTTTGGCTAAAAACATTGAGATACAATTTAATAAGTAACCCGCTTTGAGAATTATTAAGGTCAAATACAAAGCAGTATATATGCACGTTTTTTTTTTCATGGGGCACTTAACTTTAATTATCCTCCATTTTAATACTTTTGGCATAAAAGCACAAAACCAAATGCCTTATGTGCGTTAAAAAACGCTCGTGAGAAATTAAAATTTAAACATTTTTATCCGTTAAATTTAACTCATGGCCTGAAAGCGAGATAGCAGCATTACTTTGAGGTAACCCGTTTTCATCACGTTAGGTTCCCTTCCTTCGTCGTCCTCTTCTTCTTCTTCTTACCTTAATTACCATTGCGCCCGTTATACCTGCGTCTTAGTTAACGAGTGCCCTAATTAGCGTGAACACTTCTCTACGGATTAACTTTAAAGAATTAATATTTCATTCTCGGTAAGTGCAAGCTAAGGGGAAAAACTTTTATTATGGACTGGTACACTCAACGATTCTAAAAAATCCTGTTCTTTTTTTGAATTTCCAATTCCCGTTTCTTTCTGTTGATGTTTTTCTTTATGATACCGTCATGTCTTTCGATTTCGGAGCCTGTTGCAATATTATAAGTATGATTTTTTAGAGGACGGGAAAAGAAAATGTCTTTTAAAACGATACAAAAAGTTTCTTGATTATTTAGTGTCTTACAAAAAATACTTCCCAACATAGAAAGAGTTTCGTGAAATTAATACATCGTAATATCATCAAATTTTTGAGAATAGAAACAGAATTCTCCTGAAGCTATGCATGTATATATATACCAGGTATACTGGAAAGTCATTACCGGTTTTTTCTAATAGACGTCGCTAGGTTTATGAATGCAGTGTTATCATTTGCGCGTATGTCATTTTATTCTACTGACATCAAGCTTCAAATTCATAGGTGTTTATTTTGCGAAAGTAATACTCTCATAGATTTATTCCTCTAAAAAACTGCATTTGCGGCACACATTACTTTTCTTATTTAATTAAAAGAAAAGCCGCTGAAAGTCATGGTTTGCTGGCAGAAACTTACGGTTATAATACTCCAACTATAAAAATATATAAGACGTAGTTTCGATCATTCAAAAGTGGTAATTTCGATGTGCAAGGCAAGTTCTGGTAGACCGGAAAATGGGTGCCACATCAATTGAATGACAAACAAATGGAAAATCGAAAAATCATTTGTGAAATGCTGCTTCAAAGGTATTTTCGGAAGTCATTTCTGCATGGAATAGTGACGGGTGATGAAAAAATGAAATTATTTCAAAAATCCTAAGCGCAAAAGATCATGGTTGCCAACTGGCAAACCCGGTCCATCGACTCCAATGCCAAATGGTTTTGGTCGCCACACAATGCTCTGTGTTTGGTGAGATGAGAGTAGCGTTGTGTATTACGAACTGTTGAAATCTACTAGAGCAGTTAAGACTGATCGCTATTGACAGCAAATTATCAATTTGAACCATGCATTGATAGAAAAATGTCCAAAATGGGCATAATGCGCCGTCTCATACACCGAAATCGATCAAGGAACCATTGAAAGGATTTGGATGCGACATATTATTGCTCCCGCTGTACTCTCCAGACCTTGCCCCGTCAGACTATCACCTTTTCGCATCAATGGTACCCGCACTTGCAGAGCAGCACTTCGCCAATTTCGAAGAAGTTAGAGAATGGCTTGATGAATGGTTTGCTCAAAGGACAAACAGTATTTGCAGGATGGCATCAATAAATTGCCTGAAACATAGACAAGATGCGTAGAATCAAATGGCCAACATTTTGCATAAATAAATATTTCCATTTTCTGAAAAATTACGTAGTTTTTTTACGACAAAACCAGTATGATTTTCTGGTACACCTCGTATATATATCTACATATATATGTATTTATATAAAGTGAAATATTGGCCAAAACAGTTGTCGAGCCATTAAGCTAATCCTAATCTTTGTATGAAGGTTGAAACGAGGGCTTTCGAAAATCAATGAGAATCCATATGACTGATATTTGGTATAAATTGCAAGAGATGTACACCCGGAAGCTTAAGTGCGACAGACAGTAGCAGTAGTTAAGCAATGAAAAACGTCGGCAGTTATACCAGTGACGAGGTTCCGGTCCGGAAATCTAAAAGCAGATAGAATAAAAGCTTACTATTTTGCAAAAATTGATTTATTTTATTCAAAGTAGTTGCCTTCGGCTTCCATACACCGTCGATTAATATGTCAAATTTTTAAGTTCATCTTTAGATATGTTCTTCGAGATCGCTGTCGACGCCTTTTTAATGGTTTCGACGTCGGCATAACGCTGTCCTTTCATCGGGTAATGTAATTTGGAGAATAGATAGAAATCACAAGGGGCCAAATACGGTGAATGGTTTGATGGTTAAAATGCCATCCGTAGTTAGGAAAATAGTGATAAGCGTCGAACGATGAGATGGTGCAAAAACATGTAACAAAGGCCAGTTACAATTTTCGCAATATTAAGGACACACACGATGAATACACGCCAAAAGACGCTTCATAACATCATCGACTGTTTGACTGGTTAGTACAAACTCTTTGTGCACTCTGCCACTCGAATCATAAAAACAAATCAACATTGTCTTCACTTTTAACTTCGCTGAACGACCTTTTTTCGGTCTTTCTTCGAATGAAAGCATCCATTCAGAGTTTTGACTCTTGGTCTTTGGATCATATTGAAAACACCACGTCTCATCGCTACTTACAATAGAATACCTGAAGCTTTCGTCCTTTTTTGTGCCTTAAATCAAGTCTGTATAATGTTGAATTCTATTAGCTTCTGTGGTACAAACTTTGCGCAAATTTTTCTCAGTCCTAAATGCTGTGTCAAAATGCGAGGAGTTGAATCTTTTGAAATATTGAATTTCATTCCCACTTATCGCAATGAAGATTTTGGCTTATTTCTGATAAATTTACGCACAAATTTTATGGTACTTTCCGTAATCACGGATTTTTTTGCACTAGGATATTCGCCATCATGTACGTCCGTACGACCGTTTTTAAATCATTTATACCACTCATACAAACTTGTGTGTGATAAACACGCATCACTATATACTTGTTTCATCAAATTAGACGTTTCCGTAAACGATTTACCGAGTTTAAAACAGAACTTAATATGTGCTCTTTGTTCAAAATTCATTTTTCGACCAATGCCAAATACACACTGAAACTAGGCGCAATTTCCCTTCTTCAAATGATGCAAATGTTATGATATTTTGATCTTCTCTTTAAATAAAGTCTTTTTCGAATGTATTCACTCCGCAGTCTTCGCCAGTCTTAACAATTTCTACTAAATTTGCGATGTAAATCATATATTGGCAACAAATTTTGGACCTTCAAGTCTTCCAAAACATATTTTAAGAAAATCCGACTTTTTACCTTCGATTTCGCTCATTATCCTATTTTTAAAAGTTCATATTACAAAGTAAATTCTAAATTGCAATTCTCAATTTCACGCCTTGAAAAATTACTATTACAAATATACTTTGTTGACTCGCAATTAGCAAAATTTACAATAGCCAACCCATTTAAACACTGTAACAACATTTACTTTAGAAATGTTTTTATGCGCACCCATGACTGGCTACTAGCACGAAATTTTCACAACTCCGAGTCAGGACGCGTAGATGTACTTTAATTTTTCAAACATTTGCAAATGTAAAACATAATTACCCCGTGTTATGGGTGCGTACTACGGACCCGGTCTATTAAACCAGAAAATTCCCGAGCCTCCTAATAAATTCATAATAAAATGACCCCCCTCCGTAATATTTTAATTAACATTTTACTAAATGGACCAAAGTAAATAAGCCATTCAACCCGTATATAACTCTTCGGAGAGCCCCAAAGGCTCCGTTCCCTTTCATTTGTTAACGCGACCAACAAAGATATATGTACCTATTTCTGGTCGTCTGGCCGATGTATGTTCTGTATGTTCTCACACGTGATAATTTACGAAATCAGAATTAATTGGAGTTCTGGTCGTTTGGAACAAATATAACCTTTAATGCGTTATAAATTTGTATGGATATATCTGTTTAAAATATGTACTATTAGTTTCAAATTAAATGACGATGAAAAGAAAAGAACAAGAAATTGGATTCTTGTATTGTGTTACTGGATCTCATATACAGAGCCATACGACATATGGGTGATTGAAAATTTTTTCCAATGAATTTAGTTGGATATGTCATTCGATTTTTGGCATAGTCTAGGTGTTGCGGTAATTAAATAACGAGACTGGTGTAAGAAATGTTCTTTATTGCAAATAAACTTATATTTAACTTTTATTCCCTTCAACATACTCCCTTCCCCTGTATATACACCGCTGTAAACGTGTCTTCCATTGTTCGAAACAATGCTGTAGTTCATCCGTTGTCAGTCTCTTCAACAACCCCGCAGTTTTTTCTTTTACATATTCAAAAGATTGAAAATGTAATCCATTGAATGCACTTTTAATTTTTGAGAATAGTTCGAACTCACATGGTGCGAGGTCTGGTGAATACGGAAGATGATCAAGCATAGCAATACGCTTGTTCGCTAAAAACTGTTTTACAGAGAAGGCATTGTGAGTTGTCCTGGTGCAGAATCCACGAGTCGTTCTTCCACAAATCCGGTCCTTTCTTCTTTACTCTTTCCCTCAGCCTAATTAGAACTTCGTTGTAGTATTTATGATTAACAGTTTGATGGTCATGCATCCAGCTAGTCATGATAACACCTTTGTTATAGAAAAAAACATTCATTGTCTTTAATTTCGAGTTGCTCATTCATACTTTTTTCTGTGTTAGTAATCCGATGGTCTTCCAGTGCATCGATTGACGCGTTGTTTCCAGGTCTTACTGGAAAATCCTAATTCCATCACATGCAATGATTTCTGTGAGCCAGTCTGGTTCTTTTATGAGTCGTTCCATGATGTCAGAGTAAATGTTCATCCCATTGCCTTTTTGTTCCTAAGTGAGGTTTCTTGGCATCCTTTCTGCACAAACATTTATCATGTTCAATTCATCATACGAAATGTGTCTTACTGTTTCTTTGTTAATGTTTACTATGTTGGAAATCATCCGAATGTTCGGACGTTGTTCTTTCAGCACAATTTCATTCAGTTCTTGCAGTCATCATCTTCGACCTCTTCCCGACCTTCAGAAAATCGTTTGTGTTATTTAAAAACCTTCGCACGTCACATTACATTTCACTAAACACCTTCTTTAGCAATTGTAAACATTCTGTTGGCGATTTTTTCAATTCGACAAGGAATTTCAGGTTAATTCGCCCCTCGACTTTTATGTCAACCATTATCATGGCACTGCTAAATAACAGTGTCCTCTATAATTGAAGCACAAAAGTGAACTAAAGCAGAGAGAGAGATGAAATTACAGGTTGTTTCTAGGAAGTACTAAGGTCCTTCTAATTACAGCCTCGCCCAATGCGTCTGCGCGATATAAGGAGCGCTACCTCGTTATTTAATTATCCTACTTCTTATATATATATATATATATATATATATATAAAGTAAGAGAGCGGCTCAATAATTGGTGAGTCCCACGAAAGAGGGCAAAACTAATAAAAAATTTTATTTGTATTTCAAATTGACAATTTTTGAAAGCATAACTGTCAAAATTGTGTTCATTACGATCGTAAGGACATTTGTCATTTGAGAAGAAAATCAACTATTTCGAGCTCGTTTCGAAACTAGGTAAAAATGGAGTACCGCTCTTGTTTTTAAAAAATAAAACAAGCCTGTCTGCTTACGGTGTCCAATCTCCACCGATTCCAATCATAAAATTGACATCTGAATAAATACAAAAATTTGCTCGGAAATCTTCAATTTTTCGGTTGCAATTGATTATAAATTTGAAGAGGGAGTAATTTTAGTGTCGATCGTGTTTTCTTCGATACGTATTCCAGAAACTAGATTTTCTTTAAAAACAACACTCAACAGGAAAAAAGTAAAAAGTAAATGAATATTTACGATTGACAAACCTATATATGCTCTTAAAATAGTTTCCAATTCGAGAGTAAATTCTATGAATAGAAACAAGGAACAGCAATGGGCAATCCTCTTTTACATTTATAGCGGATTTATTCAGAAATTATTTTGAAGTTGAATCTAAACGTAGCGCCAGATATTTTCCAAGGGTATAGATTAGGTATGTAAATGATCTTTTCGCGATTTTTCCCATATTCAGAAGATATAGTTAAACAATTAAATTAAAAATTACCAACGCTTAAATTTACGGTAGAAAATGAAAACAATGACACCTTAACACTTTACCTTTCTTGGTAATTAGAAATAATCATATAATAGAAATTGATATTTTCCGAAAAGGAACTAATCTTAGTAGATCTAACAGTATGGATTCAAATCACAGCATGCAGCAAAAGATGGCGCTTTTCAATTTTCTTGTCAATGGTTTGCTTAATTTACCAATAACAAAATCAAGTTACGATAGAAAATTGAATTTTAATAGGAACATTACGAAATACAATGGTTTTGGCTTTGAAATAATCAATAGAATAATTAGAAAAGCTAACTTAAAAAAGACAATCCGGGCTACCACTTGTTGTTTGCTTCCAAACAATCGAACGAGCATTCTATATGTTTACCGTTTCACCAAGTGGCCAAAAATTTAAATAGGGTATTTCAAAAACGCGGATTTCGGATTATATTTCGGTTCAGAAACTCTATTCAATATATTTTAGGAAATGCGATGGATAAGGTTGAGTTAAATCATAAATTAAATCCCAGATTTATGATTTAACTCGGCTTCATCCAAATAAAATGCCGAGATTGTAACAAACAATATATTGGTCGAATTGAACTCTCGACAGGAAGACGGCAAAAAGAATATATTGCACACATAACCCTTAATCGGCCTGAGATATCCAATTTAGTGAAACACGTGTTGGAAAATAGTCATAGTGTAGTCGCGAATTGTCTACATTTAATCAAAAATATAAACAATTACCATGAAATATCTAGTTACGCGAGTACATTCGTTGTGAAAAATAAAAACTATGTATTAAACACAAACAAAGATCCGATAACATATTTTTGCTGTTTTGTGGTCCTGGAAGATATGGTCATTAAGAAAGATATATAAGTTGAAGCGAGTGTGTATTAGTGTAAGTGTTAGTTTTAAGATTAGGAGTTATTAAGTTGTGAAATCAGTATACGCGGATTTACGTACGAAACTGTGGTTAATTTTCTGCTGATGATGACAACTTAATTATCCAAATACGTGTGCACAGTGCGAATATTAACCACAGTATTATTTTACTGCATTTATTTTATTTAGTTGTAATTTTTCTCTTTCTTGCTTCTAATGAATTGTTTGCTTTGTTAAAGTCTTGTAAAAGAATGTTTGTTGGACTCAATGAATAACTATTTCTCTAATGACTATATGCCATATTTTACCAACGAGGAAATTACTTGCAAATATAATTCTAGACGAACTGTAAACGAGATATGAAAAAAACAGTGCCTCCCTCTCTCGTCCAACACACGAATGTATTGAAAGACAGAACGAAAACGTGTCTATCGTCGACAACAAAGTTCCCAAAGCATATATACATTTGTTATCTCGGCGATTTGACATAGTTGGAAGTTAAAAGGAATCATTCAAATATTAATAACAACCTGTTTACTACATATGTTTCAGAGATTCACTCATCATCAGGTAAACTTGTGTTATTAACGAACGATTCCTTTGTACAGTTTATCGTATCTTTTCGATACAGAAAAATGATGAAAAACAAGTAACATAAAGTCAATAAAAGATTGTCTGAATTCCTCAGTTGGTGTTATTTTTCGAATTGCTACAATATACAATATTTTAACTTTCTCTTTTTTTTTTCTTCTCTTAAAATTAGAGGCCAATTTCTTTATGAATAATCTGGTGCATTTATTTTTGCAGAACATAAAAATTTGTCAAAGTTACAGTCACATCGCTGGGAACTTATTTTCGAATAACCTTACATACGCATAATTCTTAAATATTATTATTATTTTATTGTTATAATATGATACATCGGATTTAGCCGGTGTTGTTTGCTATTAAGATATTTTTTGCACTCAAAAATACTGCACTGTAAAATGTTGGTAATGCAAGCAATACATATAATAATAGTGCTGGTGTAGTCTAATGTCGAAAATCGGTTAGGAAATCTATTAAAACTCGTTGAACATAACAAAGAACGGCGTCAATTCGCCATCATCAATCTAATGCTGAATTGTTACACATACACTACCAGCCATATTTATTTGCCCACCCCACTTTTATGTGTTTCCTGAAATACGGATTATCTTCCGAAAAATCTGTATTATAAATATTCAACAAAATTACTAGTGGAAGTAGTTCCATATGAATTTCTACGAAAATCTTAAATTGTTTATGATATATCGTAAAGGTGTCATAAATTGGAAAAATACCATAAATATTATATAGGCTAATCCCTACGGTATTAACAGTTTTACCTGCATTTCCGAAAGTTATTACCAATATTGCGTTATTGTACTAACTAGTTACAGTATTAGGATGTGTTATACAAAAAGGAAAATAAATTTTATGTCAGTCATCGTTCATCTTTTGTTGCGAAAACAGTGAAATAGAGAGTTATTGTGAATATTTTAATGCAATGCCGAAGACGAAGGAATTATCTGTTGAAGTGCGTGCTATGATAATTGCTTATGATCGTACGGGTAAAAGTAATCGGGAAATTGCAAAAGAATTACGATTAAATCGCAGAACCGTTGATTATAACGTTAAAAAATTTGAAGAAAGTGGTATATTTTCCAACAAAAGAAGATCTGAACGACACAAAGCGACGACATCTGCGGATGACCGGCATCTAATACGAATAAGTAGACGCGATAAACGAAAAACAACACCAGAAATTGCTGCTGAAATGAATACAGCGCGTGCTAAACCAATTAGTGTGTCCACGGTACAGAGAAGGTTAAGGCAAGGGGGTTTATACGGAAGAATTGCTCTGCGAAAACCACTACTACGAAAGCAAAACAAGATAAAACGACTAAATTGGGCTAAAGAACTTAAGAATTGGACGATTGATCAGTGGAATAATGTGTTGTGGACAGACGAATCGAAGTTTGAACTTTTCGGTAGTAAAAGGCGAATATTCGTAAGAAGATCCGCAGGAGAAAGAGTACTACCAGAATGTGTTGCGCCTACCGTAAAACATGGAGGAGGTTCAGTAATTATTTGGGGGTGTTTTGGTGAAAAATCTGTTGGCGATCTCATCAAAGTTGAGGGAATCCTAAGAAAAGAAGGCTACAAGGAAATTTTAGAAAATAACGCTGTTCCTTCAGGACTAAGGATTCTTGGCGAAAACTTTGTATTTCAACAGAAACAACGATCCGAAACTCACTTCCAGATTGTGTGGCGATTACTTGCGTCAACTAGAAGAGCAAGGGCAAATCTCTATAATGGTATGGCCAGCTCAAAGTCCTGATCTGAACCCAATAGAGCTTCTTTGGGAAGAATTGGACCGGAAGGTTCGAGAACGTGCTCTATCATCCACCACTGTACTGTGGGAACAACTACAAGAAGCCTGGCCACAAATTACAGAAGATACACTGCAAAAATTAATTGAAAGGATGCCGCGGTTATGTGCCGCAATTATCAAAAATGAAGGTGGGCACATTGATGAGAGCAAAATTTAATAATAATTAATGATAAAGTTTTTGTATAAGAAAAATGTAACTATTTTATGTTTATTTTACACTATTGTATTAGTACAATAAATAAATTTTCAGTACACATTTGATAGTTTAATAATTTTGGCTAAAACTAAGGTTGGGCAAATAAATATGACCGGTAGTGTACCATACGCGTATGAATCTCTGCTTCGGGTATATCCAATCGCTTTCGAAATATATCATCGCGACCAATAAGTGCTCACTCGTTTCTGTAGGCCTAGTACACACTAGCAAAAAGAATATACCAAAAAATATCAACAATTTCTAACAAACATTTTTATAAGTCATATAAACATATATCGTATTTAACTCACGGTCAATAGAGATTAATAACTAAGTGTATGCTAAAATACTAACTGATTAAAGCATTTATCATGCATGCATGGCCTCGATGTTTGAATGTATAAAGAAGGAAGCACTTAATTTAATTCTAACCAAGGAAAATTCGACCCGCAAAATTGGCGCAAAATGTAAATCCATAATTTAACAAACACGATGACAGATATTTTTTGTCCCCACAATGTGTTCGGTAAACAGCGACCCCAGCTTATGTTAATTCAGACATCTGGACCTCTTTTTATTATTCTAGCGCCCTTTTGTTTTGAGCAAAAATTCCGGGAAAATTAATAACAATAATAAATAATGTGGTAGGAGATTATTTAACTAAAAGAAGTGGTTCGTTGTTTAGCATATGTATATAGCGTAATATGTACATATGTAATTTATTTTGTTAATAGATAATGAAAAATTGATTGCTCATTAGAAATTTGTCTTAGCTATTAACAATAATTAAATAAAGGATGTTTCAAATGGCACGGTTTCTTTTAAGAATAAATGAAATATAGATGGCGCACTGAATTTGTCTGGGTACATGGGCATTTAAAAAGTGTGATGTACGACATTTATAAAAATGGCTTCGTACACGGTACAACAACGCGTTCAAATTATTGAATTATTTTATGAAAATCACGGTTCTGTGAAAACAGTTTTTAAAAAATTACGTGAATTCTATGGTTTACATAATCGTCCATCTGAAAGCACTATTGGTCGAATTATTAAAAAATTTCAAGAGACCGGTTTCGTGGAAGATCAAAAAAGTGAAAATGCAGTCGTAGTGGTCGTTCACAGGAAAATATTGGTTTGGTTCGTGAAAGTGTTGCTGTAGATCCTGAAATGTCCATTAGACGACGTTCACAATAACTTGGACTTAGTGGATCAACAACATGACGTATTTTACATCAAGATTTAGCTCTGAAGCCATATACGGTTCAAATAACACAAGAATTGAAACCATTAGATCATTTAAAACGTCGTTCATTTGTCAATTTCATCAATGAATAACCAGCGGATTTTTCTCAAAAAATAATGTTTTCCGATTAGGCACATTTTGAACTTGGTGGCTCTGTTAATAAACAAAATTGCCATATCTGGGGTGAACAAAATCCACGAATTATTCATGAGAAACCTATGCATCCTAAACGAGTTACTCTTTGGTGTGCATTATGGTCAGGTGGTGTAATTGGGCCTTACTTCTTTGAAAATGCTGCTGGCGAAGCTGTAACTCTCAATGGTGATTGATATCGTCGGATGATGACCGAAATCTTGTGGCCTGAATTAATGAATATTGATCTAGACGATATGTGGTTTCAATGAGATGGCGTTACATCTCACTTTGTACACAAATCAATTGATTTATTGAGAGAAATATTTCCTGGACGTATAATCTCAAGAAACGGTGATGTTAATTGGCCACGAAGATCATGTGATTTGGCACCGTTACACTATTTTCTTTGGGATTATATGAAAAGTCAGGTTTATAAAAACAATCCACAATCAATTCTTGCTTTGAAAGATGAAATTATTCGTGTCATTGGTGAGATAGAACCTCAATTATGTCAAAATGTCATTGAAAATTTAACAAAAGAGTGAACGTCTGTGGAGCTGCAAAAGGAGGCGATTCGGATATTATTTTTCGCATATAAATATCATAACTGGTACTTCAATTACAATAAAAAACTTTTGAAAGTAAATGCAAATTATGAGTTTTATTTATTCTTTAAAAAAACCACGAAATTTGAAACACGCTTTATATATATTCTGAGACATAAATGAGTATTATCTTGACACTTCTCATTATTGTCCAAATGTTAATGCGAAATAGAATAATTTTAATATCACTTTAATACACACAAATATGCAGCTCAAGAGCAACCGGATACTGCATAAAATCTTGTTCCGTTTCTCATAATTCACGTCACCAGAATGCCATAAATTACCCAATACGAAAGTAAATTATATTTATGAGTTTAATGTTATGGCAAACTACCATAAATCATACATTACGATTTATTTAATACTATTAATATAATATTTTATAGCCGTATATTTTATTAGTGTCACAGATTCATATCAGTGCATGATATTACGTGTTGTTAATTCTGATATATTATATGGGTTTTACAATTCGATTATCACTATTATTTTTGTATTTAAAAAGTTATGTTTGTGTTTGATTACCTGAAAAATTACTCCATGGAAGTAAGAGCTGTAATCAATTCCGGATATAGATTTTGTATTGTTTGAATAATAGTTCAAATTGGAAAATTGGAAATAAAAATATTAACCAGACTATATGTGTAATCTATTAATACTAAATAACAAGAGAAGTATTGCCAACTGCCATTATTAATTATAACAAAAACAACAACGCCCGCATGGGAGAATTTTAACTTTTTATTGCTTTCGTTATCGGTTATACGTTTCCTTTTTGCTGTCTTGATTTAGGATAATTAAATATTGTTAAAGAAAAAAGTAAATTACATATTGTGTGTGTATTAATTCTTGATAGTTGCGACATCTATGTTTTCAGCGATCCCACCAAAAGGTCATACCAAATGTTCAAACTATCACCTATTAATCTCTTGTCAATAGAAAAGGCGATTACGAATTTCGTTTAGAACATCCTCTCTTTAGCTTTTGGAGATTTCTGGATTTATCGAATTTTTTTTAAGTATTCCTAAAGAAAATAGTCAATAGGAGGAAGATCAGACAATCGTGCTGTTCACTTCCCACTTCCACGTCTGCCAATCTGTCATATGTGGAATATTTTAGATAGATACAGCGGAAAACAAATGTATGTATAAAGCAGGAGTGTCTACATCATCTTCATTTGTGAATATTTTAAAAGCAGATATAAGTTAGAAGCGAGGAAAAACTATAAAATACATCGCACTATTTAACGTATTATCATAAAAATGTTGTCCTAAAATATGTCTTTTGAAACAACAATAACGATCAGTTTCTGTGGATGTAGTGTATTTTACGGATCCCTATTTTATTGAGAGCCCACTTTTGAGCCGATTGTTTCTGAGTTTTTTTTTATTCGATACTTAAATCTACTAATTTTTTGGGCGCTCTAATGATAATTAACATTGGAAATTATAAAAAAAGAGACCTGGGTTAATGTAACAATTTATTATAATTCAATAGAATGCGCTTTCTAGCAAACTGAAATAAACATGTGACTTTACAAATAAATGTAAAACTCCTAATCTATATATATATATATATATATATATATATATATATATATATATATACCGTGAATATTTTTATAAAATGCAACATGCACATACATACACTGGCGCGTGGACGTAATAATGAAATGACAGCAATGTATTTTAGCTCCATTATTATCGACAATGTTTCGCCATTTTTTTGGTAGATATGATCCCATCGGTGAAAAACTGTTATGGTTTCTGGTATAACTAAATATGAATTTGAAGTAGTTTTTTCAAATTTCATATCCTGAAACCAACTTAATTCCATTGAGAGAGTTCTGCAGAGATAAAAACAGATGATAGTCAGAGGGTGCTATATCCGGACTGTAAGGTGGGTGCAAGAAAACTTCCCAAAAGAGATGAAATCTCTCAATTTTTGACGGGTCTCTCACAAGAAGTGTGTGGCACAAACTACAAATGGAAGACAACACCTTTCCTATAAACTCAAAACGGGAACATTTTAAGTCGTATCATTTTCAAAACCATGGCGTAATCTCTCTAATTGTGCACAGTAGAAGAATAACTTTTGTGAAATCATGTTGGATAAGCTTCATAATGATGATACTTTACTACCCACCATACACACAGCATCACTTTTTTTGGCGTCAATGTTGGCTTCAGCGAACGCTTGTACTGGCTCACAAAATTATCCACGATCTTTTATCACAAGGATTATCGTACGTAAGTCCATTTTTCATCTCTGGTTATTAAACGTTTCAGAAACGGCTCGATTTTTATTCCGTTTCAGCAGGAGAAAAATATTAGAATTGCTTGAGTGCAGAGTTTTTCAGCCCTCCACGCATTAAATATTGATGGTGAGATTTGGTACCAGCTTTGTGGCGCGCCGGTTCAAAACAGTTTTGTGGTCATATGGTAGCTCCATGCCAAAGATCGAAACTGTTGGATAGGCCGTATCTTGTTGGACTTTTTCAAGAATTTCATCAGATTTTTCATTCTTTGGTCATGCATCAGAAATAAAGTTTTTCACATTGAAATTTCCTCTAGAACGAAAGCGAGACCAATTAAAAAATACAGATTTGCTGCAAGAGAAATAACTTCAGCAGACACAGCATACAATTTTATCACAAGCCTGCGCAGCGTTCTTCCCCTTATCATAATAATATTGCAGTCATATGGTGACATTTTTGAAAATTTGTTAATTTTCAAGTTTTTAAATTTTGTTCAACTACTGTATTTCACATCCTATGTTGCAAAATAAAATACACGCTAAAATACATTGCTGTCATTTCATTATTACGTTATCGGCAACTAGTGTATGTATGTATGTGCATGTTGCATTATAAAATATATTCACTGTATATATATATATATATATATGTATGTATATATATCTTGAACGCAACTATTATCAGGTGTATCGGTCTGTTGAATAAGGACTCAAACGATTTTTTGCCGAAATTGTGCCGAGCTGAGTTTCATTTTATTTTACAATGTATTTTAAAATTAAAATTGAGAATTATTTATACAATTATTGAATACAATTGAATCAGCCAGTGTATGACTCCTTTTAGTTTCACACTCCTAAGGAAGATGCAAAGGCTTGGCAGCGAAATAAAGAGTATTGAAAACTAAAATTGTTTGAGTCTATGTATATTCAACAGACCTATACACCTAATAATAGTTGCGTTTAAGATATTAAGGGTACGGTCGATTATACAGTCCTTACTATTTATATAATATTCTATGAGATTTTTCTACTATTCATTCAAATTAAAAGGTGTTTATATGCGTACATCTTTATTCGTAATTTGAATCACCCTGAAAAACTTCAGGAGAACCAAGAAAATTATCAAAGCCACACACTAACTAGACATAACAATACACAACATATACCGTCACTAAACAATAATAATTTAATTGTCAATTAAATTATTATTGTCAATTAAATTGACAATTAAATTATTATTGTTTAGAGTCGCGATAAATAGGTATCAAGGTTAGCTGAGACAACATATAATGTTCTTCGATCGTGACGGTATATGTTGTGTATTGTTATGTCTAGTTAGTGTGTGGCTTTAATAATTTTCTTGGTTCTCCTGAAGAAGCCACCAAACAATGGCGAAATATAGAGAGTCTAAAGAAAAAAAATATCAAGTCTTTCAGTTCACAGACCGAATTACCTACTAGTTCCTTGTTTATCATCATTAGTACTGTCGTTAAACCTTGTTTCATATATATATATACATATACATATATTTAAAAGCCTAATAAAAAATTGAACATAAAAAGTAAGTGTTTTCAAGACTAGTTCAAGTTCAATGGTGGTTAATTGCAATCGGCAAGATGAAAATGTTCGGACTAAATTTTGTTGGCATTTTTAACCATGCCAGGAGCTATGGCACAAACGTTTGTTCTAGCTGTGGCTTAGATGCACGCTTCATTAAATCTTGTACCATAGTTTGGAATCTTAATATTAAGTGCCGATAGTTTATTTGGGGCATCGGTGCCATTGTTATCTAGCTTGAACATAAAATTAGCACACACGAGCTCTATGTGATTAAAAATCGAGATGAAGTTATGTTTCTGTAGCAATTACTAATCGTAAATATCCCTGATAGGGTACTCTACAGAATATTAATTATATATTTAAAAAGCCTTCTATCCATCCTCTCAATCAATAAATTCTGATAGAGATAATGAGGGTATGAAATAATTGTTGCATACTCCAGGTTTGGACGTACCAGAGGTACGTACCAGCTTTCAAAACATTGAGCCAATTGTTCTTCAGTTATCTTAGATACGAAGTTTCCGTAGGCTTCCACAGTCGCTTCCGGGGTATTAAATGTCAATCCAATGCTTTATGTATGGGAATAAAAAGAAATCACAAAGTGGCAGGTGGGAACTATAAGACGGATGGTTCATCAATTTCGTTCGTGAAGCAGCTAAAAACTCTGGTGTTTGAGATGCGTTTCGTGATGGTGTATTGTGTTGATACAGAATGATTCGTCCTCTTAGTCGTTTCTCGCGCACTTTTTGGAACACAGTTGGTAAACAAATGGTTGTGTACCATTCACCATTGACGTGTGACGATCCTCTGGTGGAATAATAGCAAGATGACCGGTGCGTCCAAAAAAATCCACCATTTTCTTGCCAAAGCTTCATCAGTGTCTTACTGTCTTGGGTTGTCCCTCGTCTGCAAAGACCTATTAAGCCGATTGTCGCTTACTTTCTGGCTCGTAACAATAAGTCCAACCTTCGTCACCTCTAGCGCTATCATCCATCGATTTTATTCAACTTCGGTTGTATTTTTTAAGCATCTTTTTGCACCAATTCATACGCGCCTTTTTTGAGCTTTAAATTTTGTAATATCTATCGAATCCAAAGCTTTCTGACGGCAGGATGATTATGGAATATGGTTCTGATTTGGGTCATACCTATGTCCAATAATGCCCGAAAAACTGTATGCGCATATTATATATAGCGCCAATACTTTCTGGAGTAACTGCAGTGGCAGGCCGTCCCTCACGATGCTGCATGTAGCTGACCGAAGAACTTTTAAAGTTTTTAAAGTTTTAATTATCCATTACATGAATATATACATCTTATACATAATAAATAGCAATATTATTATTATTATTATTATTATTATTGTATTTGCATTTTGATTAAAGAAATTAGAAAATTTCTCAATAAAAACGGTGATATATCTTTGAATTACCCACATTAACTGCACCACATTTATGAACTAATATAAATATTAATTCAAAACTTTCCCAATTTAAGTATCGAACTTTCGAACATAATTTTTAAAATTAGATCGTTTCAAACATACTACCATGCTATCGCATGCACACAAGAATAAAAAAGAAGTGCCCATAACATTTACGTCCGACCATAAACTTTGGAAGTTTTTAAAAATTTTCAATTAATGTGAAACTATTAAAACATTGTGGAACGAACTCGGTGTACGTACAACATACATAGTAGATAGTGCGAATCAGCGCTGTGGAAGAGTTGCATGGTGACGATGACGCAAAATTCATCGGTAGCTGTTCTGTAGTGGTGTCAGAAGGGCTATCCGGCGCAAGCGTCACTACTATCTGTTGATTCCACCCCCACGAATGGAGAATAAAGCGCGACGTTCACATTTCAGTATTTTCGGCCGCGGTGACTTGATTCCCCTAGCGTACATACTTAGTTCAAAACGCGCGTGCAGTCGCTACATATAGTTCGCGGTAAATTCGAAATTTCTGCGGTAAAAGATAGGAAAACAATTTTAAAAGTATTATTTGTGTCAGCATAAAAGACTAGACTTAATCGAGAAGTATAATAGAAACCCAAGGTTAATAAACGCTCTAAAAAGCTTTGAAAAAGTAACTTTAATAAATCGAAAACTTTAAACTAAGTTTTAATAGTGACAGATACTTTTTTAAAACTATACGCAAAACAGTGATTTGTTTAAATATACTTGTATAATACACATAGATATAGTGAAGTAAAAATCGATAAAAGTTTCCTCGAAAAGCTCCCAAAATACTGCGTCCCTATAAGCACTTCAGGTAGAGAAAAGTACGACAAAGAAAAACACAAGATGCTGTCTGCTATTTTGCTGAGTTTTATTACAGTTGGTGCTCATTTAAAAGGTAAGTGATACGCGTTCAACTTTTTAACTGCGATTTATATTTAAGAGTGCAGGGCACCATTGTTAAAATTTTATTGTACTTTGTAAAGAACTTAAACAAGCGTTTCTTACTGAACTTGAAATAAGAGATTTCGAAAAGTTTTCGCGGAAGTTAGAATAGAGTTATTGTTTCATTTGTAGTTGTTTTAAATACTTTTCCTTTGTGAATTTACAGTGCTGAGGAAACGAAATGCATGAAATGGATTGTAAAAGAGTTATGAAAAATATTATGAAACAAATGAGAACATAATTAATTGAATTCACGTAGTAAATAAACCTTAAAAATGAACATTTATGATGGTACTTAACACAACTTTAACAACTGATTTAGCACAATTTTCATTACATTTCCTACATACAGATGTAAGAATTATATCTATATATATATATATATTATATATATATATATATATATATATATATATATATATATATATTACAAATACACTAATGCGCATAAGTAAATAACCATCATAGACAATTTACCGTTCTGCATTATTTTCAAAAAAATAACTTAAAAAAAAATTTTTTCTACATAATTTTTTAGTATTTAGTATGATAGCCTTTAGCAGATATTACAGTTTTCACATGTTTGGGTATACTATCAAGAACTGTTGTTTGAAATACTTGAGGAATATTACTCCATCATTTCCAAAGGATATCAAAAATTGATTGGCATTAGTTGGAGATTTTTTTCAGCTTCGCATCATCTATACCCTAGTTCGTAGCAAATTAGAATATGCTGGTATAGTCTGGTATACTTATTACGTGCATCAACATCTGGCAGTTGAACGGGTGCAGAAAAAATTTCTTAAATACTTGTCCTATAAAATTTCAGGTATTTATAAGAGACGCGGAACGGATTATATTGCTCTTTTGGACTGTCATAATTTCCAAAGTTTAGCTGACAGGCCAAATTTTTTAATAATCTTCCACTCAATAAAATTGATTCTCCTTCCCTAGTTTCACATATCTGTTTACATGTGCCTGTGCGTAAAACAAGAAACTTTAATATCTTTGTTTCTCCAAGAGCTACCATTAATATATTGTTCAGATCGCTGTTTTACCAAATGGTGAAGAACTATAATAAACAGTACATTAACCCTTCCTAGTGCGGTGCAATGGAGGACAAGGACCAGTGCAACTATTGTGAAATGTAGAATGTAAATTGGGCAAAGTATTTCATGTTTTTATTTTTTTTTGTTAATTTTTAAGTTTATTTGTATATCATACTGTACGATCGATTCCTTTTTTTGTATATATATTTTTGTTGTCCCGTAAGTGGTTATCTGTTGGGCAGTAAAGTTATCATTATTATTATTATCTAAACCCCACATATGTTAGACAATATTTAAATATTGGCTTTGCGGTGGCCATACTAAAGCTTGTGAAATTTCTTACTGCTGAATTTCTTTTAAATAATTTTTAGTGCTGCTAGACAGAACCCTGGCTTGGCTGCAATATACGACGAAATTGCTTACCACTTTTTAATGAGATATGGAGATCTAATTTACTGAATTACATATTATATATATATATATAATATCTGTAATAAACGCAACATGTTTTAATAATAATAATAATAATAACATCCTTTATTGTCCAACAGACTACATTCACTGACAGGACAATGCACACAAAGTGAATAGATGAATATAATATAAAGCAAAAAGCAATTAGAAACGTGAAACAAATCAAAAGTAAATACCAACTATTGCACCTAAAACTATAATATACAAAATTAAACATCACTAAAAAATGTTCGTTAAAGCTTTTCGCTACATGGTATAGTAGGCTCTTGACTATAATGTTGGTTCTAGCTTTTGGGACGCGAAGTACATCCCCAGATCTGGTTCCGCAGGAGGGCAGAAGAAAGTAAATTTGAAATCATAATGATGAAGAGTCAATAGTATTATCTATTAAATTAAAAGTGAACCTGGCACTCGAAATGTCACGTCGCAAAGATAATGCTTGAAAACCGCGCCTTTCAAGCAAGTTATTGTAATCTAAACCGCGAATAGGATATTCTCCGTCCTGTTTAAAATTTAAAAAAATTTTTTTGTACTCGCGCAATAGGAAGTCTCTGGTAAACATAATATGGTGTCCAATCAACGGACGCGTATTCCGACTTGGTTCGAACCAAAGTTACTGTTTTTGTATTATTAAAATCCTTTAAGGATCGTATGATAAATCCAAGTACCCTTGAAGTGGAAGAGCATAAAGAGAGTATGTGACTAGTAAATGTAAGTTTGGAATCAAAAAATATTTCCAAATCAAGTATTCGTGATATTCTAGAGATTAGCTGAGTTTCCACAGAATAGTCGAACGCCACCACATCATTACAACTCGTATATGAGACAATTGAGGGTTAATTCGGTAAAAGTCAGTATAATACATAAAAGCTTTTGATGAACGAGAAGAATGAATGCGACGGCCTACCGTTTCGTATATTGAAGACTCCTTAGTCATACAATATTGTATATTATTGCGTTATTCATCGCTATTTTTATATATCATTACAACTGATACATCTACGTAAGTTAATAGTTTTGAGTTATTAATTTCAAATTTACATTAAAACGTGTTTTGATTTAGAATGCTGGATAATAATACAGCTTATGATAGTTATAATAGTACTCACAATTAATAGGCATATGTAAATGAACTTGTAAGTGCATCTATAGAAGTTCATGCTGCTTATTTATATATTGTTCATAATGCAGTTGTAACTATTGAAATGCAAAGGGATTTTTCACATACTTTTAGTCAAAAATTAAAGAAAATGAAGTCACATTATAATATATAAAATGACATCAATTATGCTATAAGTTGGAATTAAGAACAAATGTTATTGAAATATGCTGAAAGAATTATGGTAATTAAAGATTATATGGGGATAAAAGTATTTGTATATTGATTAATGGATTGTATATAATAATAATAATAATAATAAGTTTTACTTCTAAAGAAAAGCAGATGTAGTTTACAGATGTATATCAGAACATACAAAAATAGCAATCCATACATACCCAGAAACAGGTCTCAAAAAGAAAAAGGATATTATAAATTTTGACATAAAAAGTCATTTATGCAATAACAATTTATTGTAAGCAGGTACAGTTTAAAGTAGATTTTAAAAATACAGAAGTTGGTGATATTTCTAATAGTACGTAGTAAGTTAAAAATATGTTCCATTTTAGAACATAGTTTTCGCATATGAAGCAGTCAATAAGTAATTGTCAGTTCGTGGTTCATATTTATGAGTTACATTGCCACTCGAAAAAGTGTTTTTGTTCCTAAAAACGAAGCATAGAATACCTATTATATAATTGTCATAAAAAGTTAGTGGCGAGTTATTTCGAAGTGTTCCCTGCAGGAACCCCTAATTAATTATATTATATCATTATTAATTACAAACTAATTATTATAAAAAAATAGAATTAAATGAAGGCTACTAAGCAAAAGTTAATTGTTTAAGAAAATTAAAGAATGACGCAAAATCATTTTCCGACGTAAAATAAAGCATAAAGATGAATTTTCTACTGTTAAAGTTCAGATATATCATAAAATTAATTAGATATTAGCATTGGCATAATAATTTAAGTCAAATTTGAAACTTCTAAGAGTATTTAAACTGATTTTATAATGTAAAATTTGAATAGCACTTACAAACGTAATAACATACATGCTAAATTTGTATTTTATTTTTATACTTAAAGATAAATTTAATTTAAGCCCTTTAAATTCCTTAAATATTTGTGATTATGCATTTGTTTATTAAAAAATCCTTTTCTCGTTGGTAGATTTAAATTTAGTATTTAAAGGAATTTTTGCAAAAAAATAGTTATCCTAAATTTGCTGTTGTATGAAGAACACGAAAATGTCCATATAAGAAAGAATAATTTGCAGTTGTAAAAAGAACACGTTCCTTATTAATAAGAAAATAAATGAACATTGCTGTATAAAGGAAAATAACAATACATTCAGTAATGACGATAAAACTAGTGTTAAACAAATTAATTTAAATGTTACGAGGGTAGTTTGACAAGTAGTGAAAATGGAAGAGAAAAGCGAGTGCTGGTATGCGTTTCTTGGTGAAACAGAATCTTTTTCTTTGCCATTCCTGGTCGTTTAACACGAATCTCAACATATAATTGTTGTAGAAGTTCTGCATAATATTGTCCGTTTATTGTAGCTCCTTTCTAAAGGTAATCAATGAATAAAATGCCCTTTGAATCCCAAAAAATTAATGCCGTCACCTTGTTTGCCGATAAAGTGGTTTTCGCTTTCTTTGGAGGTGCAGAACCACGTTCTAACCATTATTTCGACTGTTGTTTAGTTTCGGGTGTACTGTAGTGTATCCAAGTTTCATCGCAAGTAACAAATTGCCTACAAAAATCAACCAGATTCCGCTTATAAAGGTCCAAACACTCATTGAAAATGCGCAAACGGGTGAACTTTTGATAAGTCGTAAGCAATCGCGACACCTATCTTGCCGAAAGCTTAGAAAGGCCCAATGCTTTCGTTAAAATGTGGTGTGCGCGTTCTGTTGAAATATTTACCATGTCTGCACTTTGAGTCGCCGATCTTGCGTAATAATATTATGGATTTTTATAATCATTTCCTTAGAAGTCACGATTTTGGGTGCTCCAGAGCGCGCTTCATAAACACAGCTTGTTCTACCACGTTTAAATTCATTTACTCATCTACTTATTGTGGCGGATGGTGGAACAGATTCACCTAAAGTTTCCCGTAACCCATCTTTTATTTCGGTAGCTTTCATATCCTTAATTACGAAGTACTTAATCACCGCACGATACTCTGCTTTTTATTTTAACAAAACGACGTGTTGCTTCTTTTTCAGTCATCTGTCGAAAATAAACTAATCAACCGATTTATCTAAATATCGGAATGTAAACATATAAATAGGCAACCTAAATTACAGTGCATTTGTTTTACCAATTAGAGCGCCACCTATGTGTCATTCTCACTACTTGTCAAACTGTCCTCGTATATGCTTAAAACCAAGTTGATACATACCTTCAAAGTACTATATTAATATCTTTGAGAAGCTATATAAATAAATAGTTACAGTTCGGTTAACATATATATTATTTACATATCAAAGTGAAATAATAATAACTATTGTACTATTGTCAAATATTAATAGTTATATAAACATTAATGGAAATAAAATAAAGTTAAAAATTATAAGTAAATAAGCCACAACTTAGATTTAAAGTTTTAAAGAGACATCTACATGCAATTGTGAGAAAAGACATTTTTAAATGAAAATTTACATATACAGAAACTCCATGTGTACGTGAATGCAGTAGAAGGGAATTATAAATTATATACCAGGAACTAGTGCATGCACTAATGAATACAAAACGGAAATATACAAATATGTCCGAAGTCGTAATTTTAATTTAAAAGAATTAAAGTGTTTGTCCAGCATTATAAGTTACTTTTATGATACTTGAGACAAAACTAGAATAATTTTGATTTTTTGTTATTATAATTATTTATCGGTGTATTAAAAAAATTATTAAATACTTTAAATTTATATTTTAATTAAGTTTTATTTAGAAATATCTATTTTCATCTGATTTAAGGATTAATATCATATACTAAAAGCAAATTTAATTTTTTTTTTTATTTAACAATTGAAAGTATTTACCAAGGTAATAAATTAATAATGTTTTATAACATAATTATTATTATAATTAGATATCAGTTATATAATTGTGTATTAATTAAAGATATTATTAAATCTTTGAAAAGAATTTAAAGGTATATATAGAGTCTGTTCTTTATTAACATAATAGAAATTGTCAATTCTAAAAGCACTCCTTAATGCAATCTAAAAACTGCCCTGAATAACCATACCCTGAGACAGAAGAGTTAAATTGAGGACAAGAAGTTTGTCACAGCCGGACGTTCACATTTGATGGCATTCAACATTCACGGGGTGTACGAACACTTTTGTGACTGAATGTATATTAACTCGAACGGTAGTGCTTCTAATAGCAGGTGCTATTTAACATAAAATTTCAAATATGAACTAGTTTCAGTAAAGCTTAATTTCTAATCTTTATCTACACAGTTAAGAGTCTTAACTAGCTCTATACTTATATACTTTCTAAAACTTCCAGAATCTTTAAGAACATCATATTCTGTAATGTTTTTTTAAATAAATCCCAGTGTCTAAGCATTAAATAACGATTAAATAGCGAAACTAGAATGGAAAGTGAATTATAGGTGACACCAATCGTGGAATCCTACGAAAAATATAAGGTAAAATAATAAAAATAAATCAGCAAGAAATAAAATTTAAAAAAATAACCAAAATGATGGAATTATTCCTCATTATCTTCTATCATTTGGCTGTCGTCGTCCTGACAAATTTTAATTTACGAGGAAGCGTTTTTATATTCGCGGAATGGGGGACAAGGGGTGGAAATAAAAAAACCAAATTATTTTTCTTTTTCAATACATTTACCTGCAAGACGGATACATTTTTCACATCTTTCAATTAATTTATTTATACCCTCATAAAAAAATGATTTCTCTTTATCTGCAAAATACGCCGAAACTGCCTCCTTGACTTCATCATCGGCAGTAAATTTTTTACCCCGCAGCTCTTTTTTCATTTTCGGAAACAGGTAATAATCACTCGGGGTCAGGTCTGGGCTGTAGGGTGGGTGATTCACAATTTCGAAGCCCACCTTATGCAGGGCAGCTAACGCAACGCGGCTCTTGTGGACGGGCGCGTTGTCGTGCAAAAGCAGAACACCTTTTGTCAATTTCCCCCGTCTTTTCTCTTTAATGGCTTCTTTTAGTCGCTCTAATATTGAAGCGTAATACTCTCCGGTTATAGAAACACCTTTATCTTTATAATCAATCAACAATATTCCTTCCGAGTCCCAAAATACCGTTGCCATGAGTTTCCCAGCTGATTGTAACACTTTAAATTTCTTGGGAGGTGCTGTGCCCTTTTTATGCCACTACATGGAGTCTTGTTTGGACCCAGGTTCATAATGATGAACCCAAGTCTCGTCTCCAGTAACAATTCCACTCAATACACCATCCTTGTCTTCATTATAGAGGTCCGAAAATGCACCCGAACACTCTACGCGCTGTTGTTTTTGCGGCGGCGTGAGCATTCTCGGCACCCATCTTGCGCTGACCTTAGACCTCAATGCTCCTGCCCGGCCTCGGGTCGTCTTCAAGGGATTCCCTTCCTTGCTTAAATAAACTATGCCACTTGTACACCATGGTTTTTCCTGGACAAGAGTCGCCGTAAACCAATGACATCTCATTCATTATGGTCGCGACTGATTTTCCTTGCCTGGTAAGGAACTTTATAACGGCACGATATTCGATTTTTTCCATATTTCACTTTTCACTCCTGATTATGTTACTTGGTTGACGATAGCTCAAAGACTAACTGTCTAATAACAATGAAACTTCGTATTTATACTAATCATGAGTCGCTGCACAGGCCACGCCCCCAATGCGCCTACTCACCCCTCTACAACCCGCTCATTCCGCGAACATAAAAACGCTCCCTCGTACGATGCATCCTAATAACTAATTTGAATGTACTGTTTATGATACTCGTATCTTACTTTGAAAATTTAAAAGAAATGAAAACAGAACTGCTTAAGAATGTCACTGATCGCTTATAAAAGTTCTAGTATTTGTATTACAATATTGACAATTTTTTTTACAGCGTCTAGTCTCGTCCACATATTATCACGACTTTTTACTATTTCAATTTGATCGAGTATTGTTTTCGATTTTATCACGCACAGAGCCTACAAGATTTTGTAATATGTATGATAGGCGATACCAATACCAACCTTGGAATCCTGCGAAATTATATATAAAACAAAATAATAAAAATAAGTCTGTAGGAAATGAATAACAAAAATAATCAAAATGAAGGAATTTTTCGATATTCTATGCCGGTTTGACCATCGTCGTCCTGACAAGTTATAATTTACGATTATCTTATGTACATCCTAATAACTATCTGCTTCTGCGTTTCCGGGCTGGAACCGCGTCACTAGTATATCTGCCGACGTTTCGTACCCATTTGTATGGGACATCTTCAGGGCTGAACTACTGCACGGAAACGTCGACGAACTGAAACGTCGGCAGATATACTAGTGACGCGGTTCCAGCCCGGAAACGCAGAAGCAGATAGCATGGACCACGACCGCGGAAGTCTACCTACCAAATTAATCCTAATAACTACTTTCCATATACTGTCTAAAAAAAAATAAAGAAAGAAAACTGCATTAGAATGACACGGATGGTTTGAAACAGTTCTAGTGTTCGTTCTGCAACATTGGCAGTCGAACTTTTTTACAGTCTCTCGTTTCGTCCGCACATAAGCTCGACTTTACAGAATTATAGGTTAACCAGCCATTGAATCCTACGAAAAGTATAATGTAAAATTATAAAAATAAACTTGTAAGACGTAAATTAAAAAAAAATTAAATATCACAGAAATTTCCAATACTCTATGCCGTTTTAAGCGTTGTCGTTATGACAAATTTTAGTTTACGAATGTCTTATACGCGGTTTGTTCAAAAGAAAAGGTGAATTTTGAATTCTTTTGAAAAGTATTTATTTATTCATCAATATCCATTTTGTCCCCTTCAAAGTAATCCCCCCCAGATAAAATGCACTTATGCCAGCGCTTCTTCCAATCCTCGAAGCACTTCTGAAATGCGCTTTTAGGTATGGCCATCAGCTCGTTCTTCGATTCTGATTTTATCTCATCAATTGTGGCAAAACGCTTTCCTTTCATTGGTCTCTTCGGTTTTGGGAATAGGAAAAAGTCGCAGGGAGGCAAATCTGGTGAATAAGGTGGTGATTAGCGTGTTGTTTTTGGCTAAAAAATCACGAACAAGCATTGATGTGTGAGCTGGTGCATTATCGTGATGCAGAATCCATGATATTTTTTTTCACAGTTCCGATCATTTGAGCCGTATTGCTTCATGCAAACGTTGCATAACTTCCTTGTAGTATTCCTTATTAACCGTACGACCTGTTGGCAAGCACTCATGATGCACCACGCCATTGTAATCGAAGAAAATAGTGAGCAAAACCTTCACATTTGATCGAACTCGGCGTGCATTTTCTCGGCCTTCTGTAAAGCGCTTGTACCGCTTATAAACGCTTTTTGGAGACAAAGTGGACTCGTCGAATGCCACTGTCAACATTTCAAGTACCTTGGAGCACTTTATTCCATTTTTAACGCAAAATTTAATACATATTCTTTGATGTATTTTTTTCGAAAGTCAAAAATCGAAGAACACACACAAACGTGACTAAGGTTTTCAGTTGTCAACAACAAACTACTAATCCAAATTGGCTGATAATGCCAACATATGACTGACACATGTGTACCAACATAACAAAAAAAAAATATCGATAATCGAATGTACACAGCTCGCGAAAATTCAAAATTCACCTTTCCTTTTGAACAAACCACGTATGTATTCTAATAGCTACTTTGAATATACTGTTAATGATACTTGTATCTTATTCTCAAAAATTTTAAAAAACTAAAAAAAAATTGCATTAGAATGATACTGACGGTTCAAAGAAGTTTTATTGTTCGTGTTGCAGAATCGACAACAATTCTTTTACAGCCTCTAGTCTTGCCCATACATAACAACAACTTTTTATTATTTATATCAGGCCTAGTACATGATTTTGTAATGTAGCTTGATACTAAAAGACTAATGAAAAATAATGTATAATCTATAACATATATAATTATATAATAAATCTACAAGAAGTAAATTAAAAAATAATCAAAATGACAGAATTCTTCAATATTCTACGTTGTTGTGAAAGTTGTCGTCCTGTCAAACTTTAATTTGCAATTGTCTCATATGCATCCTAATAACTATTTTAAAAATACTGTTTAATAGTACTCGTATCATACTTCGAAAGTTTAAAAAAAATACAGAACAGAATTGCATTAAAATTCTTGGAAATTATTCACTTTGAGATGATACGTAACTCCATACACATACTAGACAATTAAACTACATAACACCTTACTTCCTGACATCTAAGTGAAACATCCGAATTAAATATATTACTCGTATTTCCTGATTAATTTTGATTGCATTTTTAATCTTCTAAAAATGCATTACGACTGTCTGTAATATCTATTCCAGTAACGAATAAAACATTAACGCCAGCAATATTCTCGTTCTAACAGACTAAGTAATTTTTGAAATACGTTTTTCTTTGTTGAAATCTATCTCCACTTATTTATTTACAAAATTAACTATTCTGTAATGAAAAAAATATGTATACGGACACAGCCAGCTTTTATAAATTCATTCATAAATTTCTCTATATTTAATATAATTTCGGTCTGTTCCATTTACATATTTAGGAATTACATGCATTAATTATTCGAATCTTTTCAGATTTTTTTTATTTATTCAAAACCCTGCATGATATATTTGGGAGATCTAGTCAAGGAAACAAAGGACTAGAGTAACGATAAAACATTTATTTCCAATGTACTGCGTTGTCGAGAAAAGTCGTAATGAATTTTTGCAACAGATGGCGCTAATTAGTCAATCGCATATATCTTTATGCTATGCATATAATAGCTGGAAGTTTTATTTTCGTTTTAGAACAAAATTGAGCGATTTGCTTTAGTGTTTGAAATTTTATTAATTTTACTTGTCTACTTCCGTAAAAAGAACACACGTCAAGCTTGTGAAAAGTTGTGTAAAGTTTAATATGACAATGTTCCATATGAACGTCAATGCAACGATGTTATACGAAAAATTACATTCTGGTAAGTTTAATTTTAACGACGCTTCTCGGTTGAGGTAAGCTACTGGGGTTGATGACAATCAAATGAACGCATTGATCGAGAGAATCCCACGACACATAATACGAGAGGAGAAGAGATTCTAAATACTTTAAATATCCATCGTTAAAACATTTGCAACTACGTGAGAATTGTAGATGAAAAGTTTCTGCAAATCTAGTTGCTTACCTGGTAACCAAAGAGTTTAATTTTGGCAGGGTTGCGTCAATTTTTTTATGAATATGATAAAGAATTGTCATTGAGGTGTTTACGGAGCTCTAATACTTCGATGTTAAAGATGTCGGTAGATTAATAGAACTGCAGGCTTGAGGAGAATACTTCCTAGACTGGAGAAAGAAAAAATACTTTACAAAGCGCATTTTAACGAATTCTATGTATTTTACAAAGACATGACCATGCCAAAGACGCATATTCCAGTTTGGACTTAATAAAGGAAAAATAGAATTGTAATATACTGTCATTTCATAAGACGGATCCATCATAATTGAATTATGAAAGCCGTAGTTTTTAATGCAACGCCAGATATATAATTGATATTATTGAGTGATAATTTTGAATCAAATGTTCCAATCTTTAACAGCATGGCATTTTTCAAAATCGGAATTGTCCAAATAGTAGTTACGGTCAATAAAGAAGCCTTTTCTAGTGAATGTAACGTATTTACATTTAGAAATGTTCGTATGTAGACTAAGTCTGAATAGCATCCAACTGTTTTCGAAGACGAGCTCAGTCATTAATATTGTTTATTGCGTTAAATATTTTCAAATCGACTGTAAATTATAATTTCTGACGGACGATAACTTCAAAGTTGCTTATAAAATTAAAAAATTAACGAGGCCCAAATTCTGGCCCTTGCGGAACTCCTGATGTTGTGAAGAAAAGCTTTTAAAATTGGGTAGAGCCTTTATAATAGATAGACAACAGGGACACAAATAACGAGACAAGCAGCGATAAGCAACCAATGTTAAGCAAACTAGTGGGGTTGTATTAAGTGGTCTACTCTGAATATTGTGATACTGTTATAGTGGTAATTTTGATGGAGTCTCTGGTTGATTAACTTAATCACTTAAGGTTGATTTTGTTTGTGTTGCTATAAATTCTGTTTATTCTGCTTTCTAATTAAGTTTTTTGAACTTGGTTCTAAATTTATAGTAGAGGTTTCAATGCTTGCAATCTCCTCCTCGGTAGTAGTATCAAGGTTAGATAAAAATGTTTTAAACTTTTGTTTAACACGCCTATTTCTTAGTTTGCCAACGTGTTCAGTAAAAGTAAACGACAATTTTTTAACGCATCTTTAGTTCCCTAATCATTTTTGGTAATGGATTATTCTTCTATTCAACATATGGGCCTTCTGAAAAAATATTTCTCACTCTTTGAAAATAATCGCTTTTTTCAAAAATTACTAACTTGTTCCCTTTATCTGCTTTTAAATAAAAACAGTCTTGCAACCTGAGACTTTTAATCGAGGTCTGTTCATGATTAACTAACTTTTGTTTGTGTTGCTGTAAATACTGCTTAGCTTGGATCTTACAAGCTCCTCTAATAAAGCTTTTTGAAATTTTGAACTAAATTCTTAATAGACGTTTCATTGTTTCGCATCTCTTCTGTTGCACTGTCAGGATTGGATAAAAAATGTTTTAAACCTGTGTCTAGCAAGTCTATTTCCTCTCGATTAAGAGTCGTGGATGGATTATTGACGACTAGTGTTTTTTTATAGCATTTATATCAAAACTAATTTTTTTAGTTTTTTCTTTCTAATTTGTGGTTTGTGATTACATCGATTCTCTTATAAAAGCTATACCATTCTTCAGATTCAAAACGATTTAATTTTTTTATTAATTTGAAATGTAACTTGTATAATTTTAGTTCTAATCTACTTTTCTTACTCTACAAATATTTCATTTCTAGTTTTAACCACTTCATTTTCGAAATTACTTTCTCATTCATTTTACAATTTGACATTCCTATGAAAATAAACATGTTATGGTCAACTCAGTCAAAAGCCTTGCTAAACTCCATGTAAACGGAATCGACTGGGAGTCCACTTTCAATTAAATCAGAAATAAAATGTAAGTAAATATATTAATATTAAAATGTTATTAGATCTATCTGCTTCTGGATTTCCGGGCTGGAACCGCGTCACTAGTATATCAGTTTCAGTGCAGTAGTTCAGCCCTGAAGATGTTCCATACAAATGGGTACGAAACGTCGGCAGATATACTAGTGACGCGGTTCCAGTCCGGAAACCCAGAAGCAGATAGCATGGACCACGACCGCGGAAGTCTACGTACCAAATGTTATTAGATCTATTTCCAACATTTTCTTTCGGTAGTTTTTTCTATTGGCGGTAAGGTAGTTCTGACCCAACAAATTGGTTACAAATTTTTTATAACCAACTTGAGTAAGTAGTCTAATTTAAATAACATCTTTAGAATATCAACGGGAGGTAACAGCAAAAAAAAAAGAATTGGGAGAAGCAATGAGATCTGGCATTCACTTTTAAGTGAGTGTAAAATCCCACCTTTAAGGTTGAACCCAAGAACAAACTACTCAAAAACATTTACACTTAAAATAATTAACTGTAAGTGTTTGTGAAGAGATTGACATCTAACAAATGAATATAATTTCGTTTAATTTAGCAAAAGAAAAGCAGAATAGTCTATCTGAAAAATTATGATAACAAATTTAGTGTTAAAGCGCAGGAATAAATATATTTAATTAGAATAAAACAAGACGTCGTTCTTATGTAGTAAACAAGCTTGGGCAAAAACAAACATCGATGTTTCTAAATTTTAAGTAGTTTTTCTTCTTTGTTTTTCTATAAGCAATGTTTGTTTATATATATGTCATTCGATTGTTTTTGTGAGAATATTATGCTTCTGCTTTGTGTTTTTCCACTGTAACATAATTTTGTATAATGATGATTATTCCATTCTTGTCTTCTTCATTCCATTTAGTTTTGTTCGTAATTTTTTCCACTGTCCACATTTTTGAATAGCTCCGATAGAAGCATATAAAATATGAATTTCCTATGAACATAACTAACATAACTATTGGGTTGGCAACTAAGTACTTTCGGTTTTGTAGTATAAAATAAAACACTTTTTTTAAACAAAGAATAGTTTTTAATCAATTATATATCTTCCATTTTGCTCAATGACCTTTTGCCATCTTTCTTTCAGCTGCATGATTCCGCGCTCATAAAATTTCTGGTCCTTATTAGCAAAAAACTGAACCAGGTGCGAGTGAAGGTCATCGCCATTTGTGAAAGATTTTCCATTCAAAGAATTCCGCAAACTTCGAAATAAATGGTAATCAGATGGTGCTAGATCAGGACTGTATGGGGGACGTGGCATCACTTCCCAGCCAAGCTCCAATAGTTTTCCACGAGTTGCCAAAGATGTGTGAGGCCTTGCATTATCTTGGTGGAAAACTACACCTTTACGATTTGACAATTCTGGCCGTTTTTCTTTGATTGCTTCATCCAGTTTTATTAATTGTTGACAGTAAACATCAGAAGTTACCGTTTGGTTCCTTGGAAGCAGCTCAAAAACACAACACCTTTGTAATCCCACCAAACTGACAGCATGATCTTTTTTGGATGCAAGTCAGTTTTCGATGTAGTTTGAGCTGGTTTATCGTGTTTGCTCCATGATCGTTTCCGAACTATGTTACTGCACAGGACCCATTTTTCATCACCAGTGGTGATTCTTTTTAAGAAAGGGTCGGTTTCATTTCGTCTGAGGTGCATATCGCCAAAGTTGATTCTTTGTGTTAAATGAATTTCTTTGAATTCGTGAGGTACCCAAATATATAATAAGCTTCTTAACTAGCCCAAGACATTTTAAATGTTTTTCAATCGTTGTGTGCGACACATGTAGCCTCTCCGCAACCTCTCGAACAGTTATATGACGATCCTCTTCAATTATGACTTTCATCATCATCATCAACTTCAGTAGGCCGACCAGGACGTTGCTCATCTTTGAGGGAAAAATCTCCAGAACGGAATTTTTTATACCAATTCTGACACGTGCGCTCTGTTAAGCAATTAGCACCATAAACTTCACATATCTTTTTGTGAGCCGCAGCAGCTTTCTTTCCGTTATGGAAATAAAATAGTAAAATTTGTCGAAAGTGTTCGTTTCTGCACTCCATTTAAAATTAACCCACAACTAATAGCTTTAATAAAAATCACGCACTACTTGCTTCTGAAGTTACGTCAATGTAACTAGTATCACGCGACAAACGGTAAAGTACAGCACTAACATACGTTATACAAAAAATAAAGCAACGCTCTATATCAGTAAAACCCGAAAGTACTTAGTTGCCAACCCAATATAACATTCTTATGAATTTAGGAAAAACGTTTCTGTTTTTATACCGTTTCAAGAAATTAATATCTGCATTTAATAACTTAGATTTATCTTGTGAAACATTTCTAAAATCGTAACAGAACCGAAAACATACATACTCTTACATGTTACGGATTGGAAAATAAAAACGAAAGATTTTACCTATTAATAACACAGGCCAACACACATTTTGGTGCCTGCGATTTTTTAACTGTTCCTGGGTAATTTTTGGATGCAGAATGTAAAAAAGTTCTCAGATTTGGTCTATCAGATCTAGTTTTTGAGTTTTTTTTAAAAAATTGTGTATATATTTTACGTTATAACTGTTATAATATATAATATTACTATTGACAGATAAAAAAACAAAGACACATGGATTTAAGTATTTATTGCAAAAACTTAATTTACATAATTACATTAGTCACTAATCACATAAAAATTTTCTTTTATACGACTTTCTAGAATGGAGTTTACTAGGGCAGTCTCGCTGAAGGCTTCAGCAGTAGTCCGCCATCATGTGGCTATCCCATCGTCCTTGATAACGATCTTCCATAATTTTAATATCCTGATGGAATCTTTCCCCCTGTTCTTCACTACAATCATCTAAGTTTTCTGGAAAACGATCTAGGTGGCTGTGGAGGTAGTGAACTTTTATACTCATGTTACAGCCGAGAATATTAAGATTTGAAATCATAGTTTCCACTAATTCTACGTAATTCTCTGCTTTTCGATTGCCAAGAAAATTTTGAACTACTTGAACAAATGAACACCAAGCGTTAGATTCAGTCTCGTTCATTGATGTGGTGAATTGTGGATCTTTAACAAGTTGCCTTATTTGAGGACCATCAAATATACCAGCTTTTAGTTTTTCCGTGCTAATGCCAGGAAATTTACGTGATAAATACCCAAAACAATTTCCATCTCGATTTAAAGCCTTCACAAATTGCTTCATTAAGCCTAGCTTGATATGCAAGGGCGGAAGTAAGATTTTTTCTCTTGTAACCAAAGGTTCGTTGATCACGTTTTGTTTTCCTTGAATCATGACATCTCTTGAAGGCCATTTTTTTTAACCCAGTGCTCATTTTTATCTCTGCTCTCCCAAAGGCACAAAAAACAAGGATATTGTATATAACCACTCTGCTGTCCAAGGAGGAAGTTAACCATTTTTAAATCGACACAAATTGCCCACTGATGTTCTTCGTATTTGATTTTTCTTAAAACTAATGCAATTGTTTCATATTCTTCCTTCATGGTAGTAGAATGGCCAATAGGAATTGAGCCATATTTGTTACCGTTATGTAAAAGAACACATTTTAAACTACGTTTTGAACTGTCAATAAAAAGGCGCCAATCATTTGGAGTGTATTCAGGCAAACCCATTTTTTCTAAGAGCCCTTTTATATTGTTACAGAATACCAAGTCATTATCCAGAGCGAAAAAAGGTAGCAGATCCTTATCTCTTTTACGATAAAATGTAATATTAGTGCCTGGACAAAGTAGATTTTTTTCTTTTAATCTGGATGCAAGTAATTCAGCGGATTCCTTTGAGAGATTCAGGTCTCTTATAAGATCGTTGAGTTCTTCTTGATTGAAATACTGCGGAGTTACTAAATCTGCTTCAAAATCGCTGTCGTTTTCTGATTGAATTCTTTGAACTTCGTCAGACGTTGATGTTTCTGTATCATCTTCTGTCAGTTCGGGTAGACTGCTAAATGATGGAACGGGTATTTCTTCTGAATGCGCTATAGGCCTTCTTGCAGAATCAGATCAGGATATGTCCATTTGTGTCTATTGTTTCTATTTATGCCTTTAATATTAACGAGACAAAAATAGCAGTCGTCATGATGGTTTCGCGGTTCTCTCCAAACCATTGGTACACCAAACTTTAGGCACTTCCTCTTTCCAGTTGTCCACTGTCGCAAATGTTCAACACATGTTTTACATATGAAATGTGGGGCCCAAGATTTATCTTGATCTCCTAAATGAACGCCAAAATAGGCAAGATAAGCTCTTTTCAGAAAGTCAGAAATCGTTTTTCTGCTCTCTTTCAAAGTGTATTCACCACACACATAACAAAAAACATCGGGATGATTTACACAGGTACGTCTGCTTGTGGATGCCATTGTTTCAGTTTAGTGTCTTGATACTACAAAACTACCAAAATTTACACAAAATGATAGCACAACTTTACCTGGGAAACTACTAAATCGAGTACAGCCAAGCAGGTATAGAAGGATCGGGTCATAGGCAATTACAGGTATAAAAGTAATTAAGAGCAGTGTATTGAGTAGTTCCTAGTATAGGAACATTGGGTCAGGGACAATTCCAGGTCTCCATTTGGCTAATTGCATTCTGGAAAATTTCTATTTTGACGATTAAGTACATATTTATCTCTTTATTTGTTGTCCTTTATCAGAAAAAAATATCAATTAACCTGTAACCTGTATCTCAAAAACTAGAGCTGATAGAAAAAATCTGGTGGCATTTTTGGAATCAGCACATCAAAAACATCTAAAATCAGATGTTAGATTTCCGGCACCAAATTTTTTTTTCATTTTGTTACCCTGTGTAATTAATAATTCACATCCGATTGAAGACGATAATAAAATCTTCTGGTGCTATTGAAATAGTTCACAAACTTAATAAATCATCGGAAACTAAATTAAAATCATAATTCATATCCTTCCTTGCTAAGAACCCAACGACGTAAAATAATTATTAATTCATATTCGAAAATGCTTTTAATTTCTTTATTTATTAATACGCTTTAATAATGGTAAAATATTAGAAGATATATTCTACAAAAATATGACGAATAAATGCGGTAGATTAAACAAATCAGTTAATTCCAATTTGAGTTGATTTATTTAATGGATTCCCGTTTTATCTCTAATAATTGAATTCTAATAAATTTTTAATCAAATTACAAGTATTTGAAGAAGTTTAATTAAATTTGTATTGAGACCGTCAGTTAAAATACACGTTAGTTTTAGAGCAGGTATATATATATATATACACGTTTTACTCTATCCGAACCGGGTCGGACTAATGGAAAGGTCCAAATTACATTTATATCGATCACCGATATCACAAGAGCAAATTGAACTTTTATCACCTTAATGTGATTCGGTGATCTCGAGAAATATCGAATTGAGGACGTGGTTTTACTTTCTTTTACAGTGTTTCTGAAATAAAAATTAACAAAACTAACTATTTTTTCAATATGTACAATGACAATGTAAATTTACAAATCAGTCCTTAGCTTCGCGAAGAAGTACCAATAGTACGAAGCTGGGTTAATAGTTAGTGAGATCAGACAAAAAAACACAAAATTGATTATCATTACTAAAGGTGAAAGTATTGCGCAACACGTCATGAACATTAAACACATGAACATTAAAAGCTCTTCAAATATTCTCGATTCACAGTTTTGATTTGCTCGCTGACTGAAATGAATGTGTCGGACGTAGATTTATAAAGTTCTCTATAGACTTATTGTACGTTGTAATGGATGTTTTTTAAGCTGCGTGAGAACTATCGATGTCGATAACTATGGTTTGACAGCTGAAAATGTCAAACAGTGTTGACATTTCTGCTCACTAAGGCTTGACAAGTCATCATGAATCATTTAACGCCAGAACAACGGTTCCAAATTGTGGAAATTTACTTTAAAAAAATTACTCTGTTCGCGAAGTTTATAGAACACTTCGTCCATTTTACGGTCAACATAATCGGCCTGGTGAGCAGGCAATTCGTGCAGTTATGGATCGTTTTTGCACTAATTTTACTCCTCTCGATTGAAAACAGTCAAAAAGACAAAGAAATGTCAGTACCGAAGAGAATATTGCTGCTGTAGCGCGAAGTATTGACGAAGACGCCTAAATGTAGATTCGTCATCGTTCTCAACTTGTTGGCCTTTGTCCTTCGACTACGTAGAAAATTTTACGTAAGGATCTTGGCTTACGTGCCTATAAAATAGAGCTCGTGCAAGAATTGAAGCCAAACGACCACTGTTTGCGTCGCATATTTGCTAATTGAGCTCATTTGAAACTTGCCGAAGATGAGCATTTTTATCAAAGAATTTTGTTTAGTCATGAAGCCCATTTTGTGGTGTTAAATGGCTACGCCAGTAAGCAGAATTGCTGTATTTGGAGCAAAGACAATCCTCAAACCGTTAACGAATCACCATTACATCCATTGACTATTTGGTGTGATTTACAAACTGGCGGCATCGTCGGTCCTTATTTCTTTCGAAATGAGGAACGAGCTACCGTTACGGTGAATGGCGAGCGCTATCGAGCCATGCTGACTGAATTTTTGTTTCAAAAATTAATCAGTTAAACATCGACGACATTTGGTTCCAACAAGACGGCATAACTTGCCATACAGCGCGCTTAACAATCGATCTATTGCAAAATCAATTTGGTGACAACTTTATTTCCAGAAGTGGTCCTGTTCACTGGCCTCCTTGTTCGTGCGCTTTAACGCCTCTGGATTTCTTTTTATGGGGCTATGTTAGGTCGCTGGTTTATGCCGACAAACCAGCGACTCTTGAAGCATTGAGCGCCGATATTCAAGTCACCATTGACGAGATACTTCTAGATTTATTGGAACAAGTAGTGAAAAATTGGACTGATCGAATAGACCATGAAACTCGTGCCGCGGCGGATACATGCGCAACATGAATAGGACCAACTGCATATATGACATTTGTAGTTGGTATAAACATGGTAGCGCGCTGGAATTGTTATTTTCGAAAATAAGAGGGTTGATAAAAAGATGTATGTAGGTACCAAATATAATTTTTGTAAAAGTCAGTGCAAATGTACGTTACTAATGACAATAAGTAGAGTAATTAAACGCCACTTGAATACGACCAATCTACAAAATAAAAGATTCGTTTGTAATAACAAAATACTTTATTGTTCAATAATGAGTACTTTTGCCATTATTTCTTATAACCTCAAATAGTCGGGATGGAATGGAATTATACAGGGTTCTCAAGTAGTCAACGGGAAGTTCCGCCCAACTTCGTTTCAGCGCCTGCTCTAGTTCGTCAGCGCAACTGAATTGGGTAGCATTGGAGTACAATTTACGCGACAACCATCCCCAAACATTTTCTATGATGTTCAGGTCGGGGGGGAGCGATGGCCAATCGAGAACCTCCATGCCTTGTTCTTGAAACCAGCGTCGAACAATGCGCGCGGTGTGAATACTGGCATTATCCTGTTGGAAAATAAATGGCCCACCTGCCATAACGTTGGAAAATTTGTCTTTCACCTGTTGCAGCAGCTGGACGTACTTTTCCGAATTCTGTCTGCCCTTCACTATTACTAAATCAACAGGTCCGTTATAGGAAACAGCTCCCCATACCATGACTGAACCAACATCGGCTCGCCTTCGTGACTGAATCACTTCATCTTTACGTAAATCGTGGAAATAATAAGAAAACCCATCCGGGCCATCTAAATTAAACTTCTTCTCGTCACTGAAAATAACAGTTTGCCACTCTCTTGTCCACCCCATTTTTGCTTGAGCAAACTGAAGACGTGCAGTGCGCTGAAATTCCCTTAAAGGAGGCCGTCGTTTAATTTTCAAACGTTTTAAATGCGGACAGGTCTTCAGTAACTTCTGTACAGTTCTTACCGATGCATTCGTTCCAACGTTATTCGCGATTTGTCTTGCCGTTAATGCCGAATTCGATGCTTCGCGTAATATGGCTCAACGTTCTCTCTTAGTTGTCACGGATGTTGTTCGCCCTTTAAAACGTTTTCCATAATTCTCGGGATCCCTAATAAAATTGTTCACAACCTGGTGTGATCGACTTATTTTCTTTGCAGTAGCCCTTGAGGAATACCCTTCTTGATGGAATGCTTTAATTTTTTCAATTTCTTCCATACTTAAGCACTTCTGTCGTCCCATCGTTGCACAATACCCTTGATTACAGATGTTTGTTTATCCGGATACACGTTGTAACTCGACACTCATCCGGTAGCTTACTATTAAATACTGGTCGTATCCAACCGGCGCGGTGCATTTTATATGCATGTGGTACTTACGTCACCCAATGCATAACGTTAGGCACTATTGCGCAATAATGCGTATTATTTGCCATATCATACCATTACAAACTTGCATTGTATTTTTAGTAAATGAATTGTTTTTCAAACCACCGAAAGCTTGCAACAAGTCGGGTGGTCCTATTCATGTTGCGCGGAGTGTATATGCCGGAAATCATATTTAAAAAATAAATGCCATGAAATTATCTACCAGATTATAATAAAAAAAATTTCGTTCTAACAATATTTCTGTCTTGTATTATCATTTTAATTTCTCAAGCTCTTAAAAAGCATCCTATGTGTGGTAATGTTCCATTTACGTAATTCTAGAAAATGGCCATTGTCAGACGCAGTGAATGAGGTTATTAAAGATAATAATATTGAATTTGTGATGGCTCTTAAATCAAATGTGTAATTTGCAACATATCTTTAGAAGAACAATTGTATTGAACACTAATTATCTTTATATACATCTTAATAATATATACATTTTAGTATCCATTAGATTTTATACATACATGCTTTGGTATCCACTCCAAGCAAGTCAAAATGTATATTTTTTTGGAAGTTGCGAAGTTATTTAAGACGAAAAGAATGGTGTGAATATGGAGGGGAGAGGATTGCTATCCCTCCTGGACTTATCTATTGCCGCGTTTGGAAATTCCACCCGGCCTTGTACTACTAAAGGGCGACAGCCAATAATTACTATTATAATATATATCTCTAATATGCTGAACAAAAAGTGACTCTAAACGTTATCTGAATCATGCGAAGCACAATTATTTAAAAACTGACGTACGATCGAATGAGTAGATGCTACTCAATATGTATGTAATACTCGTTCTGGAATAAATATGCGCACAATATATTATCTAGTGGGTAAACGTTACAAAATTTACTCATAGTCAAGCTTCATAAGTTATTTCAAATTAGTAAATAGAATTTTAAGGGCGATCCTATTGTTTTGTTTCCACTAATAACATGGGCCTGCAAAAAAGTACTTTTTAAAAATTATTTTAAATTTAGCCACTGTACTCAAAAAATTAAACCATTTTTGTCTATTACGAAGGGTTTTCTTACAAGAAACAGATGTTTTTTAGGAAATAACAGGCTCAGAAAATTAAGGAGTTTCTATTTTATTTTACATTTTATTAAAATCACAAGCAACCAAACATTTTTCAAAAAAACAACACAAAATTAGTAAAACAGAATGATCTTGTTTAATAGTCCTTGCTGTATAGTTTTCGCATCCCATCAAAACTTCGTTTTGTGCTTCTTTTGCTGTAGGATCGTCCCTATTCAAAATCCAGCAATAGTCCACTATCATATTTACATTTCACCTTCTCTAATATTGCTTTTCCATTTCCTTTATATCTTGGTGACATTTTTCAACTTTCTTTTCGCTGACAGCGGTAAGATTGTCTGGAAAGAAGTCTAGGTGTAAATGGAAAAAGTGTACTTTTAGGCTCATGTTACAGCCTAAATTCGTGAAGGTTTCCAACATTTCAGCTACAATAGCCATGTATTCAGGATCTCTTTCGTTTCCAAGAAATCTGGTTAAAATAAGTTAAAAAGATACGTAGTAATCATGTGTTCAATGTACATCGTGTTTACGATATACAACGCCCTGTCCAGGGAGAAATAAGTACATGAAGGTACACCTATCTCTCGTTCGATATTCTAAGCCTCACGTATTTTATTCTTGCACGTGTATTCCCTCTATTTTATTACAGTTTTTGCAATTAATTAAGTTTTCTTTTTTACATAGGGCTCTTTATTGCTAATTGCTCCTTAATACATTTAAAGCTTTATGATTTCTTTTCTATTTAATTTGGTTAGACCAAATTTTATTTTATTTCTACTCACAGTTTCCTTTCAGCTTTTCACACGTCTTGGACTCTTGGTGTTTATTACAAATAACTTAATTTATTACTAATTCCTTTGTAATTATTATTGCAACTCTAGAGCCGGGTCGTACTCCATCAGCTTCATTTATTTTATCACACATACATACACATAATTATTGCAGTATTACATATATAATTAATTTTGTTTCCATAACCTTTTATAATACGTGAACAGGTAATTTGATTTCTATATAAATTCTGTAGCTATAATGGAAATTAAAATAAACACAATCCATTAAAAACTTAAGAAAAAAAATCTCTTAAGATATACACATTATGAAATCAATCTTTAACCCGCATACTCGCCCGTCGCTTTCGACAGCCACAACTATTAAGTAAACTAATCCATCTTCTTCGAAAGTGTCACCAAAAATCGTAATCCACCACCCCGATTGAAATTCTCGGACGATAAGGTCACTAATTACGATTTGCGCCTGGGGTTTTCATTAGTGGCAACTATGGCCGACGCTATGTTCGTCGTCACCCGATTTAAAGATAATGCGTTGCGGTCCGACAATGTCCAAGCCAACAAACTGTCTGTACACTGGAGGGAATCGCTTGATATCACTTCGGTCTGTAAAATTCCGCTCTGGCGTATTATAAGGGCACCCCCAAAGCACAAATCGAATCAGGATCAGTCCTTATGGGGGACATTGGAATAGAAGGGGTGCTGTGTAGCCTCTCTGGATCATTGTTGTGGTCGTTTGCAATTTTCGATTGGTGCCTGCAGGTGGTTCGAATAAGCGATAATTTGATCAATTCGTTCATTGAAATGGCCGCTTTTAGAAACTAATTGGACATATGTATGTATGACAGCTTATAAAATAATCCTTAATTTTATTCCCTTTATTATTAGAAATAATATTTATTTTTATATAAAGTCTTCATTAAAAGCAAAGGTAAAAATTGATAAGGATAAAAATACATCTAGCTATAAAATGAAACTACAAAGTGAAGACGGAAGGATGCAAAACTAAAAAAAATATTAAATATTTGTTTCGACAACCAAAGTTTAGATTTTTTATTCGGGGTTTTTACATTTTTTTTTGCTTTTCAATGAAGAAATTATAAAAATATAAAAATAAACACCACAACAATAAATTTTATTTCTAACAACTAGAAGGATTAATTTATAAACTATCACAGATAAGTGCAATTAATTTTTAAAAACAGCCATTTTATTTCGTTATTGAACTGAAGAAATATTACCACCATAGATGCGATACCAGCAGTATTATTATAAAACTTAACTTTACAGTGGTTTAATAAAGTGTTAAACATTTAGACAGCTACTAGTAAGACAATATTGCAAGTGTAGCCATGTGAAGGTTGTGTGCAAAAAATCTCCAGAAACTAGGATGGGTCGACGGAAACATCCAGACTAATAAATATTTATGTAGTAATTTAGGACAATAACAAAATATTAGTTAATCTCAAAGATTAGGTGCATTGTATATAGTATATATTATTACACAAACTTTATTACATGAACGCATGGTTTTGAGATGTGATTTACATAACTTCTAAAAATTGTTCAATAAGTTTTTGCGATTATGCCCCCTTTCTATTAGATAAATTTGGTAAATTTTGCTTCATTATCAATAATCTGAATTTATCGTATTACCAGTTTGGTGGTAGTCCACGAACTAAATTCCTTTTGCATTCCAAAAACTAATATTAACACCTTCTTGACCGATTTCTGGACCCTAACTCATTTCGAAGCTATAGTACCGGGTTTACACCACTCTTTAGCCTCTTGTTTTGATTGAATATTATGGCTTAGGCTTGAATCTCATCCATAATGATGAAACCATCATTTTTATTCTTTCCAAAACGCTTCAAATGTTGCTAAGAAAGTCGCATTCGAAAGTGTTTTTTAGTCTATTGTTAACGAATGTGGCACCCATTTTGCACATTGCTTTCCGAAACCCAAAACTTCTGGCAAAATATTACTTATATTGCCTACTGAGATGTCTAGGGCTTCTACTAAATTTCTTTCAGTTAATTGGAGATCTTTCAAAACCATATCATGTATTTTCGCTACGGTTTGTGGTATCGATGCACTTTTTGGATGTCCTTCACATGGGTCGTCTTCAAGGCGATCACGAATAAATTCGCCAACCCATCCTTCTACTGTTCTAATTGAAGGTATAGAATCCTTATAAACTTTTAAAAATCGCTCATGAACTTCCCTTGGTGCTGAGTCTTCCTAAAATAAGAATTTTTTTATTGCAAAATATTTAATTTTTTCCATTGTAAAAAATACTCATACGACAACTTTGAAAACCTGTAAATATACGATTGAGAAAATATAAAATGAATTTATTAAATAACCTGGTACGATCATATTATTTTTTTTTGGATAATTATGTTAATTCTTTTTGTATAGGCACTAAATGTACTGTATTTATATTGCTGTATTATGTGAATCTTTTCTGTTGGGCAATAAATCATATTATTATTATTATTATTTATTTCAATAAACTTGTGCTGTCGCAGTTTAACAGATGCACTGAAAAGTCATTACCGATCTTCCTAACAGATGTCGCTAGGCTTAAGTATACAATGTTATAATTTGACACATATGTCATTTTATTCTACTGACATCAAGCTTCAAAGCCAAGTAACACCATCATGGATTTTATCTTTTTGAAAATGTAGAGTTTCATTCCTGAAAAAATGAATTTGCGGCACGCATAACTCTTCTTATTTAATCAAGAGACAAGAGCCACTGAAAGTCATCGTTTGCTGGTAGAAACTTACGGTGAGCATACTCCAACTTAAAAAACATGTGAAGCGTGGTTTCAACAATTCAAAAGTGGTGATTTCGATGTGCAAGACAAAGAACATTCTGGTAAATAGAAAAAGTTTGAAGATGCGAAACTGCAGTAGTTATTGGATGAAAACCCAACCCAAACTTAAAAACAATTAGCACAAGCGTTAAATGTGGTCCTAGAAAGGATTAGCGACTGATTCCGAGCAATGCGAAAAATAGAAGAGACGGGAAAATGAGCCACATCTATTGAATGACAGACAAATGGGAAATCGAAAAATTGCCTGTGAAATGTTGCTTCAAAGGTATGATTGGAAGTCATTTCTGCATCGAATAGTGACGGCTGATGAAAAATGGATTTATTTCATAAAACCTAAGCGAAAAAAGTCATGGTTATCACCTGATGAAGACGGCCCATCGACTCCAAGGCCAAATCGTTTTGGCCGCAAGACAACGCTGTGTGTTTGGTGGGACCAGTGTGGTGTGCAGTATTACGAACTGCTGAAATTAGGTAAAACAGTTAATACTGACCGCTACCGACAACCAATTATCAATTTGAACCATGCATTGATAGAAAAACTTCCAGAATTGGTCCGAAGATCCGGTAAAGTGGTTTTACAGCACGATAATGCGCCGTGTCATACAGCAAAACCCATGAAGGGAGCGTTGAAAGCACTAAAATGGGACATAATATTGCACCCGTCGGACTCTCCAGACTTTGCCTCATCCGACTATCACTTTTTCTTACCAAAGGGATACGCGTCTGCAGAGCGGCACTTCACCAATTTCGAAGAAGTTAGAAAATGGCTGGGTGAATGGTCTTCCTCAAAGGACAAACAGTTTTATTGGGATAGCACCCTTAAATTGTCTGAAAGATGGGCAAAATGTGTAAAATCAAATAACCAATACTTTGAACAAATAAATTTTTATATTTTCTTGACAATTATGTGGTTTTTTTACGAAAAAACCGGTAATGACTTTCCGGTATACCTGGTATAATGGGTTTTAATAGGCGAGCTTGTGAGGCTCGGTTTTTGTAAGAGTAGATATTGTGCCTAATATGCATCCTAAGGTTAAGTTTTACATTACATATTGCTTACGGATATATGTGTATTATGGTAAGGTCACTCAATAGGGAAATTTGATCTTATACTATAAGCTAAAGTTATCGATTTGTTCATTATAATATATATTTTCAAATGAACAAATTTTTAGATACCAATAAGAAAGCTACAAGTTACCTTATAAAGTATCATCCTCATATATAATGTAAATAATCAATAATAAGCCAAGAATACACAAAGTAGAGGGTTCTGCTTAACTTGAATAAAAATAACTATTCCATTTTGAATACAATACAGTTTTTTTTTAGCCGTATAGAATTACTTTATAGTCCTTAGAGACGTGGTCGTCTCTCCTTTGTAACACGAAACGCAATTAGTTGGAAATTTTCAAAGAAATTCCCCGTTTCAGAGAGCGCGAAACTTCACGTTAGATCCTGAACACGTTATATTATTCCATAGGTACGAATTTATACTAAAAAGGTTCCGGATGTTTCCTATCTAAATATAAAACTTTTTGACGTTCCCCCGGTTAGTTCGAAACAAAAGGCAACGTTTTACTGAGGACAAAGAGTCCTTACAAATTGAATTACTCCAAGTGTAAATTTAAATAGAACCAATATATAAGACATTCCTCTGACACCATTGTTTCCAAATTAAATTTCCTATTAATGTATTTCATATTATCTCTCACTAGACGAGTTAAGAAACGAGAAGGGTGTATAATATCCGGTTTCGTTACTCAATTGCTTTCATCGTCATTTCGTAAATGTGAAAATACTAAACGGAAATTTTATATATTAAAAATGATTTTCTTTTGTTTATAACAGCTGGATTATAAGCTGCACATTTGAGAGAGTGTTGAAAGTCAATTTAAGAAGCAAGCGACTCCGCCGAAGATAAGAAAGAATGGACAAAGTTCATGCACGCGTGAAAAATGGTTTCTCTCGACACAGAAATGTAGAAGTGATTCTGAGATTACCCTCTGTGCCTTAAAAATAAAATCGACTTTAAAATAACAAATGTTTTCAAGAAATAATGATAAAAACCAGGTGCGACACTTTGAAATTATCTGCTGATGATGACAACTTGGTTGTCGAAATGCGTATACAGAATTTACAAATAGTTAATTGTGGAAAGGGGTTATATATCAACCTTATTGATCAAGTCAATCAATGATAAAAACCATCGCGTTTTCTTAGAATATTCCCATTCTGCAAGCATGCAATAATTTGGGCCTCGCAGAACGCAGAACTGCTGTGATATTAAGATCGCTTGACGTTGAACTTTTGTTGCTAATTTCTTTCACGATTCCATTCATCGCTAAATGCAGATAATTAAAAATAATCGTACGGAAATAAATCCAGAGATTATTGGGAATTGGAAACAAGATAAACAAGAAAATGGGTTAGGGAATGTTAAAGTGAACATGAAACAAATTTTGAATTTAATTTGGGAGGTAACACATGCATGTACGAATTTGGACTCGAGTAAAAAAAATTGGTTTCTAAGATAATTTGAGGTGCAGGCCCTTTAAAATTGGTTCTAGTTTTCGAGATATTCAATAAATTAGTTTTTTAATATTTTTGGCAATTAATGGCTATTTTATTAAATTAAAAGTGATAAATCAGGAACGAAGAACGGTAGAACTGAACCCTCTGTATTTGAGATCCGTTTCACGCATTAACGCTCAACAGCGGTTGCTCATCATTCCATCATCCCCAAATCTTTGGTATTGTTTTTCGATTTTCACAATATATCAGTGCAGACGCTCTTTTTGCTCGTCGCTCGTATCGCTCAAGTTTTCAGTGAAAAATCGAGATGGGAATGCAGAAAATCAATCCAGAGTAACATCTGAACCCCATCACGCGGTAATTCTACAACAAATTTCCCGATTTGCTTGAAATCTGAGGATTTGCGGTTCCGAGAAAACTGTGAATAATACTTCGAAATGTTGCCTGTTGCCTTTTCAACAGGTGTTAAACACTTTGTAAAATTTCCGTGGGCTATTAATTTTCGAATGCCAGATCAGACAAATATTCGTTTTTGGTTTTTAGCGAATGGTAGTTTGGGAAACAGAGCAGCCTTTAGACGGCATTTCGCACCATCGACGAACAAACGCTCTTCATTTCGACCGTACACCGTTGATATAATCGAAGGAACACATGTTAGAAGCTCCTAATTTCTGTTTCTGTATATAGTGACTTGTGTTCGAGTGTCAAGATTTTTCCGCTCCTGCAACTGTGATGCAAGCACCTCTGTTTTCTAGTTTCAATAAATTGGAAACAAATCGCTGAATTCACTTTGCGAAATTAAATGCTTTACTTACATTGCGAAATCGCTTCCATTGCTCGGTGGCGATGAAATCGAAGTTCTCAGAGCGTTCGCACTTATAAGCAAGCTGGCGATAGATCATTTGCTCGTACGTAGAACTGGCTTGGACGCTGATGAAACTTTAGGACTATGTTAGTTTTCTTGCATTTATACCGACATTTATCAAGCAACGGTAACAATCGCCTACATGGTTTTTCAATTTTCTTCATAGCATTGGCAATGAAAACGAAAAGTACGCACTTTCATCGTGTGACCATTTGTACAACTATGTTTTCTTGGGCGTATTTGTCATTATTTTACCAAGCATACAACATCTGTAAGCGTAACAAAATTTGAATCGATTTTGCAACACTGTTCCTGCATTTTCGCACGTTCTTAATTAAAGACAAAACGTTTTGAAAACAACTAAAATAATTTTTCTAGCGAAAACAAGAACGCTTTCTTTATAACCCTACACACAGCAACAAAATTCTGCGACAGGGTTTTCTTCTGTTTCGACTCCTGTTCAATATTTATGTAGCTTTGAGAAACTGGAAGTGATCATACCAGGGAACGGGAATTCCAACTGGGAAATCCATTCAACTCACATTGAATTTTGCCCACGCAAGATTCGTATGATGTAAAATCCATGTTTAGAAGATAGTATACTGAATGTTAGAGATTGGGCGTAGAGGTTAATTTGGAGAAAATCGAATTTTTGATAGCTCACTCCGAAACAAAATTGTGTTAATAGCATACGAAACCAATGTAAAGCAGCCCGATAAGTGAAAATTTTTTGGAGTTATAATACATAAAGAGGGTATAGGTCGACGAATAGATAAGAGAAAGAGCACAAAAAGGCTGTAAAGTGGCACTCATTCACTTTGATGGGAACGAAATACAAACGAAAACAATAGAAAAGGGATCGGTCAGATAATGATGTAATCAGTATTATTTTACGGCAGTGAAGTATGGACACTGAAATTGGAAGACGAAATAATGTTTACAATTGTTGAGATAAACTATTTCAGATGGAGTACCAGAACATCACGAATCTGGGGAGTTAAAAAATGAGATTCTAATCTGAATGGAAGCTAGAGAAACCATTATACATCGAATTGAAAGACGGAATCTGTTGTGATTCGCATATTTAATGAGAATGGAGATAGATGGCCAAAACGCCTATTTAAATGCAGACCACCGAGAATAAATAAAAGAGGATGTCCCAGCAGACCATGGAATCATAAGATGAGACAAGCTATGGGGGAAAGAGATTTGGACGATGACATGGCCCACGATAAAGGGGCATAGAAGTTGAGACTGGAGAAGCAAAGCAACATCTCCCTGTAAAATTATTGCACTATTTCATTATCGCTATAATTTGTACAAAATTAACCTCCATGTGCACATATACGAGGGAGCGTTTTTATATTCGCGGAATGGGCGGGTTGTAGAGGGGTGAGTAGGCGCATTGGGGGCGTGGCCTGTGCAGCGACTCATGATTAGTATAAATACGAAGTTTCATTGTTATTAGACAGTTAGTCTTTGAGCTATCGTCAACCAAGTAACATAATCAGGAGTGAAAAGTGAAATATGGAAAAAATCGAATATCGTGCCTTTATAAAGTTCCTTACCAGGCAAGGAAAATCAGTCGCGACCATAATGAATGAGATGTCATTGGTTTACGGCGACTCTTGTCCAGGAAAAACCATGGTGTACAAGTGGCGTAGTTTATTTAAACAAGGAAGGGAATCCCTTGAAGACGACCCGAGGCCGGGCAGGAGCATTGAGGTGACCACGCCAGCACTTATCCAAAAAGTTGAACAAATTGTACTCGAAGATGCTCGACTAAAGAAGAAACAACTCGCAGAAATGGTTGGAGTATCCGATACAACAATTTTTAAAATCCTACACGATCATCTCGGCATGTCTAAGGTCAGCGCAAGATGGGTGCCGAGAATGCTCACGCCACCGCAAAAACAACGGCGCGTAGAGTGTTCGCGTGCATTTTTGGACCTCTGTAATGAAAACAGGGATGGTGTATTGAGTGGAATTGTTACTGGAGACGAAACTTGGGTTCATCATTATGAACCTGAGTCCAAACAAGACTCCATGGAGTGGCATAAAAAGGGCACAGCACCTCCCAAGAAATTTAAAGTGTCACAATCAGCTGGGAAACTCATGGCAACGGTATTTTGGGACTCTGAAGGAATATTGTTGATTGATTATAAAGATAAAGGTGTTTCTATAACCGGAGAATATTACGCTTCAATATTAGAGCGACTAAAAGAAGCCATTAAAGAGAAAAGACGGGGAAAATTGACAAAAGGTGTTCTGCTTTTGCACGACAACGCGCCCGTCCACAAGAGCCGCCTTGCGTGGGCTTCGAAATTGTGAATCACCCACCCTACAGCCCAGACCTGGCCCCGAGTGATTATTACCTGTTTCCGAAAATGAAAAAAGAGCTGCGGGGTTAAAAATTTACTGCCGATGATAAAGTCAAGGAGGCAGTTTCGGCGTATTTTGCAGATAAAGAGAAATCATTTTTTTTATGAGGGTATAAATAAATTAATTGAAAGATGTGAAAAATGTATCCGTCTTGCAGGTGAATATATTGAAAAAGAAAAATAATTTGGTTTTTTTATTTCCACCCCTTGTCCCCCATTCCGCGAATATAAAAACGCTCACTCGTATGTATATATTGCATACGCAATACCAGTTCTCACGTACTCTTTTGACACAATTAATTGGTCCAACTCACAAATAGAAGAGTTGAATGATCTTAATAGATCAAGGCTAATCAAAATTCCTGCGTTGAACGAATTATTATATCCAGAGAAGAAGAAAGCAAACATACTACAGACGTACGAACAATACATAACCTAGACAGAGTAAATCTATGAAGATACTTTTAAAACATGAAGACTCATACAGAAAACAAACGTAGCAACATACAAGAAATATATACAATTAAACATAAAACAAGGTAAAGGAAAAAGAAAAAAATTAAAGTAACAACCACATCACAAAAGGAGAGAATTACATACTCTAACCACTTATTGAACTGATTGAGTATGAAGAAGGCAGCAGGAATAGATCACTATCCCCTAAATCGTTCATTTAAAAATATCAATTCGATTAATTGTGTTCTATTAATGCTCTAGCTGCAAGTGTCCGCCATCGCGTATTGTGTTTATATTTTGCGAAGTCATAACCATGTGACTGCGTCTGCCTGAAGTAGTCATATGGTTGCACTAGTGCCAAATTTGAATGAATTTTATCTATAAATATGCATGTTCACAGTGATAAATGTGTATCAACGAACATATGTAGGGGTAACATTGCAAACTGCGGCTTGACGTAGGGATGCTACGTATCAATTCGGTTAAATATATGTTGACGTTTTAGATGTGTACATATACAATAAATGTAATAAATAAATGTAATAATATATATATATGGACGTAATAAACTAATTATAAATGAAAAAAAATATTTAAAGTCAAGCTCTTAATAACAATCGTCAATAATTGCCTTTGCAAATCCTAGCCTCTTAACCATTGTACTATTTTGAAGTTAAACAGCAAGTTGCCCCAATATTCCAAATTAGTTCACTTTGATAGCATATCTAAAGACTATTAAGCTTGAAAAGTACTGAGGTATTGTAAAAAACTTATTTTACGTGCAGTTGCTAATTATAATAATCCAGTATTACTAAAAAATTCATGGAAAATAAATTTCTCACGCATGAAAAACTTCTTATCAGAAAATTTTCTGCTCATTTGGAATGAAATACTTAATTTGTTCATGCTGATAATTTTTTCAAAAGCTGGAAACAATCTTACGTATATTTGTAAATACACGTAAGCTTGTACGTATAGTTTATATAACTGTTATGAATACGTAATAACACAAAGTAAACTCGCTAACGTTGAAGTGTACGCACGATCACTCGGGTCGTAGATTTCTTGTCTTGAGTTACAATTTTGCTGTTCCAATTTTCAGAAATGTATAAATACAATGTTCTGCTCGAGATCGATTTATACGCTTTCAGTGAAACAAGGTTGTAGATAAGCATTAGATGTATATAAATTTGAATTATTTAAATGAAATTTGCTTGAGTTGAACTAAATATGTTTAATTTATACTTCCATTGAATAAAAATTCTTTATTTAATATTACTTAATTATAATTTTTGTTTAGTATACATTTTTTTTCGTTTTAAGTAGCGTGAAGAACTTAAAATACGATATCTAAAAGAAAACGAGGATTTTCTCAAAATCGAGATTACGCCCTCTAAAATCGGATTGAGATACCTAGACATTGTTTCTTATATTCGAGAATTAAGAACGTGTTTTTACAACTAGTTATTAAATAGAGAAACGGAACTTTAATGAAAAGAATTGTGATCTGTCAAAGGAAATAAAAATATTCTCCCAGAACGAAGGTATTTCTGCACGTACGTCGCTTTCTTGAAATATTCTCGGTAATTTTCCACTCACTTACATTTAATATTAATTCTGTTTTAACTAATTTCTAAATACAAATAAAAATTGAAACTTTAATCAGTTTTTCACACAAAATACACGTTTATTATTTTGAATAATTGTCTACCTTCTTTATATTTCAAAATATCGCACCTTGTAATTCATTCTATAATTTCTCATTACAATTTCTGGCGCATCTAGTCTTGTTTCTCCATTGGTTAATTTCAAATACGACCAATACACGTCCTTCATCTATCACTTCTTTCTTAAAAGGTCCAGCTTCGAAGGAAATCACTCACTTCTCTAGCAACGATCGAAGCTAGTTCATCTTTGTATGGTAGCACACGTGTAAGTTCGTGAGTGAAAATTTACTCGTACATGTGAAACACGTATCTATTTCATGATTGAGAAATATATGTAACATCTTGATCAAGGATATACACACGCGCAAGTATCCCACGTATTATTCGATACCTAATTTTAATCTAGTCCTTATATATTTTACTCCACAACTTTGTTACTCGATTTATTTTTATTACAGTATTTGCGATTGTTTATATTTTTTACATTTCATCTGGTTTATTATTTATTTTTGTTTTAATATATTCAAGCTTTAAGAATTCGCATGATTTAACTCAGTAAATAACATTTTAAGGACAAATTTTGTTTCTTCTTTCGCTAATAACTTTTCTTTCTATTATTAATTAATAACTCCTTTAACTTTTCTATATGCAGTACTGTGCAAAAGAAAGAAGCGCCTTCTTTAATTTTACAAGAAATTATTATAAAAAATAAATAATAATCTTACACAAGTGGAAATTTTTGTTAATCTATAAAAACCAACACTTATCGATATTTAAACATAAACAACTGAAATTTTCAATATTTTGTATGACCACCTTTATTTTTTATGGTATCCTGGATTCTTCTTGGTAGACCTTCCATTAATGAATTAGTGAAATCTTCTGAAATATTGTTATATCATTTCTGTTCTTTGGCCCCCTTTCACACCTTTTTCTGTCCAGATAATCCCACACATGCACAATAATATTTAAGTCAGGAGTTTGAGGTGTCCATATCATGGTATGCAACACCCCATTTGCTTTCTGCTGCGTAAATAAGTTTTCACAAGCTTTGAGGTATGCTTGGGATCATTATCTTACTGTAGAAAGAAATTATTGCCCATAGGTCACTGTCCTGGTGGTATGGGATGTTCTTCTAATAATGTTCTGTATTTCTCACCAGTTAATTTACCCTCTATTTTTACAATTTCACTCACTCCTGCTGCCGAAATACAACCCCGAACTTGGATATTGTCTCCTTCATGCTTTATGGTAGTGTGTAAACATGGTTCCAATAATGATTCACCAGGGCGTCGTCTAATACTGACGTCTGTTCGTTACAAATAATTGATATTTAGATTCGTCAGTCCATAGTTCTTGTCGCCATTCATTATATCCCCAAATTTCGTGGTCTCTGACATATTTGAATAGTTTCCCTCTATTACCTCCTCGTAAGGGTTTTTACGGCTACGCGTCCTTTCAAACCTGATCTGAGCACGTACCGCCTTACTGTTGAAGCATGTACGAAGTACCAGATGTTCGCCCAAGATCTTGAGCTAGTTCTTCTTACGATTTCTTGAGGAACTAACTTTTAAAAACTGTGTATCACCTTTAATGGACTTTTTTGGACGTCCACTCTTTGGTCTATCACTTACACTGCCGATGTCAGTCATTCTTTTCATTTTTATTGTTTATTGCACGGCAAACCGGGAACATTTCACTATCTTTGATATTTTGATTTGACTCTAACTCTCTTGGTGCAAAACAATAATTTTATTTGTGTCTAGTAATGTTATTCTAAGCATTTTGTATCTACTATAACAATTTACAGCTCAAAATTTCTACTTAAATCAAAATTTCACTCGTAACTGCCCTATTTCGTTTCTATCACTGAATTAAAAACAAAATCTTATACATAAATAACTCTCCCTTGAAATTTTATTGCAGAGCATTGTGGTGCAATAAAATTTATTACTTTAATCCCCTTATCAGGCGTTAGATCTCACCCCTACGCGGAAGTATGATGTTATAAACTTAGAAATTGCCAGTGAATATATTTCTGCTAATAAGTAAATCGTTCTTGGAAAGATATATTGAGTATTATAAATTAAATTAACCCAATAATTATTAGTAAAGACGTTGTAGTAAATAAGTTTTGGAAAATATTGTTAGGTGCTTCTTTCTTTTGCACAGTATATGCATTTATTGCAGTACTAGAGCTAGCCAGACAAGTGCTCGAAATAAATTTACGCACCACCACATGCAAATGATATTAAAACTATCATTTTTTGTTTTTAATCACTACTCAAGAAAAAGAACATTGGGACAGAAGCTACGTAACAATCAAATCGTTAGTAGCTACATCGTGCTAAAAGGAAAATACATAGCCGAGGAGATTCTTAAAAGGCAAAAGTTTATGTCTTGTAGCCTAAGAGCCATCTCTAAGAAGTAATGGCTTTCTATAATGAACGTATAATTATAAACCAATTAGCCAAATTAATATCAAATATTACAAGTGTATCTTGCATATTTATTTAGTGAATAAATTTCTAATTATTATAATCCAAATAGAATGTTGTGAAACCTATATACAAATTATTATTAAATAATTTTATTCCATATTTTCACATTACAAAATGTGTGTAAGCGTCTATATACATTATGTCATTAATATTATTACAATTTTATATTCATATTAACCACACATACATAAATATTTATTGGGAATACGATCAATAGGACAAACAGTGAATACGTATGTATGTACACATGTACATCAAAACATGAAGCGCAAATTAACGTTTAATGTGTACAAAACAAATATTTGGAAAATATGTCCCGTAAGCAATTTTAACATCGAAAACCGTTACTGCTTGTTCAAACATTACCTATGTACAATCATCCCACGTATGTATGTACGGGGCTCGTCAATACGAATCACTTTTAAACTGAATATTACGCGTTAAATTTTTATGTATTACCTCTTTCGTTGGCAGTTTAATGGCGTCAGTTTATTGCCTCCCCAACTAGTCAATTTTAAAATATTGATAATAATATTTGCATGTGGTCAGTAAATTCATTGCGAACGCGTATCTGACTAGCTCCAACACTGTAATAAATGTAAATCAGGAAAGACGTAGGGGGTGTTATAATAATAATAATAATAATAATATATTTATTGCCCAACAGGTGAACGCAAGTAAAGCACAGATTACAGGGTGTTTCAAAAAGAATATACGTATTTCGAATTCATATATTTATTAAACTTTAAGATATACGAAAATGAAACTTTATACACACATTTACGAACCTCTCATGTTCAGATTACAGATGTTCAATGCGTCCTCCATCAGCTACGCGAAAAATATCACATCGATACTCAAATTCCTGCCACACTCGGGCAAGCATGTCACTGATATTATGGTAGCACGCATCCGGTTCTCCAACTCTTCCAGGTTCTGTGGTAATGGTGGAACATAAAAGTTGTCTTTAACGAAACCCCACAGGAAGAAGTCACAGGGTGTCAGATTCGGCGACCGTGGAGCCCAGCTGAGACATGCAAAGTCACCAGCCCCTTGACGACCAATCCAACGGTTCGGTAGAGTTACATTCAGATATTCACGCACTTGGTGATGTCAGTGAGGGGGTGCCCCGTCTTGTTGAAAAATGAAGTTGTCTTTGTGCAGCCTCGGAAACAACCAGTTTTGTAAAATAGCGAGATACTGCTGACCGTTAACCGTGTTTCCATTAAAGAAGAATGGGCCGTAAACTGATGATCGGAATATCGCACGAAACTGATTGATTTTAGGCGAGTCTCGTACATGTTCAATGGCTGTATGTGGGTTCTGTAGACCCCAAATTCGAACATTGTGTTTATTTACCAGACTACTAACATGGAAACTCGCTTCATCACTGAACACGATGCGTTGTGCGAAAGTGTTGTCATTGTCAATAGCATCATGAATCTCGTTACAAAATGCCACACGTTTCCGTTTGTCATCAGGACGCAGAGCTTGTAACAACAGTAACTTGTACGGCTTCATAACCAACCGATGTCTTTAAACACGCCAAATTATTGTTGTAGGCAGTTGTAACTCCCAACTAGCATGACGAGTTGATTTTGAAGGATTACGTTGGAAAGCAGTTTGAATTCGTGCAACATTTTCTTCAGAAACACGAGGGCGGCTAGGACTCTTTCTTTTACATACACATCCTGTATCGACAAACTGTCGATACCATTTGCGAATGTTCCACCCATTCGGACGATCAATTTGGTAGCTCAATCTGAAACGTCTTTGCACTGTAATCACGGAATTGTACTTCGCAAAGTCAAGAAAACAAAATGATTTCTGCTGCGGAGTAGCCATTGTAAACATATGACGGTTACCAAGAAAAACAGAAGACAACTGACATCTAGAGTCTACAATTTACAACAAAATTATTAGCAATTAATGATAAAAAGAACACTGAACAACTTGTGCAACAACACATAGTTTTCCTTAATTTAATCAAATACTCTCTCATGCGATATAAATAGAACTTTCTGTATATAATATTTACTAACAGCTTATCATTTAAAGAATTTCTCCGTACTTTTTGTTCGAATTTTCGTCGGACATTAATCTGTCAGAACGCGAGTCTTTTTCGGGGGGTTCTTCCATTTTTTTCTCCGTCGTAATTACATTTTTTTATAGGAAGTGGCGTTGACAAGAATAAATATATGCATACATATATCTTTTTCAGGAGGCCTTGGGAGATCGTAGCTTACGAAATGTTGACTGTTTCTTTTCACGTGGCACATATGAAATTTCTAAATTTAATTTGTCTTAAAAAGATGTTACGGAGACACGTTATTTAGGGTTGAATTCAACCAGCGAGAACATATTTAATTTAATGTAAAATTTGTTTCGATGTCTGTTTTAATTACCAAGCTTCTATAATTAAGGTAAACGAAGTGCTTTGCACTTTATTACTTTTATTTTATAGCATGAACGGATATGAGGGAAGAAAAAGTTCAGTTACGAGAAAAGGTTATGGCTTGCTTGACGGGAACATAATAGCCAATAATTCAAATCATAAATATAGGCCAGTTGTAAAGTCTCTGTGATGTATGTATGATATATAGTAGGTGGTGCACAAAAGTTTCTGAATGTATCGATAAATAAAATTGGAGAATGCTAGGATCAGAATCATCTGCATTATTTTCATCCTTGGGAGTGCGATCTCTGCGTGTCTGCCTTGAGATGCATGCATTGTCTTGCTTTGCCAATGCCTTATGCACCATCTGCGATTCAACTTCAATCGTGTCAAAACTTCACCCTTTCTATTTGATTTTCGTCTACCGTCATGTATATACATATATATCATGTTCAGGAATAAATAGTGTTAAAAATTCATAACTAAGAGTCTACATTGTACAAGGATGGTTCGATAACTTTGTAACCTAACAAAGAAAACGTAGTTTTTTGCTCGTCCGACACTCCACATTCCAACGTTACTTAAAATTAGCAATACTTTCATTGTAGATCGATGAATTCAAGTACTTAAAAGCTATTGTGTGTTTCAATTTATTTTAATACGATCAAATAGCAGGTAAGTACTTTTAAATCAACTACTGGGGTGAAGGCTTAATAAAATGTAAGCACATATAAGATGTGAGCTGTTTCTTACTTTAGCAGCCAGAGTCGTTTGAAATAAATTGTGTCTGAGTAAGCTTATTTATATTAGTTGTGGAAATTAAATTTAATAGCTAACATTGTAAAATTAAAATAGAGTTACAGCTTAACATTTCTTATATTTAAGTAATATAGACCATACAAATTCTCGTTTGTAACAAAATATAAATTATAAGGTGAGAAAGCACATATTTTATTATGAGAAAATGTGGAGAACTTGGCACAGAGATAGGGAAGGGTGGTAATATGGAATAAATAATGATAACTGTGACTCGATGGCGGACAATATAAATAGTGGTGCCAAAATGATTCATCTGGTAGTTAAAGCTAAGCAAATGTTAATTGTGTATAAGAATTTACAGGAAGAAAGTGCTAAAAAGGCCGTTATAAAAAGAACGTCAAATAGAAGTTAATTGAAGTCTGATACGGCAGAGTTTATAGTATAATAAAACACGCTGTTACGGAAAGAAGAATTAAAAATGAGGAGCTATCTATAAGGAACGTAACAAGTTTTGACACTGATGATATCATTCGACGAACAATATATAGTACATATAAGCAAGGTGAAGTAGCCACATTAAATAGCTTCCAAAAGAACTAATGGAAATACTCAAATAGAAGCTTCTAGAACAAACAATCTGGCGGACATTAAAGCAAAATGGTTTCCAATTTGGGTCAATAGATAAACGACGTGTTATAATGGAGTCACCGAGGATTTTAATATTACGTCGAGAGGATTTAATCGACATGAAAAGCTTCCGAGATGAATAGAGGTTTACTTTTTAAGTAGACAAAATTTGGTACGAGGCTCACGGTACCACAAAAATTTGTTGGATTGATGATTCACATGCATGTTTATTAGATGTACCCCCGTTTTAAAAGAAGCAAAATTATTATTTTATAAGATTCTGATAGCTGTTGGGTCGGTGAGGTGTTACTTTCGACAAAAAACATTTTAAGTATTGATCTCGACGCTGTTTGTGGGTAATACTATTAGGGGACTTTTTCGAAATCACTCTTCATATAATGGTGCTGTCACGTCCTCGTTACAGGGTATTACAGCACTATTATATGAAGAGTGATTTCAAAAAAGGATCCTAATAGTATTACCCAAAAGCAGCGCCACTGGCATGGACAATGCTTCACACTATTCACGATAGGTGAAGAAGCTAGTAAATTCGAACTGCACGAAGGTTGAAATATCAGAGTTTTTACAAAAAATTATATTTATTATGAAGCTAGCTACGCAAAAGGTCAAGTATTAGAAATCTTTAGAACAAAGGCTTTCGAAAAGGAAGACGTTGAACATAGTATGGCCAAGGCTGCAGAATACACTGTTTTACATTTGCCGCCATATATCTAATCGAGTTAATTTAGAATCAATAGAAAAAGTTGTCTCAAATTTGGAGAAATGGATTTAAATCGTGTTCGAGAAGCGATTGCCAATATAACGAAAGTGTTTTCTTAAAGATGACATTTTTCTGATATGTCATTTCAAATAGTTTATGCCAGGTACTTCGTTAATATTGGACCATTGTTAACATTACTAATTATTATGCATAAACGTAGAAAGAAGAAAGTTATCCTGTGTTTACAGATCCATTAAATAGTTCCAAAGATTATTTCAATTATGCAAATATTACATTAGATGTGGGACGATCGTTTTCTGCGTATAAGAAGATTTTTTTCTCTACGGCACTTTCGCTTTGTTGAAACATCTGTGAAAACATATCTTATGTTTCAAATATTTAACAGATCCTATCCAATTTACAACTTTTCGGTAGGCGCTCAAAACGATAAGTGTTCCAAAATGTTTCATAAATCGCTGCTTACTTCATATATCATTTTATGTACTCTTTCAAGCAAACGTCTGTGTAACGTAACAATGTAATATTACGAGCAAATTTAACAAAGACGGTTATCGGTAAAGGTAAATAGACTCTTTCCACATCAATGTTCATATTTTGTGTACTTATTTTGATAATTAAGTTGTCATCATAAGCAGATAACTAATCAGTGTCGTGTGTCAGTACCGAAAATCCCCGTTATTTTAACCACCGAAAGCTAAACACATTGAAAATTCGTTTCATATAACTTAAAGTATTTCTTTAAAACTAAACCTCTTATAGTAAAGTACACTTCCGCCCACAATAACGAACCTTTTTTTAAATTCTTTAACGGCTGTTTTACAGGAATTTAAAGGGTCTAATCTAAGGGTCCAATAGCATACTCTTGCCTCTTTGATTTCGTGGAAAACGCAAACGTTGAAAAAGCCCCGTACGTGTAGGCGGATGTGTACTTACTTTAGGATGAAAGGTAGTTTTAAATAAATATATTAAGTTATCTGAAACGAACTTTCGGTGTATGTTTGGCTTTCGAAGGTTAAAATTTTAGTGTAGATTTATTCTGTGCGCAGATCCAAGTAGGACACTGTAATTAACTATCTGCTGATGACAACTTAGTTGTGGAACTACGTATACAGAATACGAACATCGATTTGGTAAGGAATTATATTTTCTTTATCAATGTAATATTAACGTGTTTCAAAACGAGTATACGTATTACAAAGTATTATTTGCTGCGCCACGCCTCGGCTGTTGGAGAAACGAATACATAGTCTAGTTTCTTTAATAGCCGCTAGATGTCAGTTGTCTTCTGTTTTTCTTGGTAACCATCATATGTTTAAAATGGCTACTGCGCAGCGGAAATCATTTGGTGTTCTCGAGTTTGCGAAGTGCAATTCAGTCATTACGGTGCAAAGACATTTCAGGTTGAGCTACCGAATTGATCCTCCGAAAGGGTGGAACATTCGCAAATGGTATCGACAGTTTGTAGATACAGGATGTGTATGTAAAAGAAAGAGTCCTAGCCGCCCTCGTGTTTCTGAAGAAAATGTTGCACGCATTCAAACTGTTTTCCAACGTAATCCTTCTAAATCAACTCGTCGTACCATTCGGGAGATACAACTGCCTACAACAACAATTTAGCATGTTTTGAGACGTCGGTTGGTTATGAAGCCGTACCAGTTACAGTTGTTACAAGCTCTGCATCCTGATGACAAACGGAAACGTGTGGCATTTTGTAACGAGTTTCATGATGCTATTGACAATGATAACACTTTTGCACAAAGCATTGTATTCAGTGATGAAGCGACTTTCCATGTTAGTAGTCTGGTAAACAAACACAATGTTCGAATTTGGGGTCTACAGAACCCACATGCAGCCATTGAACGTGTACGAGATTCGCCTAAAATTAGTGTGTGTTGTGCGATATCCCGATCATCTGATCTGCGTTCATGGAAACACGGTTAACGGTCAGCAGTATCTCGCTATGTTACAAAACTGGTTGTTTCCGAGGCTGCTCGAAGACAACTTCATTTTTTAACAAGACGGGTCATCCTCTCACTGAAGTCGCCAAGTGCGTGAATATCTGAATGAAACTCAACCGAACCGTTGGATTGGTCGCCAAGGAGCTGGCGATTAGATATTGTTCGTGTCGCTGATGGACGACATATAGAACATCTATAATCTGAACATGACAGGTTGGTAAATATGTGTAGAAAGTTACATATTCGCATGTCTTAAAGTTTAATAAATATATGCACTCGAAATACGTATATTTTTTTTGAAACACCCTGTATTTACCAATAACGTGTTTATTATTATTTCACATGCGGGAACAGTGCAAAGTCGCAGAGAGCAAGATCTGGACAGTAGGGAGGGTGTTCGAGAAGTTTCAATCCTATCGTGGTCAAATATTCGGTGGAGGCTTTGGCGCGGTGAGCTGGAGCATTATCGTGATGGAGGAACCAGGTGTCCATTCTTGACTTTGCCACAGATTCTTCATAGATCCAATGACTTTAGGCAGGCACTGTTCAGTATACCACTTAGCTATGACTGTCTTCTGTGTGTACAAAACGACGTGTTCTACAATTCCACTCGACTTGAAAAATACAGCTATCATTTTCATCTTTACAGCTCGGGATTTTCTGATAACTACGTGTGTGTCCTCATCATCGATGACCCAAACTTTGTTTTAAAGTTTGGTCGGCACGTCGTAATAGCACAGCCAAGTTTCGTCACCTGTCACGATGTTGTTCGCATACAAAGATTGGCCTTTATTAAACTTTTTCAACATCTCCCGGCATCAAGTCACACGTCGTGTCGTCTACTCTTCAATCAGTCGATGCGTCACCCAGAGAGAATAAAGTTTCTTTACGTGCAAATGATCATGCAGATTTGAACGAATTGCTGGTGCATTTAGGCCTGAAGTACCCTCTATCTGTTGGTAGGTCACTCGCCTGTCCCCGCCAAGCATTTTCCTCACAGTAGTAACGTTTTCCTTCATAACTGACGCTCGTGGCCTTCCTGACCTCTCAGCATCCTCCACAGTTAAATTTTCCCTTTGCAATTCTCTATACCACCTGAATATCGTTGTGCAATGTGGACAAATATCACCTAGTGCAGGAATCATTTCTTCGAAGCACTGGTCTATGTTTAAACCACGCACGAAATTATAACACAAAACTGCCCTTATCTCATTTCATGACCACGATGCCATTGCAAGTACTTTACACTCTCACTGCTAATGAATAACTAAATAGCCGATAGACATGGCACGGCGGCTACTATGCACGTATGAACATGTCTCAACATGCAGCAACAAGCAGCTTCCCAGGATTCATTGTTGCACACAAGAAGACTTCTTAAAAGAGACACCTGAAGACGTTCGTTGACTCCAAAATCTTAATTTGAAGGTGATTTTCACTGGTTTAAATGTATATGACGCCCGTTCTCATTTTATATCTACGCTTGTATTATCATCTTTTTGACACCTCTTTTGTGACTGGTTTGATATGTATTTTACTATAAGCTAAATAAATAAATCAAATTGCCAAATTATACTGATCCAAAATGAAGAAAAGCAAAAGGTATTTCTATGGAAAACGACACATGGGTTTATTATTTTCTTGTTGTTTCTGGACACAGTAAACCTTTATACAAAATTTGGCTTAAATTTACCTACTTTTACTGACTGATACCTTTCGTTGTCACGTAGTGTACCTCCGTACAATCTCGTAACTTGATTTTTGTATGCCGAATTGCTAAAAGAATCATAATTATTATCATTTCAAAGTATCTTCGATTTGTTTCATTTTCTATTCCTTAGTCTAAGTTATTAATGTTTTTTTTTTAAATTTTCTATCATTAAATCCATTTTTCTCTTTTTTCTCGTAAACATAACTTGGATTCAGTTCGCACCAATTCATACGTACAGCAGTGTATCAATAAACGACAAAAGAAAATACCGATAACTCATTTTTCCGTGATATTTTGGGAACTTTTCTCAGATCACTTCCTAAACGATAAATTAAATCTAAAGGAATATCCTTTTAAAAAATGTATATAAACCACGTATACGAAGTGCAGGCATACATCACAACATATATCTTTGAAAATCTATAGAGTTTGACATTATATAATATTGTCATGATTAAGTGCCTTTTCCGAAAAACGGGCACAAGGGTATCTAAAATGAAAATATATGGGCCGCTCTAATTTCTTCAGAACCAATAAAAATGTCAATTTGAATTTCCGCTCGTTCGTTGTACGTTAAAATTGATTGGAATTTAAAAGGTCATGCCTTCCCTTCTCTTCCAGAAAACGGGGCGAAAAACAGAAAAAAAAGGAGAAACTACGGTTTCGAAAATAAGAAAATACATCTTCTGAATTACCTACCAGGTACGGATAATTAAATATAAATGGAGCGATTTGTAATTATACCTCGTAATTTATTATAACTCTGTAGTAATAGGAGGAAAGGAAATATTTTCCTTATTCCGGCAAATTTAACATTCTGTCAGGCCTTGTTTTTATATTTCAAGATGTTGCTTTATAAAGTTTTCGTATTATATTAATTGTAAACAATGATTTTGCGTTCTTTTTACGTTTAATAAAAACATAATTATATTTTTTTAATTTGGGATTGAGCACGACAGTCATTTTTGTAAGAGGGAAGCTTCGTCATTAATGTTATTTAAATATCAGCAGTGAAAGTATGGGAATCTTATTAATAATAAATGATTTATTTAATCCATTTAGTCCATAATAAGATCATATAAAATTTAATTATAACACCATAATGAAGATAGCAAATCATAATGCTAAGATTGAAAATTTGTTGTTACTAAATATTACTGGTGAATTATTAAAGTTCATAGAAATTCTATTAAATGATCAAATATTAATTACAAATATGCAATGTTAACAAAATATCAAACCTGATTAAACCAATTAATTTTATTATCTTTAATGTAATATGTGACTATTAAAAGGTATATATAATACCATCTATGTAAAGGGTTTTCCAATAAGTCACCGAAAATGATTTTACTATGAAATTGATCATCTTGGCGCATCTTTTCCAGAGCACAATCGGAGAACGTACGTCGCTTCAAATGGTCCATCGGCTTCAATTATTGAGTCAGCTTGATCTTGTATGGATGTAAACCAAGATCCTTACGCAAAGTTCGCCATAAAGTGGTCTGGGCGACGCCCAACTCTTGAGAACGCCGTGGAATTAACTGATTTGGATCATTTGTTACGGACGTTTCAACGGCAGCGATATTTTCGACACTTCGACCAACCCGTTGTCTCACTGGCACGGCAACATCACACAACGAATATGTAGACTCAAATTTTTGTACTAAACTTGTTACTGCCTGTCTACTAGGGCGAGAATTACGACCGAAAATCGGAGTTAACGCTCTTAAAGTAGCGGTCACCGATTCCCAAATTCTGTAGTAAATTTTTATAATTTGCAGACGTTGTTCGGTCGTGTACTTTACCACGATGAAAATGTTAAGTTTACTGAATAAATTGACAGTAACAGTTCGATGATTAGTGAAAGGGTGCGTTCACAAATTGAATTAAAAGTTGTCAAGTCCCTATTGGAAAAGCCTTTCTATAACGGGTCTTTCATTAAGCGCTTCTTATTTTTAAATTTAAGGAAAACAAAGTGTATGTGAGATATCATCGACATTTCTTATTCGTTTGAATGGCCTATCGATGCCATTATGTATGAAATGTAACATCGTGCAAATGTCTACAGCGGCTTCGCTGGGTGTCCAATTTTCCATGACCTTGGCGCATAAATCAGGCTGAATTTGATCGATGGTATCGGTTACGTTGGCTCTGAAGGCTGCCGTCGTTTGTGGCTGATTCGCATAGACCTGCGACTTAAGAAAACACCACAAGGAAAAGTCTAACGTGGTCAAATCGCACAATCTCGGTGGCCAGTTCACATTACCTCCATGTGAGATAATCTTGCTCTCAAATCGCTCGTGCAGAATGTCCAATATGGCATGAGCTGTGTGGCATGTAGCGCCGTCCTTTTGAAACCACATATCGTTGGTGTAAATATCATCTAATTTAGGTCAAAAGAAGTTGATAATCGTCGACCTATAGCGGTCGCCGTTGACGGTGATGGCCTGGCCAACGTCGTTCTCAAATAACATAAATATGGACCGATAACGGCGCCAGCCCAAAATCCACACCAAACAGTGACTTTTTCGGGATGCATTGCACGCTCTTGGATTTCATGGTCTACGTAATTGGCCCACCGAACGCACAATTCGCTATGCCATCGAAAAATTTGAAACGCAATTTTCATTATTGGATAATACGCGACCAAATAGACCACATTCAGCCAGTGGAATCGTCAGTTAGTATTTCTTCAAAAATTAAGACTGCCACAATATGATAAAAGGCTATTTGCTGCTTGAAATTGAAGCTCGGGGTCTCGATGACATCTTTTTCCAATAAGACAGCCCTATTTTCCACACAGCGCGTGAAAGCATGGTTTTATTGCGAGCACAATTTGGGGAACATCTAATTTCACTTCGACCTATGCAATGGTCTCTTAGACCATGTGACATCATACCATTAGAGTTTTGCTTTTGGGGCTAGGTAAAGTCCAAAGTCTACATGGATAAGCCAGCTACGATTTGGCAATTGGAAGGCAACATTGCTCACGTTATTCGCCAAGCACCACTTGATGTACACGAACTCGTCATCGAAAATAGGAACTTGGGAATGGACCATGTTAACCAACATTTGGAGAAAATATTATTTAAAAAATAAATATCAACAGTGATCCTTTTGTATGATAATAAAGAATTCCCGATAAAATTTGTTTCGTAAATTTGCCTGCAAAGTAATCAAATTTAAAAAGTTTTATTTCAGAGTCTGATTGACAGCCTACAATTCTTTTATCTACATAGCTAGTCATGATTATTGTTAACATAAGTACATAAATAAACACTATTTATTTAGAAAACCTTAAATAGTTGACAATTATTGTCTTAGAATCCGGTGCTCCGCCTGTGGTACTACACCGGATTACATAAACTAACAGGTCCAGGAGTTCTGCAGTTATTTTTTCACTATACGTTTATATCGGGCCTATCTGAGATGATGCAATACCTGTGTATTATTGTGTAATATTTCTACATTAAATAAACATTTTTACTTACTATTGAGAAACAATAAATTCGATGTACCGTCTCATGCGAAGTATATTCTAGAAATAAACGAAGGTTTGATTTATATCAGACATCTTAAGGTTCACCAAATATCCCTAAAAATGTGATAATTTTTCCATATAGACTATTAATTATTTCATTAATATTTTCTATTTAGACATACTTCAATGTTGAGAAAACTTACTCATAAATATAACATACAATCCTAGTTAAAACGAGGGAAGGTTATAAACTTGGCGTTGACTTATAGACATTTTAATTAGTAACCAAGTACAGCGCCATCTAGTTTAAATACATCTGCTAATTTAAATGTAAATCAGGCAGAAATGTTGTGAATGAAAATGCTAATCGGGAAAGAGGAGATAATCACGAACTATATATTATGGCTTATTTTAATTTAAATTATCACGCCTTCATTAGCGATGCATTTAGAGCAACGGTTCTCAACCAATGCTCTGCGGAATCCGTGTTTTCCGCAATTGTTGTTGCGCGAATAGCGCCTCTGTTATTGTGAAACGTAATCACTTGGAAGTATATTACAATATTTAGGGAAAACCAGACATTTATACATAATTTTTTAGGTACCAATTTGATTTATTTAGACCTTTTTATAAAAACAAATATTAGCGACAAATCAAAGGAAACGGTGCTAAAGTGTGCTAAAGAATTATTTAGACATCGTTTAATACTTTGTGATCTATCTTAGGGAATCAATAAATAAAAGGTTCGACAAAGACAATGACATGGTTGAATCTAATCCATTGGCAGGCGTACACAACAAATATTTAAAAATTAACAATTTTTGCGTTGTACGAGGGTAGCCGTTTATATTTCGGGAACTGGAAATACTGTTAATGTTTCCTCCGATCCGATGATTGCGTCGTGAAGTTTGCCATTTTTGACAATGTATTTATCTTGACAGTTTTGTTATCCGGTCGCTATTTCTATTGTTGATAGTAACTGGAAAAAATTAACTCGCGACCATTTTCGTGCAATTATTTTTCATAACTTTCAGCGTGGATTATCTCAACAACAATGCATCGACGAGCTGAATTTTTTATGTGGTGATGAAGCACCATCGAAAACTACATTATATCGTTGGTATAGTGAATTCAGACTTGGACGGCGTTCTTTGGACGATTAATTTCGTGGAGGTCGTTCCGCAAATGTTGTTGTGTGGGAAAATATTAATGCAGTGTCTGAATTAATAATGCAAGACCGTCATGTGATATACCGTGAGATTAAGTCCTCTATAGGTATTAGTAATACCAGCGTGCATAAGATCTTGCATGAGCATTTAGCCGTTAAGAAGCTATGTTCGCGTTGGGTACCACATAATTTGACAACCGCTCAAAAAAGGACTCCCGTCGATTATTGCCAAGAAATTCACAAAAAATACAATGGCGGTGCTTCAAAGAACATTCATAAAGTCTGACGACTTATAAATATTTATGAATCTTGGATCTATACATATGAGCCCGATAGTAAATAGCAGTTGACTGTGTGAGTATTCCAAGTTGAGCCAAAACCAACAAAAGTTGCTTGCGCTTGAAACATATTAAAAGAAATGGTCGCTTGCTTTTTCGGAAAAACCGGTCACGTTGCAACCGTGCCTTTAGAGAGTTGAAGAACGGTCTATTCCGAATGGTACAAAACTATTTGTTTGCCAAAAGTTGTTGAAGAAATAAGGAAAATAAACTGAAAACGCAAGATTATTCTCCACCATGACAATACGAACACGTTTGCAAATAGTAGTAATTCAATCAAAACCCTTTTAGGAAATGCAAAAAATAAAATCGAAGAAAATAAAAAGTCTGGAATCTACCGAATTAAATGTTTAGATTGCAGTAAACAATACATCGACCAAAAAAAAACGATCGATCGAAACCCGGTATGAAGAACATCTTGCGGACATAAAATTCAACCTACCAGAAGATTCAGGTATAGCAGGGCATGTTTTAGAAAATAATCATAGTGTTAACATGGATTGTTTACATTTGATAGAGAACGTGTATAATTATCGTGAATTAGACACGTATGAAAGCATGTACATTTTAAAGAATAAAAGCCATGTGGTGAACAGTGACACTGGACCGACTCAGACGTCCGTTTTCGGTCTGCTTAATGTCAGAAAAGAGAAGAACACTGTAACAAATCACATGCAGGTACTTATCGGTCGTATTCGTGTTCTTTTTTCAATATCATTCATCCTAGTTTAAGTAAAACAATTTTAAATATCTTGCGAAACGAATATACAGTGTCCATTTTGGTTCTCAACTGTACAGATCGCACATTGAGTTTGTTTTCGTACAGGTATTTTTCGCCGTGGTTTACCAGGTGCGACACTTTGCAATTATCTGCTGATGATGACAACTTGGTTGTCGAAATGCGTATACAGAATTACGATAGTTAATGTGTAAAGGGGTTATATATCAACCTTAGTGGTTAAATGATCTACTTGTCGAACACTCTTACATCCCCAAAGATATTCAATAATCTTTCTACTCCGCTTTGAGGGTGCGACACCTCTCAGAATTAAAATGGACTAGCCCGAACCAGAATTGCTTTATAGCTACTTCGCATTAAGCGGACTTCGAAATAAGAGAACTCAGATTATAGGGACTCAATTGTAATATCACCAGCAAATAGAAACTGTTTCAATTATAGCACGACTTCAAAAAAAAAATTGTATAATGGGGGCTGAGGAATGCGATAAGAATTGTAATTTAAAAATAGGATCACAAATAATAGAAAGTTGAGAAAAGCTGCTTTAAATGGAAGATTAAAAACGCATTTGCCCACTATGTGTTTTTTCAGCCAATTGACATTGACGCAATTTCTTAATTTAAATTTCAAATTGCTTCAATTTCCAATAATAAGGTACTTGCTCTATTTCTATGAGTATAATTTAACGTTATATATTTTAATATTTTTTCGCTGAAGAAAAATCTCTGAAAAAGTCGAAGCATTTTATAGAATCTACAATTGTATAACAACTGGAGCGGAGTCAAAATTCCTTCATATAGCCTTCTCTGCATCAGCGTCGTACTCCCTATTATAAAGCCTTTAGTTGTCCGGAAATTCGTTTATTCTTTTATACATATTAATAATCAGGCTCTTAGCTTTTTTTGGCATACAAAAATAATGACAAAGGATATTGCCCAAATTGCCGGAAAATAAAGAAGAAACAAATTTTTAAGCTTAATGAAATAAAAGCGGCTCCGGAAAACGATTTTGAATTCACTTCGTTTGAATGTGTACGTGTATTTTTTGCTACTTTGCTTTCCTGCTCACTCGGGTTATACAGCGACTTTTAATGAGTTTTCCGTTCATTTTTTTTTTCGTCGGAGGTCCGTAAGTTGGCACGTTACACGACAATTTGTTCTGAAAATCGAACGAGATGCAAAACAAAACAACATCAACGGCAAAAAAAAGAGTAGGTCGAAAAAAGAGGCAGAAACGGTAGAGCACGCTCGTGCGGGAACAGAGCGAACCGTCCAAGTCCTACCAACCTACTAACGCAGTAGGAGTAGATTAAAACGACATAAAATAATTTCGGATTAGAAAGGATTAAGTGTCAGATTTTCCGTTATTGAAAATTTATATTAAACCGGGGAATTCTGCTTGGAAGCAGGATTAATATTTTTTATCTTCAAGTTTGAAGTAACTTTGGGTATTATAATATTAAAATTATATAATCTTATACAGATATTTATATGAATTTTTAACAATAATTGCATTACGTTAAAAACGCACATTTCTAATGTGCATACCTCGTACAATATCTAAAGTGTGTTTCAAATTCCGCGATTTTATAAAGAATAAATAAAACACTCATATGCGAAAAATAATATCTGCCAAATGGTCCCCTTTTGCAGCTCCACAGACGTCCACTCTTTTGTTAAAATTTTCAATGACATTTTGGAATAATTGAATCTCATCAATGACAAGAATAATTTCATCTTTCAAAGCACGAATTGATTGTTGATTGTTTTTATAAACCTGACCTTTCACATAACCCCAAGGAAAATAGTCTAACGGTGTCATATCACATGATCGCGGTGGCCAATTAACATCACCGTTTCTTGAGATTGCATATCCAGAAAATTTTTCTCAATAAATCAATTGATTCCTGTGCTAAGTGAGGTGTAGCGCTATCCTGTTGAAATCACATATCCTCTAGATCAATATTCATTAATTCAGGCCACAAAAATTCTGTTATCATCCGACGATATCGATCACCATTGACAGTTACAGCTTCACCAGCAGCATTTTCAAAGAAGTAAGGTCCAATTAACCACCTGACCATAATGCACACCAAACAGTAACTCGCTTAGGATGCATAAGTCTCTCATGAACAATTCGTGGATTTTCCTCACCCCAAATATGGCAATTTTGTTTATTAAATCACATGAGCGAGGTGACCACTTATTACACAGTTACCGAACTTCCCCTTCAATAGATCTATTGTTTGACTAGTTGTGTGGTATATGGTATCAATTGCACCATCTGACCATAATGCACACAAAACAGTAACTCGTTCAGGATGCATAGGTTTCTCATGAATAATTCGTGGATTTCCCTCACCCCAGATACGGCAATTTTATTTATTAACATAGCCACGAAGTTCAAAATGTGCCTCATCGGTAAACATTATTTTTTGAGAAAAATCAACTGGTTGTTCATTGATGAAATTGACAAATGAACGACGTTTTAAATGATCTCATGGCTTCTATTCCTGTGTTATTTGAACTCTGCCTTCAAATCTATATCCTTGTGTAAAATACGCCATGTTATTGATCCACTATGTCTAAGTTGTTGTGAACGTCGTCTAATGGGCATTTCAGGATCTTCAGCAACACTTTCACGAACCAAACCAATATTTTCTTGTGAACAACCACTACGACTGTATTTTTCACTTTTTTGATCTTCCACGGAAACGGTCTCTCGAAATTTTTTAATACTCCGACCAATCGTGCTTTCAGATGAACGACTATTTAAACCATAAAATTCACGTAATTTTCTAAAAACTCTTTTCACAAAACAAAAAATGTATAATAATTATTCGGTTTCAGGAGCAGTTGCACGAATACCTGTTTAGACCTTACAACACTGGATTAATTTACCAATATTTAATACAAATTATAAGCAATCAAATATTACTCGTGGCTTAATAGACCCAGTAGATGTAAATTGGGGTTAAACGAGTTACGGTATTCTGATAAAATATATATGGGAAAGGACTAATAAGTTGACAAAAAAGCTATTTAACACCTATTTGAGTAAGGATAATTAAATGTTACAAACAGAAAAAATTATTTTTATTTAACGTAAATTGTAGTAAACAATTCGGTAGCTATTGATTCATTTTAAGTTTGTCGAATTCAGAAGGACGTACATACTTACTATGTATTTTTAGCATTCATTTGAAAGTAGATGCTTCCTATTACATGCTGTTATCTGAATAAAATCTAGGTTAATTAAATTACTAGATACTGTTTATATTAAAATCAATATCGTTGAAGCGTACACGTCTTCTGGTAAATTTTAATCTCAATTTCGTTAATGTTAGTTTCGAATCGTCTGTACTTTACAAGTTGTTCATCAAATATTCATTAGCAGAATGTAAATTTATGAGTTTATAAAAGAAAAATCTAAAGTAGTTTCAGAAGTAATTTTTCAATAACTACATTAGAATGTTGCACGGTATCTCACTTGTATTTAATAACATTGGAAACTAAAAAAAAATCTCTGTGTTACTAAAACTCATGTTAGCACAAAATAATATACTATGTGACAAGAAATCTCAGTAAAAATAGATATTTTTAGGTCAAATTTTACAGAAATGTTCACAGTGTAGAGACTAATAAATGGCTAAAATTTCGTTGGACAACTCATACTCTTTATAGAGAAAATTTAATAATAAGTTGCTGCTTCACGTAAACGGACACATTCTGCTGTTACTTCTCGACCATACTTTTAATAAGAAGTACTGTAAGCAAGAGTCCATAAAAAATTCATTAAATAATTTCTGTGATTTTAGTCAACGATGACATAGTAGAGTAGAACTGTTTAATTATATACGCAGGTTAGCTTTTATATTTTGCATATAAAATTGGAATAAAACAGTAGCTTTTAAAGACTTCTTTGCTTTTCGAAGTATTTTCCACGACGATTAATGCACTTTTGTATGTGCTAGAACCAGCTTTGGAAGCTGTTAGTTACACTCATTTGTTGTTACAGTCAAAATTGCGTTTTTTAAGGTATCTATTGCTCCTTTTGATAACTGTAGTCTTTAACCACGTTCTTGATTTTTAGAAAGGTAACGAAATTGTTGAGACTTAAATCCGCACTGCAATGAGGATGGTCCAACAATTCGACGTTTTGTTGAGTTACAAATTCAATTGTCTTACATGCTGTGTGTGACTTGCTTTGTCTTGGTGGAGGATGATTCGTCGTTCGAAGTTGGGTTTTCTGAGCTTAGGGATGACTTGCAACAGACAAATGGTTGTTACCAATCGGCAGTAGCAATTCTTTGATCTTGTAGAGGAATTGTTACTGCAATGGGTTTCCTTTGCATTTGACTGTTTAATTTTTCAATCCGATAGAATGGATTTTCTACCTGGTGTAAAAATAATGTGTTTAAAATGTAAGAATATTTTTTTGATTTAAAAAAAGAGGGGATGCATAGGTTATTCATATTCTATCAAAAGCCTTTTCTTAAGGAGAGTTGTCCTTTTCGAGTCAGTCTTAACTTCTTCCTTATATATTAACGACCTAATTTGCAAGGTCCATAGGATGTGGGATTTCGTGCTAGGCTAGACGCGAGATTTCACAGCTTTACTACATTCACCGCCTTATATCAGAGTTTTGTGAGATCTACTCTTGACTATTGCTGTGCTGTTTGTAATTCACATATCAAATTTCACGCCAATAGAATAGAAAAAATTCACGAAAATTCGTCAGTTTTCTTTTAGTTAAGTTAACAGCAATAGTTCCACGTTCTTGAGGTGTGTATCGCTCCATGGCTTATTGGCAACTAATTCTCTATATATCTACATCATACATGTCAAAGCACAGTGACATTTGGCGCCATCTGCCAAAATGGCAGCCAATTTAAATTATGGCATTACTTTTGCGCCACCTGTTAAGTTTAGTTTAGTTTAAAATTATATACTTTAAGTGGGTGTTTTACATTTGTTACACAACAATTTATGTTTCTTAAACGTAAAATTACGTATATAGATATTTACCGTTACCGTTGGGGCCTCTTCTGTTTCTAATCTATGTTAATAATATGTCCCATAATGTTACCGTGAGTAGAGTCACCCAGTTTGCAGATGATACGTCCATAATAGTAGAGAAGTTGCACAGGATTATATGGAGACTACTTTGAGGGAGACAAGCGAGTGGTTTAGTAGCAATCTTATGAAATTAAATCATGACAAAACCCAATAGCTGACAATAACAACAAGGGGAGTGGCGGGGGAGCCCAAAGTGAATATTAAGTTCCTGGGCCTGCTGATTGCGAGCAACCTGACTTGGGAGTGCCACATTGATAACTTGTGTCGCAATCTGGCATCAGCAATATACTCTATACGAAGAGTGAAACTAGTGGCTACACCCGAGGCGGCTTGGACTGTGTACTATGCAAATTTTCAGGGAAGGGTCTTGTATGGCCTATTGATGTGGGGCGCGTCTGGCGCGGCTGAGGCGGTTTTCAGGATGCAAAAGAGTGCAGTGCAATCAGAGCCCTTAGTGGTGTATCTAATACCACAAGTTGTGTAAACCTATTCAGAAAACACAAAATACTGACACCCCCATCCTTGTATATACTTGCTTGCTTGGAGTTTGTTCATAAGTCGCCAGATAAGTTCTGCAAAAATGGTGATTTTCACGAATATGAAACACGAAACCAGAGTAGTTTGGTCATACCGAATCATCGCATTGGGAAAAGTCAGCTAAGTTCAAATTACATGGCCGTGAAGATATACAATACCTTGCCTTATAGGTTTAGGAGCCTACCATGGATTAGTCTCAAAATATTAATAAAAATAGTGCTGGTGGGAACTGTTTCTATTCAGTAAATGACTTTCTGAAGTATAAATTTTGATATTTCCATTTTTGTGTTTTTATGTTTTCATTGTTACTCTGGTGTTTTGTATAGATCTTGCCAGTTTTAACGTGTTTGGTGGCGTATTAATTGTGAGCTACAAAGGTTTTCCTTTTTTTGTGTTTTTATTTATATATGATTATGTAATGACGTGTGTATGTACATATACATCAATAAATTATTATCATTATAACATAGAATAGCAATGAAATTCTTATTTATTAGAGCTTTTAATTCTTATTCTTTTCTAACGAGATCCTTTACAACTCCTATCACAGTTAATTAACAAAATGACATACAATATTTTGACGACGCAAATATTAGGAATTACATCGAATTTATCTTTGTCACCACGCATTTCTAAAACACCATGTGTGTGACCGTCCTTTGTTTGAATAAATTCATTACGACTGAATGAAATAATGCTCAATTGACGTTAATCTGTGGTATTCCAGACATGTAGTATCGCCGAGCATTTGTATTCCGTAACGGATCCTTTGTACAGAGCTTTGTCTTTGTAATGTTGTGGGATTTTGTGTGTTTTGTTCGCCGGAGTCCGCCGTTGTATTACCGCTAAGACCTGTGTCATGTAATTCGTTGTTTTCGTTTTGTTTTAGTGAAGAGGAAAAGTCGCAACAGCATAGAATCTGATTATTTCGAAAAATTAAAAGTTCTGCTTCTCGTTGATTTCAAATAGGAAGTTACGGGTTTTAATTGTAGAGGAAGGCAAGTCAATTCTTTAGAGTAACTGTGACGGTAAATAAGGAATTTTATTAGTTTAGGAAATTAAGAGTTGAAGTAAAGACTAAACTGAAGCAGGTAAACGAGTTAAATGGAACATCGCAATTGGAAATTATATTTTAATGCTCTTCCAGACACGTAATATGAAAGAAAGACAAGACTAAGGAAAGATTCATTTGCTATTGTTTACGAATACTCTGCAAATGTTGAAAGATAAGTTTAATATTCATTCATTCATATCATTTGATATTCGATAATGCTGAGTTATACACTATTGATATATATTTTTGCCAGCTGGTTGCAACGACTTCAGAATTACATCATATATATTACAAATACAAAGGGTACTAGGAAAGTTTTGCAATATGACGCAACAATGAATCGTAGGAAGCTGTTTGTTGTTGTATGTTGAGACATGTTCATACGTGCATAGTCGCCGCCACGCCATGCTGATGGGCTCAGTTATTTATTAGCAGTGAGAGTGTAAAGTGCTTGCGATGGCATCGTGGTCACGAAATGGGATAAGGGCAGTTTTACGTTATAATTTCGTGAGTTGTTTAAACATAGACCAGTGCTTCGAAGAAATGACTCTTGCACTAAGTGATGTTTGTACACGTCGCACAACGATATTCAGGTGGTATAGAGAATTCCAAAGGGGAAATTTAACTGTGCAGAATGCTGAGAGGAAAGCGGAGGAAAGCTTTACTACTGTGAGGAAAATGCGAGGACAGACGAGAGAGCTACCAGCAGATAGTTGACGATGATCATTTGTACGTGAAGAAACTTTGTTCTCTCTGGGTGCCGCATCGACTGACTGAAGAGAAGATGACACGACGTGTGACTTGGTGCCGGCAGGGACAATCTCGATATGTAAACAACATCGTGACGTGGTTGCACTATTACGATGAGCCGAACAAAGCTCAAAACAAAGTTTGAGTCTTTGATAATGAGGACAAACCCGTAGTAGTGAGAAAATCCCGATCTGTAAAGAAGAAAGTGATAGCTGTATTTTTCAAATCGAGTGAAATTGTGGAATGCGTCGTTTTGGACATACAGAAGACAGTTACAGCTAAGTAGTATACTGAAGAGTACCTGCCTAAAGTTATTGGATCTATGAAGAAGCTGCGGCCAAAGTGAAGAATCTATGAAGAAGATGCGGCCAAAGGATGTGAAGCACCCTGCCTATAGTCACCCCCCCCACTGTTCCCACAGGTGAAAATGAAGCTAAAAGGGAGGTGGTTTTCCAATGATGAGGACCTTCTGCAGGCTTGGGACAACGAGTGTGCTTTACTCCCTAGTGAAACTTCGCAGAACTGATTTAGAGATTGGTTTTGGAGGATGGAGGGGTGTATTGAGTGTAAAGAAAATTACTTTAAAAAAACTAAATAAACAAAGCTGTATTGCAAAACTTTCCTAGTACCCTTCGTATCTTCAAAGAATTGTATACTTTTGTTTCAATTTAATAAACATTTGAACTTTTGCCTGCAATAATAATACCCTTAATGTCTTATCTTGATCGGAAAAAACAAGAACCTTTCCACCGATATACTCAATTTTAAATGAGTTTAGAAATCCAGCGCAGTCACTCGCGGTAGTCATATGTCTAATACAATCATGTGCTTTGATGAGAAAGCAACACCTCCCCCCTCTCTCGTCCAAATATAATAATGTCCGAGCGAAAAAACAAAATCATGTCGTCTCATTAAAGAGATAATAAAGTTACCATGATGTGTGTATAGACGAACACTGTAAGCCTGGCAATTGCCATTAAGTCAACAATATAAAAATAATTCAAATGTTATTCACAACTTGTTTACGTCGCGTTTCGAATATATTAGTTCTCTTCAGGTAAAGTGTGCTGTTATTTGCGAACGATTCTTTGTGGGTTTAACACACCTTTTTCGTACAGTAAAATGATGAAAAAACAATACCTCCCTCTCTTATCCGAACATACGAACGCTGCTTGAAAAGGCATACTATTCTATCGACGAATATATGCACGACTTATTGTTGCAGTGCAAGCAATTGTCTGTTTGTCTTAATTTCGGTGCTTTTTATTATACATTTATATGTTATATGTAGAATTTCTTTACCATCATTTATGAAACTTTTTTTGTAATTGTCATTATAGAATAAATTACTACTACTACTACTACATACGAATGTCCAGACGAAAGAACGAAGCTGTGTCGTCTCACCAAATAGATAACTAATTTACCATGACGACAAACACTTTAAATTTCGCAATTATCATTAGGTGAATGTCATAAGAACCATTCAAATGTTAATAGCACCTTGTTTGGGACAAGTTTCGAGTATATTAACTCTCTTCAGGTAAGTACTGGTGTTATTAGCGAACGTTTTTTGTGGATTTATCATACCTTTTCGATATACGTGGGCAAGGTGAAAAGTTCTCGACCTGACAATGAAAGACTGCGATTTAAAATTAAAAAATTATTTTATTTTTCTACATCATCTCCCTTGAGTTCAACACACTTGGTCCAGCGTTTTTCTAACATAAATGTTCCTTCCCGAAGGTGAGAGTCTGGAAGGTTGTCAAAATATTCTTCTGCGGTCCTTTCAACTTTTTCGTTGGATATGAATCGCTTTCCAGAAACAAATTTTTTCAAATTTGGGAATAGATGGAAGTCTAAGGATGCCAAATCAGGAGAATAGGGATCATGACCGAGCAAATCGTATCCCAAATCCCGCAATTTTCCCATCGCCAACGCACTCTTGTGAGCGTGTGCGTTGTCCTGATGAAAAATGATTTTTTTCTTCTTCAAGCCAGGTCTCTTCTCGCGAATTTTGGCATCCAGGTGGTCAAGAAGGTTAGAGTAATATGCGGCTGTAATTGTTCTGCTTTTTCAAGGTAATCAATTAACAAGATCCCTTTTGCATCCCAAAACACGCTGGCCATGACTTTTGCGGCAGATGCGTTCGACTTCGCTTTTTTTGGCGCTGTACCACCGGCTTCCACTCAACGCTTCTACTGCTGTTTCGTTTCAGGCATGTAGTGATGGACCCATGTCTCATCCATGGTGACAAATCGCCGCACAAAATCGGTCGGAGTCTTGTTCAATCGGTCCAAAGAATGCTCAGAAAATCGTTTGCGCATTTGCTTTTGATCGACATTCAGCAAATGTGGCACCCATTTTGCGCAGAGCTTTCTCATCTCTAATTCTTTGTGCAAAATGTTCTCTCACCCTTTCTTCCGATATCCCCACAGCCTCAGCTGTCTCACTCACTGTCACTCGCCTATCATCCAACACAATACCATGTATTTTTTCGATGATTTCTGGTGTGGTTGCGGTTTTTTGCCGTCTTTCACGTGGGTCATCTTCGAGGAACGTACGACCACGATTAAATTCAGCTGCCCACTTTCTAACGGTTGACATCGATCGAGCAGAGCCCCGTACACTTTTGTCAACTTCGGATGAATTTCTATAGGGGTTAAACCATCCAAAACAAAAAATTTTATAACAGCACGATATTCAAGTTTATCCATTTAAAAAAATAATACGCACGACGTCTACTACAAAAATTCTTGCAAACAAACTTCCTGAGGGAACAAGTTGAAAGTTTTCATATGAACTAAAGACACATGCAGCCACGCAGGAAACATAAATTTCTGTTAATTGTAACGCCATCTCTGTGTCAGGCCGAGAACTTTTCACCTTGCCCACGTACTAAAACGAAGAAACAATACCTTCCTCCGAAACCATGTCGTCTCGCCAAATAAATAGCTATAAACACAAATAATCATTCGTTAATAATACTAGAGTTTACTTGAAGAGAATGAATATACACAAGGTGTTATTAACATTCGAATGATTCTTATAACGTTAATCATGTATCTAGTTTTCCCTGTCATTGGGCATCCCTATTTGTTATAAGTGAAACTAAATAAATGAATAGAACAACAATAAATAGCTCTAACATTATTATTGTATGTACCTATGGAATTTATTACTGTGCAGATTCTTTTTACTCTTTCTGCATTAATCATCATAGTTGTCCCAGGTTGAGTTCCTCGTGTCTAGTATTGACACTAGATCATCAGCAACCTTCTCAATAGCTAGGGTAAGAGCCAATGTTCTCTACAGGTACATACATATGTCCAGAAATGCCAATGTATTTATTATACGAGGATCCCTTTCGCTAATTTGCATCTACTATTGTTCGTTCAGTTCTTTTTTTTAATGACTTGGATTACATTATTATAAGTGTGTATATTTTTTGTTAATTGGATTCTTTGTATTACAATAACTCCATCTATTTTTGTTTTTAATTTTAATTTTATTTTTAAGTGCATTATGTCCTGCAAATGGTCCGTGTAACTGTTGGGCATTAAAGATTATTATTATTATTATTATAATTACAATTGAATTGTGAATACATATGCATATTCATAGTTAAATAGCTAATTTAGCCTGATTTTAATTGCACTTCCGCGAAAGCTAACCTTTAAAATGAACCTCCATTATCATCGCTAAACACGCATACATATGCATGTTGAAATTTCAGGTGCGACTGGCTTCAGTACAGTAATTTGCCCGTTGGTTGGTGAACGCTGGCCCTTAATAGTAATCTAATAACCGAAAACAGTCGTTCATGTAACATTACATTATGTAAAGCCCAGATCGGATTAGTGTTAAACGGAAATATACCGCAGCCGAGTCGAGGCGGGCTTACGCGGCCCCAAAACGAAATCTAAATTACCTGGACCGTCTAACGATTTGGAATGGTACACATACGCTTGCAAATCGTGCGTTAATTACCTGGTCGAGGATTAATTTATTAATGTTGAATCCGTATTCGTACGAATAAAATTCAAAGTAATTAGGGAAATTACCGGAAAATTGCGGGCCCTTGTGGTTATTCTTTCGTTTTTGAAAGGGCCTTAATCCTCATCAATTGTTGTACAGTATAATATAATGACTATAATTAAATATCTCCTGTTTAAATGTTCCTAGAAGGAAATAATAATAAAGGGAGTTTCTCCAACACTATTACTACTGTTACTCTGTTGAACTCTTTAAATTGATGGCGGGGTTTGTAGGCATATCATATTTCGTTCCCTTCAGTAACACTTCTACCTATTTGAAATACGAATGATAGAAACAACTACAGAGGAAAAAAAATGACTACGACGATCGTTTCGCTTAAACCAAGGCTCATCAGACTGTTTAGCTTAATAATTCTCTGAATGATTTACACGAATCACACTTGATGCTGGGCATATTAAAAATTGCTTCCGTGTGACTATGTTAGACAATCGATTTATTTTCAAATCATTCATTTCATAATTTCAATGCAATGACTAATTATTATCTGATATTAACATCGACTGCAAAATAGCAACAGGTTCACTTTTCAGACATACGAGGATAGTTTGACAAGTAGTGAGAATGACACATAGGTGGCGCTCTAATTGGTAAAACAAATGCACTGTAACTTAGGTTGCCTATTTATATGTTTCCATTCCGATATTTAGATAAATTGGTTGATTAGTTTATTTTTGACAGCTGATTGAAAAAGCAGCAAAACGTCGTTTTGTTAAAATGGAAAAAGCAGAGTATCGTGCTGTGTTTAAATACTTCGTAATTAAGGGTATGAAAGCTACCGAAATAAAAAATGAGTTAAGGGAAATATTAGGTGAATCTGCTCCATCATCCGCCACAATAAGTAGATGGGTAAATGAATTTAAACATGGTAGAACAAGCTGTGCTAATAAAGCGCGCTCTGAAGCACCCAAAATCGTGACTTCTAAGGAAATGATTATAAAAATCCATAATATTATTACGCAAGATGGACGACTCAAAGTGAGAGAGATATCAGACCTGGTAAACATTTCAACAGAACGCGTACACCACATTTTAACGAAAGAATTGGGCCTTTCCAAGCTTTCGGTAAGTTGGTTTGCGCATTTCTAATGAGTGTTTGGACCTTTATAAACGGAATCCTGTTGATTTTTGTAGGCGATTTGTTACTTGCGATGAAACTTGGATACACTACAGTACACCCGAAACTAAACAACAGTCGAAACAATGGTTAGAACGTGGTTCTGCACCTCCAAAGAAAGCGAAAACCACTTTATCGGCAAACAAGGTGATGGCATCAATTTTTTGGGATTCAAAGGGCATTTTGCTCATTGATTACCTTCAGAAAGGTGCCACAATAAACGGACAATATTATGCAGAACTTCTACGAAAATTAAATGTTGAGATTAACGACGAGCTTATCATCTTCGTAAATGAGTATTTTGCAAGCCTTTCGGAATCGCATTTTAGAGATGGCATAAGGGCATTGGAGCACCGTTAGAATAAATGTATTGCTCTTTTAGGAGAATATATTGTAAAATAAAAATTATTTTGTATTTAAAGAATTCGTTTTTCTTTTCCATTCTCACTACTTGTCAAACTACCCTCGTATACCAGGTTGACGAGCATTTCTGTGTTAAGATTATCGACTCAAAATCAATCATAAAATCGCCCTATCTGATGATTATAGGAGAATTTCTGACCATACTATATATAACAATTTTACATAAAATTATATGGATTAAAATAGTTTTATACTGTATATCCAAAATCCTTCAAATTTAAGAAGTTTCTGACCAAAATGAATGATCTTACCCATCGTCGAAAAGTTCTTCATTATCGCTTAATTCGGCTTCCTCAGAATTTTCTTCTACCGAGTTAATTTCTATAGAACTGTAATTTGAGTCTTGCAAGCTGTCGTCTGTATCGAAATCACTTCTAGAAATAATTCACTTCTAACAAATGACCAGCCATATATTCTAACCCCTCTTCTGTTAACTTCATTTTATTTCGAAATATATACAATTACTTGTTAAAAGGACCGATTTTTATACCACGTGCTTAATAGATTCATTTGACGTTAGATACGACCAATATATATCTCGTAGGACGTAGGATTAATAATTCTATCGTAATAGAATAACGTCATGTAGCCCATATGTAGGGCGTAGAATTTTAAGCGAGGACGTGACCAGTATTATTTTAAGATTTAAGGTGAACTGTGAACAACACGTCTTCACTGTCACAACACTAACTTGGAATTATTTTTAATTTAAGTTTTTTTAATAATTAAGGGAACGTCTTGTTATTTATTCGTTTTATTAATATTTTGTATATTGTCTAGTTCTTTGGGACGATTCATACCTACAATAGGGTGTTCCCTATTCATTTAACTAGCTGGTATGCTTAGATATTTTATTTAACAACTGGTAGGATCGTCTTCGATGGCGTAGGCTGGCAAATTGCACCTTGAACGAACAACTTGTAGTAATCAGATCAACCCATAGTGGCTCCTTCTTTATTTATTTATCTTTAATATTCCAGTTTTATAAATCGTGCCACATGTTAGGAATTACCATTTATGTTCACGACTCACTCTGATATTCAGTCAATATAGAAATTTTAAGTAGTTAATTACTTGTTAGTGGAAGGATGGGAAAGGGACAAAGGAGTAGGTCAGATAGAAGAATCTTACAGCTTATGTGCTGTACATGTTAGTGGAAGGATGGGAAAGGGACAAAGGAGTAGGTCAGATAGAAGAATCTTACAGCTTATGTGCTGTACAGGTATTAGTTGAGTCTTGATTCTTCTGAGGTAAACGTTAGTCTTTGTTTAAATGACTAGTGCATCTGCAAAGCGCGTTTTGTTATCCGTTCGTTTTATTAATATTTTATGACTGTATTATTTATACCTTTGAGACGATTGATACCTACAATGGGGTGTTGCTTATTCATTTAACTTGTTGGTATGGTTAGGTATTCTATTTAACAATCGACAGGATCGTCTTCGATGGAGTAGGCTGGCAAACTGCACCTTGAACGAACAACTGGTAATCAAATCAGCGCATAGTAGTCTCTTTTTTATTTACTTATCTTTAATATTCCAGTTTTAGAAAGCGTTTCAAATGTCAAGGATTTTCATTTGTGTACGCTATTCACTCTGATATTCAATCAAAGAAATTTCAAATAGCTAATTAAATGTTAGTAAAAGAATGGGAGAGGGACAAAGAAGTAGGTCAAATAGAGGGACCTTACTACTAATGTGCCGTGCAAGTATTAGTTGAGTCTTGATTCTTCCGTGAGGTCTTTGTTAAAACGACTAGTGCATCTATTCTTGTGCACGCAACGAAAAGAAATAATAATGTCCATAACATCCGCTGCCAGATATTGACGCAAGTCCATGGGATTCGTAATGTTGTGTATTAATCAATATATAACAACAAGGTCAGTCGAAGGAGATTACCACTCACAATAAGGAGACAAGCCCATTGTCGCTTTGTTTAAAAAGAGCCCTCAAGTAACAAAAAAAAGCCGAATTTATATTGCGTAACTGGTAAGCAGAATTGAGGTAAGTTTGGTGACTATTATCGTTTGTAATCGTCTACATCAGGTATGGGCAAGCTTTGACATGTTGTGGACCAAACTTTAATGTGCAAATACGTTCACGGGCTGCGTTTAAGAGTAGTGCATTTTAAAGTAGTGTTCATAATCTTTAGCGATAGATATCAGACATGAAATAATATGACAATGTCTCGCGGGCCGGATCAAATCTTACAGCGGGTCGGACGCGGCCCGCGGGCTGGTCGTTGGCCACATATGGCTTACATGATTATAATTTGAAATACCGTAGAACAGTGATAAAATTTTTCCCAGCAAATCATAGCGAAAAACGTCTTGCCTGGACTCGTAATGACATTGAACGAGATGCATCATCTTTTTGTATTGGTACATAAGAAAGAAGACTTGGTTCTGTGATACAAACCGTATTTATTGATCGTAGTGTAAAACTTCAATTTGACGTGTGGAATACGTGGGGATGCTTTATCATGTGTGATTTCAGATCATTATGCTTATTTGCAGGAACTTTAGACTCACGTAGAATGATACAATTGTTTGAAAAGATATTTCTATTTTGCGAGGAATAGTGGCTTGCCATTAATACCACAGAATAGTATTAGCAGGAAGGCGACGATCTGAAACATCTCAATAGACTGCATGATGGAAAGATGTAAGAAATATTCATATGATAGAATGGCCTTCGTAAAGTCCAAATGCGAATCAAATAGAAAATTTGTAGGCTATCGTAAAGTACAAGCTTCGCAGTCAGCGAAGCTTCAATATGTAGCAACTTTCTCGAAATGTAAATAAGATATGGAGATAACAGTAAGCTACGCTGAAAATGTAGTTATTAACATTACGAAAGGCTGTGAGGCCATCATCAATAGTACTGGAAACTGCACTCCGTTCTAATTACATAGCACATAAGTATTTTGTAAGTAGATTTTAATGGAATAAAGTTTTGGTAATTAATAATTCGTTTCATTGAAATATCAGTGACTCTTAATTCTTATGCACGAACCAAATAACAAAATTTCTACTGGCTACGAGGATAGTTTGACAAGTACTGAGAATGACACATAGGTGGCGCTCTAATTGGTAAAACAAATGCACTGTAATTTAGGTTGTCTATTTATATGTTTACATTCCCATATTTAGATAAATCGGTTGATTAGTTTATTTTTGAGAGCTGATTGAAGAAGAAGCAACACGTCGTTTTGTTAAAATGGAAGAAGCAGAGCATCGTGCAGTGATTAAATACTTCGTAATTAAGAGTATGAAAGTTACCGAAATAAAAGATGAGTTACGGGAAACATTAGGTGAATCTGCTCCATCATCCACCACAATAAGTAGCTGGGTAAATGAATTTAAACGTGGTAGAACAAGCTCTGTTGATGAAGCGCGCTCTGGAACACCCAAAATCGTGACTTCTAAGCAAACGATAATAGGAATCCATAATATTATTACGCAAGATCGATGACTCAAAGTGAGAGAGATAGCAAACATGGTAAACATTTCAAGAGAATGCGCACACCACATTTTAACGAAAGAATTAGGTCTTTCCAAGCTTTCGGCAAGATGGATGCTGCAATTGCTTACGACTGATCAAAAGTTCACTCGTTTGCGCATTTCCAATGATGGCTTGGACCTTTATAAGCGGAATCCGATTGACTTTTGTAAGCGATTTGTTACTTGCGATGAACCTTGGATACACTACAGTACTCCTGAAACTAAACAACAGTCGAAACAATGGTTAGAACGCGGTTCTGCACCTCCAAAGAAAGCGAAAACCACTTTATCGGCAAACAAGGTGATGGCATCAATTTTTTGGGATTCAAAGGGCATTTTGCTCATTGATTACCTTCAGAAAGGTGCCACAATAAACGGACAATATTATGTAGAACTTCTACAAAAATTAAATGTTCAGATTCGTGCTAAACGGCCAGGAATGGCAAAGAAAAAATTCTGTTTCCCCAAGACAACGCTCCCTCGCATACCTGCACAGCTGCGATGTTCAAAATCCACGAGTTGCATTTTCAATTAGTATCGCATGCGCCTTATTCGCCGGATCTAGCCCCTTCCGACTTCCACCTTTTTCCAAAATTGAAAACGGCACTAGGTGGAAAGAAATTTTCGTCTAACGATGAGCTTATCATCTTCGTAAATGAGTATTATGCAAGCCTTCCGGAATCGCATTTTAGAGGCCGCATAAGGGCATTGGAGCACCGTTGGAGTAAGTGTATTGCTCTTTTAGGAGAATATATTGAAAAATAAAAATTATTTTGTATTTAAAAAATTCGTTTTTCTTTTCGAGTCTCACTACTTGTCAAACTACCCTCGTACATAAAAAAGACGACAAAATTAAACTACAATGCTGGATTTTCTCCTAAAAATTGTTAGTGGTCGAGCCTCGTTTCGCGCCAAATCATCCTCGCATTGTGTAATAGGAAGCTCCCAGTTTAATCCTTAATATAAACTATATTAAAATTCCTACTAAATTACACAAAGTATTAACGTAACTTCCTCATGATTTAAACTGTATTTGTAAATACCATATTTTCTGCTTAATATGATCGTAATTAACTAAAATAATTCAAATTCTAAGAACCTAGTATGTTGTACGTACTGCGAAGCCGAAGTTACTATATTCAACAAGCTCATATGTTTAAAATTAATCCTATATGTTGCTACCGTGCGCAACTTTTAATAAACTTAAAACACCGACACCAACGCGTACGTATAAGCCTCTTACGGAATTACATCCAATCTAACAAAAATGTAGGTCACAATAAGCGCAAAAACCTATCGCTTTTCTTTTTTCCAAAATAACCACCGAAACGACAACATGTTTCTTTCTTGTATGGATTGATGTAATATTGTAATAGAAAAGAACGTGGTAGGACACGTCTGCACATGTATAGGGCGAAAATATCCGTTTGCGATACGTAAACTTATGTGATGAACGTGTTATCCGAACCGCGTCGATGACATCAGGACTGAAAACGTGAGGGAGTGAAGAATGTGTGTTTCTGCACACGTCAAATTAACCAACGCGATGTGTTCAGTTTACCTGAATAAGCGGAATGAACACATACGGAGGAAAGCGTTAGACGTCATATTCAAGATACACATGTACGTGTGCGCTCCTTGATGTTAACTTTCGAATTTAAATTGATGTAACGAGCAACGGCTCGAGTTCTAGTTTACAAAATTACGTCTGGAAGTTGCGAATTCAAGTCAATTTTTTGCATAATGCACATACTGAGATGCGAGCGCTTCTAAACTTTCCTAAGACTGCCATTTGGAGTTTAATTTGAACTTGTGAAAAAGGAAATCATTTCGTAGTAGACAACTTGTTTCACGATAACTTTAAAAGTGACCGTCGAAGTAAAAGAACTACCAGTTACTTTGAGAACTTGTTAAGTACTTATTTTTATACGAAGCACTGCTTGAATACGGTACAAAACTATTTTAGTCGAAATCATTTTATGGAAAATTATAATATACAGGATTGTCAGAAGTTCACGGATAGTCGTCAGGTAGGACGTCTTTATGATTACTTCTAAGTCGATATCCTAATACAGACTTGCATCGTATGTCTGTCATTAGTTAAGCCATTCGAATTGCTTAAGTGTAGCGTAGATTGGACAACGAGGTATAGAGCCATTAAGGAATCAGTAGGAACGATATTTTAAAATACGAGGATGGTCATAAAAGTACCCTGTCTGACCTAAAGATAGCGATTGTTGTTTGAAAAATATCACTGTATTAGAAAGCACACAATCTATAAAGCATATGATTCAAGTTTGAAGTCGGCACGTTGTTTAGTATTTGTTTGGCAGCCATCAATAGTGAACGTTTTCAGTGAATTTATGAAAATGAAAAAAAACTGATCATCGTTACGTGATAACAATAATTTCATTTGAAAGGCCTCAACCCAACCTATATAAATCCTGAACTGAATTCTACTCTGGGTGAGCCTGCTCCTTCGTTGGCAACAGTGAAATATTGGGTAGTAGAATTTAAACGAGGTCGTACAAGCTGCTGAGACAAGCATCGCAGTGGTCGACCAAATGAGGTGACGACTCCAGAATTGGTGAAGAAAATCCACAAAATGGTACTGGATGATTGTCGTTTGAAAGTGCGCGAGTTAGCCGACATAGTAGGCATTTCAAAAAGTATGGTACATCGCATATTATCTAAAAATTTGAACACGACAAAGCTGCGTGCAAGATGAGTGCCGCGTTTGCTCACACTCGAGTAAAAACAGTGAAGATGTTTCAATTGAGAGTTTAGTGAAATTTCACAGCAACAAAGAAGAACTTTTGCGCCGTTACATAACCACGAATGAATCACGGGTCCATCACTTCACACCCGAGACAAAAGAATAATCAAAACAATAGACTCAAAAAGGAGAACCGGCTCCAAAGAAGGCGATAACTGTTTCGCCTGCAGGCAAGATCATAACTTCGGTTTTTTGGATGCGCGTGGAATAATTTTCATTGACTCTCTTGAAAAGGGTAAAACTATCAACGGCTGGTATTATACGAACTTATTGTGAGCGAAGAAATCAAGCAAAAACGCACACATTGGCTAAAAAGAAAATGTTGTTTCATAAAGACAAATGCTCCGGCTCACAAATCCGTTATTGCAATGGCTAAAATTAATGAATTAAAGTTTTAATTGTTACCTCTTGCACCTTATTTCCCAGATTTAGCGCCCTCGCATTATTTTCTGTTTCCAAACTTGAAAAAATGGCTCAGTGGTCAAAGATTTTCCAACAATGAAGAAGTGATTTCGGAAGTTAATGACTATTTTGAGGAGCAAGACAGTTCTTATTATAAAAAGGGTACCGAACTTATTGAACATCACTGGGAAAAGTGTATAGAGCTGAAAGTAGATTATGTTGAAAAATAAATATATGTTTTTGGAAAATTTTTGTGTTTTCTTTGTTCAGTCGGGTACTTCTGGGACCACCCTCGTTCGTGTTTTATTTAAGTCTGGTGAGAATAACAATAACAATGTTATTTAACGTAAATGCTGAAACTGGTTGACATTGGCTAGAAGACAAAGCTATAGCCTATATAGAATTGAATTTGGGACACGTTTTCTTTCAAAAAGTCCCAAACAAAGAAGTTAAAGGGGTTATAAGTAACCTTGTAGGCCATGGTATTGGTCCGCTTCACCCTATACACTTACCTGGAAAATGTTCGTTTAACCATGCTCTTGTAATTCTTCCAATATCAGCTGGTGTATCATCATGCACGTAATACATTTAGACTCAGACATTTAATGGAACATTATTCAATACTTCCTCCAACACATTTACGTATTCATTTGGATTCAGTCTATTCGGAAAAAATATTGGTCTTGCAATTTGAAAGCTTCAGATATGTAGCCAAATATTTACAGAAAACTTTCTTTGGTGTGTAAATTCTCGAGTAGGTCTTGTACTTTCATTCTCCTAAAAGTGCAAATTGTGACTGCTGAAGACACAATCTCTTATGAACGTGCATTCGTCGCTCTATAGAATAAGTGATGAAATATTTGGATCTTATCGAATTTTGTTTAAAATTGTTTTGCAAAACATTCTTTGCAAAGTGCCATTTTCGTATAGTGGTTGTACTTTTGTAACATGAAACGCTCATAAAAGGCTTTTCGTAAACACTGAAAGAACTGTTCTCTTACTTGGAATGTTGCAATTAGAATCCAGATGAAAAATATTCCGTCTTCAATTTGGATGATACGACGAGTTGTCTTACTTGGAATGTTCTTTACTACTTGTATGTTGCACGTCCTGATGAGTATTCCTTCTAGTGTTTGGGATTATTGTTTCACGAAATCTCCTTTCAAAATATATTCAAAATCCTCTATTGGTTGTGTTCACTAAACTACTTTTACCCAAAAGCCACAAGATTTTTTATTTAAATTTCAGCATCACAAGCGCGTTCAAATTTTCTGTAAAAAACAAAGAACTGATCCTGTTTTCGCGAATGGTGATAGAAAATAGCAAATCTCCCATTGCTATTAGTTCTAATTTTGCTGAAGTATACGATTAATTTTTATAAAGTTACGTACAGTATTTACAACAAGAAAAAGAGGGTATAAAATTAATTCAAATAATTTTTTTTGGAAAATTTAAACATTGAGCGCGTCTTCACTGCACTTCCTAATACACGGTATATTTAATATGATGTCCAAGATCTATCGTTTTCCACGATAAATTTACAGCCATTGGTCACATTTTCCAGTAATTTTTGAACCTATGAAGTGGATAGTGATCTCCATATTATACGCAAAATAATTTTCAGTTGCTTTGATGAACCTTTGGCTTCATAATTGCCCACACTATTGAATTGACATTTGCATTCTGAGAGAGCCATTCAATTATTGTTGCATCATTTTCCAACTTCCATTCCGTGCAGCCCCTGCTCTGATGTTTGGGATTATTGACCTCCTGCAAAATATCAACTGATGGTTGTGTTGACCAAAGCACTTTCTCGCAGAAGGCCCAAGACTTTTTTGATAAAACTTCAACATGCTGAGCGTGTTCAATTTTTCTGTAAAAATAAGATACAATACCGCAAGACTTGAAACACCTTCACACATGGACATTTTCTGGATATTTTACTGTGGGTTGAGTTATTCAGGATTATCGTATACACCAGGTTCTCTTTGTTGATGACCACGCGCAAAAAGATGCTTCGTCTTTGAATTCAACATTAAACTAATCTCTATGAAGGTTCTTGTTTGCCTAGATGCAGCAGCGGTCCGTCAATTCGTCTTTATTATTGTATTATGGTAAGCAACTTCAATCTGGTACGTCTTGGGCAGTTATACAAGTGACGCGGTTGCCGCCCGGAAGCCCAGAAGCAGATAACTTCAGTCTCACCTAAACGACTTGTAATAGTCATTAAACTAATATTAATTTGTTTTTTGTCAATTCATGTTGACCCTGACGTAATGTGTATTGTAATTTTCTTCTTAACGAATTAGTATGGCTTTATCTTGTATCTTCATTATCGCTTGTACTTTGCCAAGATTTAGAAAATCTTCAACATTTTTTGTCGTCTTGCAATCCGTTTACTCACAATCGTATGAACACCTCTCACTTACGCAGGTGTCTTACCGTGACAGATGCATATATTTTTGGTCCTTTGGGATCAACAAAAAGAAACACAACTTTATATATTCCTAAATATGGAGCCCTCAATTTCATTAATGTATCTTTACTCTATGAAGGTAATAGACCTTTTCCTCTTGTTGTATAGAGTGTATTTCATAATATTTCAAACAACAAATATTGGGTAAATTAGTATTATGATTATATTCCTAGTTTAACTTTCCCTTCGGGGAGAATAAATGTGGAACACTTTCCGTATTATCGTAAAGTAGATTTAACACTAAATAATTTAGTGCCGGTTGGCGTCCTAATATACCGGAACATTCCTTTGAAATCCATCTTTACTTTTCGATTTTTGCTTTCGGTGGAATGATTCCATTTCCTGCTGAATAAATATTTTACCATTCTAAAAATACATTATTGAACGTACAGCGTCGACCTTACATGTAAATTGCTATGTACTCTAAAAGGAATAAATATCCGGCTATAGTAAATTAAGTAATGCATTTATGTTGTACCTGGAAAATCTGATTGGTATTGCAGGTTATACAAAACTGAAAACCGATTATTATTTCGGCAACGATTTGGTACATTTTCATCAATACGAAGTAGCTTTGAAATATTTTTTAATAACGCGCTTTATTCTTCAACACTTATAAAGGGTTTTGCAATTGGGACGCAACAATTTTGTTTTTAACACGAACTCACTTTTGAACGCTTTTCACGATCTGTTAACGTCAAAATATCAGTCAGTGTTAACATTTTTATCATGGAGAAGTTCACGAACAAGCAACGTTTGGAAACTATTAGAAAATGCTACCGCAATTCTGAGTCGGTAGTCGCAACTTTAAGAGCGCTTACTCTAATTTTTGATCGTAATAATCGTCCCACCTGACGGACTGTGCGTGCAACAGCGGGTAAATTCGACGAGTCAAAACATTCACCAATATATATTCTTTTGCTAACGAGGTAACGCTTTGGTCAAAATACCGAAAATATCGCAACCATAGTTGCTTCAGTTTAAAAAGAGCCAAACAGCCGATTTCATGCCGGAATTGGAATCTCTCAAACCACATTATGCCGGATTTTGCGTAAATATTTTAGCTTACATCCTTACAAGATCAAATTAACTCAAGAATTCTAGTCTTGATCTTCCGAAGCCCCGAAACTTCTCCGATTGAGCTAAGCTAAAGTTTGAAGAATATATTGTAGTTCATCGAAAAAACATCTTCAGCCATGAAGCTCATTCTTGGCTTAATGGCTTTGTTAAGCAACAAATTCACATGTGCTACAAGAGACTCCATTACAACCACAAAAAGTGACCGTGTGTTGTGAATTTCATACCCGAGGTTTGACTCGGCCATATTTCTTCGTCGATGTAATGAAAAACATCATATTACGGTCAATGTGAATTCTGTATTTTAAAATGTCGGAATAGTATTTTTTATGACATTGATATTAGATGAAGCCACATTTTGAAACAGCTCGTCATCGAATTGGATTACATTAAAGGGAATATTCATAGTAACTGTAATCTCGATGAGCGGAAACAATATTACAAAGTCACACACAAAGTCAGACTTGTTTCTAAGTAATAAACTATATTTGAAAGAACCGCAAACAAACATTATAATGTTTAGACATTTAACTGCTATATCGGTTACGTATCTTAATATCAAGTGAACATATTGATTTTGGACATTAAACAGAATAGCAAACTTCGTTATTCATTCATGTTGGGTTTTTTAAAGAAACTTTTTGATCGTTAATCGCCATGTCGGACAGTTAACTTTCACTCAATTTCCAGGGCTATGCAGTAAGGATGCTCAACGAAATAATGATTCTAAACGCTCAGGAAGCAGTTCTTTATGCAAATTATTTTTCAAAATTGAAATATGGTATAATTTTCAGAGGAATATTACAAGATTCTGAAAGTTAACTGAAGAATCTAGCTATTTCAAAGAACTTGTGAGGCTAATCTAAAGCGCGACAATATATTGTACATAAGAAACATTTTTAGAATAAAGGGTTTTCTTAATGGCAATAACTACTTGACAAATTTTTTTCACACACAACACATGCACACATATATATAGATATTTCAAAAACTTTATTATAAAGGTTGAAGTACTTTTCTTTGCAAAACATTTATGAATGGAGTACTTTTCATAAATCAAAGAATGGGCACGTTATGCAGCGGTCGAACAACACAATTTTTCCTGTACATGATTCGGCCACACAGTTCGGCAGAGAAAGGTGTGTATTTCGCGTTCAATGTTGGCTCCTATCTAAGTTATGTTGTTGGCATGTTATGTAATTGATGTTAAAAAAATTATCTGAGGGACTAAATCGTACTTACGAGGCGGCCAATATAAACCATTTCTTCAATAAGGTTGATATATAACTTATTCTTCACATTAACTTTTGTAACGTGTGCTGTCTGTGGCACCGTCCTGCTGAAACCAAGTTGTCATCATCAGTCAGATAATTTCAAAGTTCGGGCAAAAATAATATTAATTCATTGGCGCAATGAAGAATTAACGATTACCATTGCACAGTAATATTGATTGATAATTACTTTTCTTGTATATTTAAGATTCTTATGTAATAAAAACCGCATATATATTAGTTATTTTTTGTGATTAAGTATATTTCAATGTCAAGCAATATGAAAACAAATCGACCATTATAACGCAATATTTTGCTTATTGATGAACCCATTGAGCCAAAAATGAGCTTCGTCACTGAAAATGATTTTGAGATGAAATTGATCATCTTGGCGCATCTTTTCCAGAGCCCAATCGGAGAACGTACGTCGCTTCAAATGGTCCATCGACTTCAATTCTTGAGTCAGCTTGATCTTGTATGGGTGCAAACCAAGATCCTTACGCAAAATTCGCCATAAAGTAGTCTGGGCGATGTCCAACTCTTGAAAACGCCGTGGAATTGACTGATTTGGATCATTTGCTACGGACGTTTAAACGACAGCGATATTTTCGACACTTATTGTCTCACTGGCACGGCAACATCACACAACGAATATGTAGACTCAAATTTTTGCACTAAACTTGTTACTGCCTGTCTACTAGGGCGAGAATTACGACCGAAAATCGGAGTTAACGCTCTTGGGTAGCATTTCCAGTGTGAATTTCTGTAGTAAATTTTTATAATTTGCAGACGTTGTTCGTTCGTGTACTTTACCATGATAAAATGTTAACCTGAATAAATTGACAGTGACAGTTCGATGATTAATGAAAGGGTGCGTTGACAAATTGAATTAAAATTTATCAAGTCCCTAATGGAAAACCCTTTAAATTTACAACTTTCATATAATGATATATTTAGTGGTAAGATAGATCGAGGTGTTGGTATGCTTCCTAACTTTTCAATGAACTTACGTGATGTCCTACAACTTGCTTGGAATAACTTTTCACAAGAGTCCATAGAATAGCTCATTAGAAGCATGCTCATGCGAGTAGCAGAATCTATTCGTTTACCTGGAGCGACATTATTTAATTTTCTCTGTAAAGCATAGAAATTGTCCAATAAAAATTTAATTGTTTATTAATCTTAATGTAGTAAGACATTTGTATACAATTTGATTCTTTTTTTCGTATAGTATATGTATAAAGAAAGAGAAAGTCGTGAATATTAACGGCATCGTTTGTAAACGTTTGTATATGGAGAACTTCCTTCCCTACGGAATACATAAATACTTTTACAGTGGCGCAAAATTCTTTACACGGCATGATTAATGTTTTCATTTGTAGTCTAGATTTCACTGTTGGAAAACAAAAACAAACATGGATTTTACATATTTACAATGCTTAAGGGGTTTAAAAAGTAATTGACAAATTATTTGAAATGATTGATGCTACAATTTGTATCGGCTATAAAATGTATTTTGATCTTCCGAAATCCTGCGTCCTTTTAAATATAAAAGAGTTGTTTTGTATGGTGATTTGTAGTTTTGTGGAAAACACCGAGTAATTAATCTACGATCTAGTACGTTACGCTATAAACAGATGTATTGTTGTACGGCTTAGATCTCTGCGGTTACTAGAATGTTAAATTTCATTCTTTGCAAGCGGCTTTACCAGAAGTAATATCTTTTTTTTCCCAAAAAATTCGAAGACGATAATCCGCGTTTCTCAGACTTTTTTGTGATCCAATTTTAAATCACAATTCTCATGCATCCCCGTCCCCCTCTACGCACTAAATTTCTATTGAAACCGTACTAGTTACTATTAGTTACTATTGAATGTGTTTTGACACTACAGATCACACCACGACACTACCTTACTTACATTACCAAGAAGGGATAAATTTATTGATATTTGACATCACCAATCAGCTGCATTAATAAAATTAGTGTCTCTCTATCGCTCTATGCGTTATTCCCACCATATTTGGAATTCTCACGGCATCCTGAGAAGTTTCGATCTGTCTCAAACATTTTGGACCTTCCATCGTGATCGCGATGCATATATAGGTATATAAATACTGCACCTCGTTCAACTCCA